>JAVGWX010000012.1:78517528-78895028 GCA_036924085.1 Ariolimax columbianus
ATTTTTACTTTAGTTACTGGATATACCAAGTCTCTATTAGGCATGTTCTGAGATGATGATAGAAAATCATATTCGAAGTTGTAATAGCGATATGAAAGTAGTTGATGCCATCAAATTTACTTATGATCAAGCGATATTTGGAGAATCCACTAGCTGCTTGAAAAAATTAACAGGACAGCTAAAGAGTTTGGCATGAAAATAATCACATTGAAGACAAAGGCTACGCTAATAGTCAAGCAACATGGATAAATAAGTATAATTACCATTGAAGAAATAATCGAACAAGTACAGAAGTTTACATCTTTATGGCAAACCATCACAGAAGAAATAATCGAACAAGTACAGAAGTTTACATCTTTATGGCAAACCATCACAGAAGAAATAATCGAACAAGTACAGAAGTTTACATCTTTATGGCAAACCATCACAGAAGAAATAATCGAACAAGTACAGAAGTTTACATCTTCATGGCAAACCATCACAGAAGAAATAATCGAACAAGTACAGAAGTTTACATCTTCATGGCAAACCATCACAGAAGAAATAATCGAACAAGTACAGAAGTTTACATCTTCATGGCAAACCATCACAGAAGAAATAATCGAACAAGTACAGAAGTTTACATCTTCATGGCAAACCATCCCAGAAGAAATAATCGAACAAGTACAGAAGTTTACATCTTCATGGCAAACCATCACAGAAGAAATAATCGAACAAGTACTGAAGTTTACATCTTTATGGCAAACCATCACAGAAGAAATAATCGAACAAGTACAGAAGTTTACATCTTCATGGCAAACCATCACAGAAGAAATAATCGAACAAGTACAGAAGTTTACATCTTTATGACAAACCATCACAGAAGAAATAATCGAACAAGTACAGAAGTTTACATCTTCATGGCAAACCATCACAGAAGAAATAATCGAACAAGTACAGAAGTTTACATCTTCATGGCAAACCATCACAGAAGAAATAATCGAACAAGTACAGAAGTTTACATCTTCATGGCAAACCATCACAGAAGAAATAATCGAACAAGTACAGAAGTTTACATCTTCATGGCAAACCATCACAGAAGAAATAATCGAACAAGTACTGAAGTTTACATCTTTATGGCAAACCATCACAGAAGAAATAATCGAACAAGTACAGAAGTTTACATCTTCATGGCAAACCATCACAGAAGAAATAATCGAACAAGTACAGAAGTTTACATCTTTATGGCAAACCATCACAGAAGAAATAATCGAACAAGTACAGAAGTTTACATCTTCATGGCAAACCATCACAGAAGAAATAATCGAACAAGTACTGAAGTTTACATCTTCATGGGAAACCATCACAGAAGAAATAATCGAACAAGTACAGAAGTTTACATCTTCATGGCAAACCATCACAGAAGAAATAATCGAACAAGTACAGAAGTTTACATCTTCATGGCAAACCATCACAGAAGAAATAATCGAACAAGTACAGAAGTTTACATCTTCATGGCAAACCATCACAGAAGAAATAATCGAGCAAGTACAGAAGTTTACATCTTCATGGCAAACCATCACAGAAGAAATAATCGAACAAGTACAGAAGTTTACATCTTCATGGCAAACCATCACAGAAGAAATAATCGATCAAGTACAGAAGTTTACATCTTCATGGCAAACCATCACATAAGATGCCCGCATTGCGATGGAAATGAAGACAAGCAAGGATTGCACTGGCAAAAAACACCTTCAGTGAAAAACATAAATTTGCAAACCTCAAAGCATATCAGGATAGGAATAAAATAATCACCACTCGGGGTCAATTGCACTGCATGAGGCTGAAACATAAACTCTAGTAGAGAAGGAGGAAAAACAATATTGGAGACGTTTGAAATATGGTTTGTTGTACCTGATGAAGGCCTATTGGTCGTAACGTAGGTTTTGTTTGTGTTCTTGTCTCGGTGCGGTATCTGACCATACCCAGTTTTAAATTTTGATTAAATTTAACCTTAATCAACTTTTACATTTTTTTTCAATTTTTTTTTCGCTTTAAATATGGTGCTACCGTAGAATGAAACGAACACATTTGACAGAAAGAAGATCCAATGACACTGTCCTCACTGATGTATGCGCACAAAAACAAATATTGAAAATTATGCAAAAACAAATATTGAGTTGACTTGAATACAATATGTGATACGAAAATCATCTACATAATATACTAGAGGGCATGATCCAGGGGACAAGATCCAGTGTATGCACAAGATTCACCTTTACATCTTTGATATGCACATACATTAAAATACGGACTTATGACGAAATGAAGAGATCGTCGGCGGAAATGGTTAAATAGAGAGACACGCTCAGACAACCTTACAACCAGTCTCAGGACTGATCAACCAGGTGATGATGATGATGATAATATGTATATATATATATCAAGAGACACAACGGTCTCGAGAGAACAGTGATGGAAGGTAAAGTGCCAGGTAAAAGAGGAAGGGTAGACCAAGAAGACGATGGCACCAAGATATCCAAGAATGCCTGGGTATGACTGTGGCGGAGGCTGGAGTTTTGGCAAGGGAACGAGTTTCTTTCAGACAGACTGTGATGGAAGCGACGTTCTATAAAGGACATGCTATATGATGATATATATATAGAGCATGTCAGGTGCACACTACAGATGCGCTGGCTTGACTGATTGGTGATATGGCCGATTCAGATGTGTGTGCTACGTCTCTGGTAGGGAATGTCGAATCTGGGACAGAATGAATTGACTTCCCTCGGGAATACTTGTAAGATGTGTCCATACACTGCTCTTGAATATCACGAAGACAACAGATCTTGGTACTTGTACGTTTATTCACCCACGGATTATAATAAGTCAAATTAAGTAGAATGTAGCCACACGAAGCATCATACTTTTCAATTCGCGCGTCTTCAATTCGCCTATGTCCATGTCATTCTCAGATCTAACACCGGACTTGGAAGATTGATTTATTGCAGTTGTCACACTTGACCCGCAAGAAAATAAATTGTGTGCAGTTTTTGCAGGAAAGACGAATTATACACACCGTCCAACTGTGTGCTAAAAATCATGTTATGACTTTGTCTCTCACAGTTCGCCAAGATCGTTAGAGATGTTGTACATGTCAGCAGTACATTCCTGTTCGTTCTGGCACATTGTTAGATGGCACCTAACCCTAACCAAAACGGAACACACAGACACGTAATAGATTCCTACATGTGTGAGATTCTGTGGCGACATCGGAATAAAGTCCCTCAGTTAGACCCGTTCGACAATATTCGGCAGAACATTACAGAATTTTGGCCTCCTCCTTACATTGTGCAGCTACGAACGAACAACATGTGTATGTCCTGATATGTGCACAGCTTCAGCGATCCTTGGTAATCTGTTCCCCTCACGGCTTTTTTCAGGGCCCACAAAACCCACAAACCAGCATCAATGTCCTATTTAGGGCCCACAAAAAACAACAAAACTGCACCATGATAGCTAGACACGTATAATTATTTTTGTACGGAAACCCGTGTGGTCATTGAATGGTATAAATTTTCAGAATGGGTGAATTAACGCACAAGAACCCAGATCTTATACGAACTCCAACGGAGGAAAACATGTGCTTTGTCCTGGAATCATTTGGGATATCTAGAGCTACCAGCTAAAGAGATTACATTGTCAACAACATCCGCAATCCTTATCATGACCCCAAAGAATTCATGCCGGAAAATGACAACATAGACAAACGCTCCAAAGATGGGCAGACAAAGTTCTTTAGACTCGGAACGGGACATTGCAGACTCAAGACTCATTACCACAGAAATAGTCTTGGAGACACCAGAACATTAAGCAGACTAAAAAGCCATGGTCCATGGGAGCGACTAAGCTCGACAAGCTCTGGGAGACCGGCGAGGACCAGATACCCACAGTCTCCTTCGAGAATCTCACCGGGCTAGGAACATAGCATCAGATGATCGAAGAAGAAGTAGAGGAATAAGGAGAAGAAGAAGATGATCACCCCCGAAATGCATTCAGGGAAGAAATGATTTAATTGGTCGCCCTACCCCACGCAAACCTGGAGAGCTCATTAACTATTATTTTAACTTTTTTAACAGTCTCAAGTTTTTAACGTCAACCCACTGATTATGATGCTCCCATCCACGCTCGCCGCCTCTCTGGCCTTCATGCTGCCCGTTGCCACTGGTCCTAACTCCCTAGTCTTTGCTTACGGAGACATCAAAACGATAGACATGGTAAGCCTTGACACAAATGAACATTTCACAAATATCTTTCTAGCTTGTTCTTCTACTTGGAATCTACAATAAATAGAGTTATTAACTGTAAAAGAATTATCTACCATGTGATATGATTGGATATGATATGGCTTGGCTTGGCTTCGTTCGTTCTCAATCTTCCCGCTACCAAACCCTGAAAGGGCTTAAGTAGCAGAATATAGTCCAGAGAACGGAATGCGTTATGTCGTAGTTTACAGCTTGACTGCGATATTTGCACATTTCAGTCCAACACATCTGACTACTTCAGCAAGCATTTTTTTAGTACCTGGTTAGCATTCCCTCTTCGATCCCTTCTCCTTAGTCAGTCTTCTCTGTTGCAGCCTATTATCCAGGATCACCGCGTGGAGGTGTAGAAGTGTCTTGGCAGCTCTGGTTCGCTGGCCCTGGCGCTAGCAGTCAGCTATGGGTAGGTGACCGCTGCAGCTCATGTGCTGCTCCATACGATATGATATGATGTTTTTTCTCATAAAAGAGGAGGTCTGCGTCAGTGCTCTTTTATCGCATTCAGTGTAAGCCTCAAGTAACAACTATTCCCTAACGATTGAAGTTTAAAAAAGCTTTCATGCTGAGAATTCGTTGACTGATCAGAGCACGTGATATATATATCGGTTATTATACACTAGGTGCTGTCGGGAAAAAATATGAAAGGCTGAGGATTTGACTAGGTGATCGAATCATTTGATATCATAATTGTGGGATCAAGATGCTGAGCAGCACATGAGCTGCAGCGGTCAGCGACTCATAGCTGACTGCTAATGTCAAGGCCAGCGAACCAAAGCTGCCAAGACCTTTCTACACCTCCACGCGGTGATCCTGGATAACGGACTGCAGCAGGGCAGACTGGCTAAGGAGAAGGGATCGAAGAGGGAATGCTAACCCGGTACTAAAAAAATGCTTGCTTGAGTCGGATGTGTTGGACTGAAAGGTACAAATATCGCAGTCAAGCTGTAAACTACGACACAACGCATTCAATTCTCTGGACTACATTCTGCTACTTAAGCCATTTCAGTTTTTGGTAGTGAGAGATTGAAAATGAACGAAGCCAAGCCATAATTAGGCTACAGCATATGAGGCGATGCCAGGGATAATTATGAAAGCCTAATTTTTAAAACTTGTCTCAAAATTTTCAAAAACCATTAAATAATGTGTTGCTATCGTGTTTGTACGTGTCCTGAAAGGTTCATTTCTCTAGCTTGACGGGAAGTGTATGAATTTTCAAGTACAAGATTTGAACCTAACATACTTACTGACAAGTGTAGTTAGCATGTATATAGCATGCGTTTAAACAAAATGTAATACAAATTTAAAATAGTATCACTTAATTATTCAGTATGAACTTATCTGGGAAGTGGGGATGCAAGACTAACGTCTAGTCAGACGAAACATACTGATCAGACATGTTAGTAAGGTTTAGACAAAACATACTGGTCCCGACCCTTACCTTGGCTTCCTCGTAGCCCTTCCTGGAAACAGACTGTTTTCATGGCAGCCTGGCTAACCAGGTGAGGTATCGACGTGATTCCCGTAGTATTGAGCGATACGCAGAGGAGGCCAAGCATAGCACAACCGCCTGGAGGACCACTGTCCACCTTCATCAGCACCCTTGTGATGTGAGGAAAGCTACTGCAACCCGCCACTTATCGTCCTTTTCAGGGGGCACAAAAGAGTAAACCTTTTCATTGTGGGCACTCGAAACAACAACAACAACAACAACAATATTTGGGAAATTAGTCTAATCTATCTTCTAGCAGACGTAAACTGCCATTTTGGCGCCAATAACATGACGATTAAAGCTTCAAGCAGTAGCAGAATCTATATCTGATCTAACAGGTCTCAATTCTTCTTCTGTCTATCCATCTTTATTTATCTTCTCCTTCTTTATAATTGTCTTTCTTTTTTGTGTGTGCTTCTTCTGATCTCAAGGGAAAACACATTATTCCATTTAAAATTCCTTATAACTCAATGCAGTTTCTGGATCTTTCATTCAATCAATCAATGCATGTGGCATGGCGTATTTACAACCTCTTCCAGCAAGTTCGATCTCCAGCTGTCCGTTCTATCTTTCTCCAATTGAGGGGTCTAGGGCCCAAAGTTAATTTTCAGTCTTTTATTCAGGTGTTTCTTGGTCTACTTCTTTTCCTCTTCACTTGCCGATTCCATGCCAGGACCTGTCTGATTACTTTTGATGGTGTTTTCCATAGCGTGTGTAATATCCAACCCTATTTCTTACATTTGATTCGTTGCTCCACGGGCCGTTGTTAGCTCTTTTCCTTATAGCTCTTTGTTTCTCACCATTTCTTGAACGCCTTTACCCATTAGACCCTGTAGACATTTCATGACAAAAGACTAAAGTTTTCTGTTTTGCCTTTGTCGTTATACAATGAGGACTGACTTTACATTGGCATTAATTAAGCAATATGAGCTTTCACTGCAACCTAGAATTGTTCAATTCTTTTCTCCCAGCGATAACGTACAAAACAATTATGTTTACTATGTTTCAAGCAGTGTCTATTAATTCATGTCCTATTTGTCATCCATGTGCATTTGTAGCAATATAGATAATGTAGGAAATACAGATAAAAATATTCAAATAAGAATACAAAAACCAGATAAACTTTAATTGAATTTAGAAACATATGTAAATTTAAGAAATTGAATTCAAAATTTGAAAAATAAAATCTTAAATTTAGATTCCATTTTATTGTAAGACTGAAACACTTTCATTCACTTTGTGTTGCACAATTCACGGACTCAAAAATAGTTTTTTTTTTACAAATTATAGTTTTCAACAACAACAAAATTAAAAATTGAAAACATTTGTTAAAATACAATTTTAAAATGTAACAAAAATAGACTCACGCCTGATTCGAGCAGTAATTGTTTTCCAAATTTTCCGCTATATCGATCTAACCAACTTCGCTATTACTGATAACAAATTTATGGAAATAATTATTGTGCAAGTGCTTGGATTTTCCTAAGTGGTCATATGAAAGGTCATTTGTTCAGATGTTATTCTTGTTACAGAGACAGACAACCCGACAAACAGCGAGTATTATGAGATTTATAGAGGATATTTAAGTCAGTAGTCTAGACTTGAACAATGTCTGAAAGTGGACAGCATATAGACAAATCTGGCCTCTTTTTTTTTGGATTTGTTGCAAACCCAAACCCCCTCATGTTATAATAGTAGCGAAATATTGTCAGAAAGCACAAACAATTATCGTTAAACCATTTTATTTCAGATAAAAGCTGGGTCCGTGATGAATGTAATTGGAGTACTTGCAATTGTACTGGCTATAAACACATGGGGATATATAAATTACAACTTAGGAACGGTGCCATTGTGGGCTCTTCCTGCTGGCAGCAACGACGACGCAGCAAACTTCACAGGGACATCACTAAATTACATCAATTTCACAGTGACGTCATCAACTTCGCAGTGACTTCACTAAATTACATCAATTTCACAGTGACGTCATCAACTTCGCAGTGACTTCACTAAATTACATCAATTTCACAGTGACATCATCAACATCACAGTGACTTCACTAAATTACATCAACTTCACAGTGACTTCACTAAATTACATCAAATTCACAGTGATTTCCCTGTGTCATCATCAGTTTTTAAGCAACTTCACAGTGACATCACCAATTTGGCAGTGGCATCATAAACTTTTGTGTAACTTCGCTGTGGTGTCAGCAGCTTATCAGTAACTTGGCAATGCCGTCATAAACTCCTTAGTAGCTTCACAGTGACCATCAACAACTTCAAAGTAGCTTCATAAAGACGTCACCAACTTCTCAGAAACTGCACAGTGACGTCAGAAACCTCTCATGAGCCTGTCAGTGACACCTCCAACTTCTAATTAACTTCACAGTGACATAAACAACATCTTAGTAACCAAACAATGACATACTCAACTTCATAATAACATCTTTGTCATCTTCTTTTTCTAATTTTGCTTTCCCTTCTTCCTCTTCTTCTTCCTTTTCTTCCATGTTCATCCTGAAATAAACTTGTTGTTACGTTGTGTCGTATTTTAAAGCGAGGCTGCGATATTTACACCTTTTGGATCGGATCAATACATCTAGCTTCTAGGAACGTGTTTCCCTTCCATTTTTGGTCTCTCAGCCTATTCTCTCAGTCTATTCTCTCAGCTTATTCTCTCAGCTTATTCTCTCAGCCTATTCTCTTAGCCTATTCTCTCATCCTATTCTCTTAGCCTATTCTCTTAGCCTATTCTCTCATCCTATTCTCTTAGCCTATTCTCTTAGCCTATTCTCTCAGCCTATTCTCTCAGCTTATTCTCTCAGCCTATTCTCTTAGCCTATTCTCTCATCCTATTCTCTTAGCCTATTCTCTTAGCCTATTCTCTCATCCTATTCTCTTAGCCTATTCTCTTAGCCTATTCTCTTAGCCTATTCTCTCAGCTTATTCTCTTAGCTTATTCTCTTAGCCTATTCTCTCATCCTATTCTCTTAGCCTATTCTCTTAGCCTATTCTCTCATCCTATTCTCTTAGCCTATTCTCTTAGCCTATTCTCTTAGCCTATTCTCTTAGCCTAGTCTCTTAGCCTATTCTCTTAGCCTATTCTCTTAGCCTATTCTCTCAGCCAGACTACACGAGTTCAGTCGTTTATGATCGCTATTTAGGCCTAGAATAGGGTCTTGGCTAGCTGACCTTGACACAATCAGCCAACTTTGAGTCGCTTGATGTGGTCATCTCATTCTATGCGTCTTTTGCCCATGTGACATCATCAGCCACGAAGTAACATCACAATGACATCATTAACTTGCAGTGCCTGAGGGAAATACATGATGACAATAAACTGCAAAATCACACGAACGCGCTCACGGCAACCTGTGCTAAATTCGAATTTTTTAATTTTTTTTTGCGTTCGCCTTATTTCTCTATTCCCCAAGACGGGTATGCGTTGCACTGTGGTTTTTGTTTTGCGCATGTCGGCCGAGTGCATCCGACTTCATCATGCATTTTATCTAAGGGTCTGCGTCCTCCTGCATTTTCCAAGGGTTTATTTCCCCGGGGTAACGGCCTGTGCTGTGATGGGGATCGAACCCAGCACCTTCGGCTTGTGAGCCGTGCCACTTAACCACTAGGCCACGCCGTCCCCCCAATATTCGAATTGACGAGAAGGAAACAAAAACTATGCGGATCAGTAGAACACCTGGGCCACTCAAAATAAGTATAAATTATATTGCTCTTCAACAGGTACATGAGCTCAAGTATTTGGGCAGTATTTTTTGGGCAGACGATATGATCAATAGGGAAATCGAGATCATGTGTTATAAATTATATGCGGTCATTATCAGCTGTCACCACTGCTTAGGCAACCGAGCATTAGTTTAGCAACAAAGCAACAGCTGATAAACAGTTCATTTATGTCTACAATGTGCTACCAGTGTCAAACGTGGCCTCTGCCAAGGGCGTATGGAATGAAGGGTTAGAGGAAGGTCATTGGTGTTATCAGGAAAGACATAATGCGGAACGATGACACTCGAAGTATTGTCGGCACAACGTCCTGTACCAAATATATTTCCAGGCAGAAAATAAGTTGGTTTAGTCATCTCATGAGAATGCACCCTTATCAACTTCCACTTTTGTGTAGACATACAGGAAATAGGGGTCGGGTGGGTCGCATGGTACCATGGTTGCTAGGGCGCCTCCTGGCCTGGTACCTCTGTCTTCAGCACCTGTTTTGTGGTAGAGTGTGCTCCACCTCCTGGCCTGTTACCTCTGTCTTCAGCACCTGTTTTGTGGTAGAGTATGCTCCACCTCCTGGCCTGGTACCTCTGTCTTCAGCACCTGTTTTGTGGTAGAGTGTGCTCCACCTCCTGGCCTGGTACCTATGTATTAAGCACATGTTCTGTTGTAGAGTGTGCTCCACCTCCTGGTACCTCTGTTTTCAGCACCTGTTCTGTGGTAGAGTGTGCTCCACCTCCTGGCGTAGTACCTCTGTCTTCATCACCTGTTCTGTGGTAGAGTGTGCTCCACTTCCTGGCCTGGTACCTCTGTCTTCAGCACCTGTTCTGTGGTAGAGTATGCTCCACCTCCTGGCCTGGTACCTCTGTCTTCAGCACCTGTTCTGTGGTAGAGTATGCTCCACCTCCTGGCCTGGTACCTCTGTCTTCAGCACCTGTTCTGTGGTAGAGTATGCTCCACCTCCTGGCCTGGTACCTCTGTCTCCAGCACCTGTTCTGGGGTAGAGTATGCTCCACCACATGGCTTGGTACCTCTGTCTTCAGCACCTGTTCTGTGGTGGAGTGTGCTCCACCTCCTGGTACCTCTATCTTCAGCACCTGTTCTGTGGTAGAGTATACTCCACCTCCCCATCTGGCTCAGGGATCTGACTTCGTCTTAACCTCGTTTGCTGTTCCATCTTACCTCCCGCTGGTGTTAATACCCAAACTTTCGCAAGATTACTGGGTATAACAGGATCCACCAACGTGTAGGTGTAGGCTTGGGCAGGAAAGGCTAAGAGATATATGAGTCTTGTATTCCGCCATCACTGCCCCATCAGCAGCATGCGACATGATCGGTAAACTGTACCCCAGAGAAGCATGGATCCAGGTATTTACTGATGGATCAGCAACAAGAGCAGTGACAAATGGAAGCGCAGGAATCTACATTGTCTACCCAGATAAATCAAATGAAACCACTAGTTCATCCTCTGAAAAATTATGTTGAAACTACTCGGCTGGAGTACAGGCATTAATTATTGCTACAGATATGATTAACAACCGAACAAGCCAATGTCAGCCACAAGCCAATGTCAGCCACAACAAGCTAATGTCAGCCACAACAAGCCAATGTCAGCTGGTTGTACTCCTTACAGATACAATGTCAGTTCTGCAATCCCTCAAAAATGATAAACTGCCAGAGCATAAGAAAGTCTGGGGCGAACTAAAAGCCGAAAGAAGGGTAGTGCTACAGTGGATACCATCACACTGTGGCATACCAGGAAATGAGAGAGCAGACAGGTTGACAAAGGAGGGAGCAACACAAGAACAAAACGAACAAACAATCACCTTCCAAGAAAAGAAGGCACTTATCCAAGCAATAAGGAAAGTTGACCAAACGAAAGACAACTATCACTGTCTTGATCGAGCAGAACAAGTGATCCTGTTCCGCTAGAGAATGGGACATAACAGATTGAATAGCCATTTGCACCGGCTAAATTTGGCTCCATCGCCAATGTGTATGTGTGGGCAGTCAGCACAGACATCAGAACATATCCTGCAAGACTGTTATATGCTTAGCCAATTGTGTACTGAGCACTGGCCCACGGAAATAGACATCCACAGAAAGCTGTTTGGAAGCCCTGAGGAACTGTCCACTACAGCAACCTTTATCCAGAGAACTGGACATTGCCAGGAAAAAGTTTGGTGAACGAGAAGAAGAAGAAGAAGAAGAAGAAGAAGAAGGAGAAGGAGAAGGAAAAAGAAGAAGAAGAAGAAGGAGAAGGAGAAGGAAAAAGAAGAAGAAGAAGAAGAAGGAGAAGGAGAAGGAAAAAGAAGAAGAAGAAGAAGAAGACGATCAACTTCCACTGATGGCTTACAGGGCTGGTAGATCTGGCTACATGGCAATGGGGCGACCACGAGGCAGGTGGATAAATGACATTAAAGTGATTTTGCCGCAACACCCGCACTTGGAGTAGGAATGAAAACGTATACTCCCAACGACGCTTAACGGCAAGTGGACAGAAAACTAATTTATACGTAACATCACAGGCGCAGGGTTTTTATTGCAGCTACTGCATATTTAATTTCACTCAGCGGATGTCACGTTGGTGTCCCTGCCACAAAACTCTACATGGAGTGTAGGAAAAATAAGTAGCCAATACAAATTCATCATTAAATAAATATTGCTTAACGACATTTAATGAAAATTCGTGCAGTTCTACATAATTTGCCCAAAAAGATGTTGACTATTTCATCTTGTTTTCAAAGTATCTTTCATTTATTGGAACACAAGTCCTTACCCGCGTTTTCAAATTGACGACTGACGTATGCGTTGTGGTTTGGTGAAGTTCATTCCAAAATTCGTTGTTGCATATCATTGACGTAACTATTCTCCGAGAGATACACTTTTTTTAAACTATTTGCCTCGAATTATATAGTCAGGAGGATTTAAGTCGGGGCTGTTCGGTAGCCAGAGTGTTGGATGTACAACAACAGGAGTTTCACGTTCACTGGAACAATTTCGCGAGTGCGATGAGCTGGTACGCCATCTTTTTGACATACAACCCATCTGAAAATAAAATTGGTATGTCGGAGAGAAAGTGATGGACTTCGCGCATGTGTTGCAGTTGGCGGTTGATATTTTGAGCAAGAAATGAAATAAACAAAATGTAGATATAGTTTAGATTAGTTTAGTTGAAGAATCAACATCATTGAACACGGTTTACAAACTAAAAGCCCTCTATTGATACGTCCTGGCTAATGTTGAACGGGTGCTGGAAATAGACCCTCGAAAGACAGGTCAGTTTTACCCTACTAATGACTGGGCGCTGCTACGGTAATCCTGCTTAACTCGAGAGGAGCCGCAGACACTAGGTTCACGGACTAGGCTGATAAGCCAACGGCGCGAGGCTTCAAGGTGAGGGATACGACCGAACGCCTCTAAGCCAAAATCCCGCCCAAAAGCTCAGCACGATTGCAAAGGGAGGCTTCGACATGGTGGTGACCTGGGGGCCCTGCCCGGTCGAGCCGCAGAATGAGGCCTCTGCCGTCCGTCGATCAAAGCGGGCGGGAAGCTGCTCGATATTCACCCCATACGGCGATGAGGTATGAAACCATTTGTAGAAGACTTAGTTCTCGGTCGGAAGGCCCTAAGCAGTAGATCAGCTACCTCACTGCGAACTGCTGAGACCCAACCCTTGACCATGAGATATGTCCGCTCCCCAGGAGAACAACATCTCCGTGCAAGACCAGGCTTGTCCCCTGGTCAAATGCACTATCTCGAGAGGAATCACAGGTCGTTGACATTTGGTCCACGTGCTTTGCTGATAAGCTACCATATGAGGGACTACAGCCGAACGCCTCTAAGCCAGAATCCCGCCCTAAATCTCAGCACCGCTGTGATGGGAGGATACGACATTACTGGGGCTTGCGTCTCAGCCCAGCCCGGTCGAGCCGCAGAAATGCACCTGGTAAAATGCACTCCTGCCTCGCTCTTTGCCTCTGTTTGCTATCAGTCATCCCAATGGACGCAGAAGAGATGCAGTCCAGCGGACATTGCACCTCCTGCCCTATTGTGACAACCTCCCGGGTGGCGGGGAATGCTAGGCGTACCATCACTGCAGATGAGCCGAGAAAATAAAGGGAGCAAAGAGATACCTCACTCACATGCACATGCTACGTTTCTGGCAGGACGTGACGATCCTGGGACAAAGTCACACTGGACTGCCTCTCTTCCGGGATAGTACAAACTAGTACATAGTCCATCATATCTTTGCCAAACCCTATAGACACGAGTAGGGAAGACTCGATAGTCCTGCAAGACAACTTCCCAAGAGAGACAACTCTGACCAAAAACAACCGCTGCCTTGCAGTTAGGCTGGGGACAGCCAAAGGCTAAGGGGGGCAACCCTACAGAAACGCCTGTTGAAATCGGATGCACTGAGCCACTGGCTTAACAAAATAAAACAGTGCAAAGTAAATATCGCTGTTTAAGATGAAGAAGAAGAACACGGTTTAACCCATAAGTGCTCTGTTCTTCTGCATATTTGGTTTAGAATCGCAGCACAATGCACGAACTCCGTAGTACCAGAGAATCTCAGCACAATGCACGAACTCCGTAGTACCAGAGAATCTCAGCACAATGCACGAACTCCGTAGTACCAGAGAATCTCAGCACAATGCACGAACTCCGTAGTACCAGAGAATCTCAGCACAATGCACGAACTCCGTAGTACCAGAGAATCTCAGCACAATGCACGAACTCCGTAGTACCAGAGGATCCCGTAATAGACTGATTAGATTTTAAATATAATTTTGAATTCTGCTCAGGCAACGGCTGTTGAGCTAACTCTATTCGATTTCCAACTGCCGATGAATTTTTAACGTGCGAGACACTGCACACAGGTGTCCGATCTCTACTAACCAGAGATCCGGAGAAATACAAGAAAGTCCACGTGGAAAAATCTCAGTTTCCACCTTGATGTGAACCCACGACCTCCAGCACCCAAGGTAAATGTAATACATTGTCCTGACCTTTGTCACCAAATTTCATTATAAACATAATCAATAGTTTCGGCAAGTTCTAACAACAAAGTTTAAAGGTCATGGATTGTTCGACCACAACCTGTCAATTTCGATC
This sequence comes from Ariolimax columbianus, assembly GCA_036924085.1. NCBI lineage: Eukaryota > Metazoa > Mollusca > Gastropoda > Stylommatophora > Arionidae > Ariolimax > Ariolimax columbianus. The sequence goes on from JAVGWX010000012.1 coordinate 78,532,168, forward strand.
TACTACCATTGCCTGTCTACAACAAAAGATCTAGTTACATGGCACGGGAAAACTCTTTGAAAGTATTTGTAAATACTTAACTTTCCGTATCGAAGCACCACGTCATACAACACGCATCCAGTATTCAGCGACATGGATTGTCCTGTCATGTGCCTCCAGCATGTCACACCTATTACATGTTTCCTGGAAGTTGGGACAGGTCATCAGGTAGTTTGGGTCCTGTATTGCGCCACTACGGATGTGTACAGAGCCTTGAGTCGACAGCAGTCTTCGGTAGAGTCATTGAAGATGTGGTCTGAAGACCAATGAGGAAGAAGTAGACGTATTGCGCCACTACGGAAGTGTACAGAGCCTTGAATCGACAGCAGTCTTCGGTAGAGTCATTGAAGATGTGGTCTGTAGACCAATGAGGAAGAAGTGGACGTATTGCGCCACTACGGAAGTGTACAGAGCCTTGAATCGACAGCAGTCTTCGGTAGAGTCATTGAAGATGTGATCTGAAGACCAATGAGGAAGAAGTGGACGTATTGCGCCACTACGGAAGTGTACAGAGCCTTGAATCGACAGCAGTCTTCGGTAGAGTCATTGAAGATGTGGTCTGAAGACCAATGAGGAAGAAGTAGGAGTATTGCGCTACAGTCACATGTGTTATCATCTATTTATCTCCATTTCTTCGTGTCCCTCTTGCACCGTGATATACCAGTTCGGAGTCTGTTCAGCGACTTCCATGTTGTGTATGGTAGATGATGTCCAGGGGCAGGTTCCTCTCGAAGTTCCATCTCTGGGATTGGCATCAATTTGTGCCATCTCTCGGCTAGCCCAATCTGTATGAGCTTTGTTGATTTTAGGAAGTTATAGTGAGAGATGATATTTCATAACTTCAACAAAACACTGGCTTACAGCATCCTTCTCAACACATGATCTATAGAGACAATGTAAGTTCCGCTTGCCATTTTGCAGCAGAAATATACCGATAAAGTCAAATAGATTTAGTAAGTAAGTAAACAATTTAATTCGGTATAAAAACATGAAATTATCTGCACTGTTTAAGTTACAAAATAAACAAATAAAATATTCAAACAAAAGTTAGTTTTTTGTGTGTGCATGGTTCACCAGAGCAATCTGAATATTATGGGATTCTGTTCTTAATAGACTCAAGAATTAGAGCAAAGTAGACCTGTTACGCGCGATTTATGCTACGCCCAACAAACCACCTAATTATGGCCGTCGTATTGCCATGTCAGACAGTTATTCGCCTCTTACGACATGCTCTCTGTGGGGCAGGGATTCTATTCTTGTGTGTCATACACAAAGTCCCCGGCAGACCTCTCGGGAACGAAACTAATCACCGAAGTGACCAGCTTACTGAGAATCTTCGCAATGTACTACTTTCAGAAGAAAACCAGTCCACTTTAACAAGTGCGTCTCGGGATGTAAGAAGACCACTGTAACCAGCTACGTAAACAACGTCATTATGAGTTAATGCTTCTTAGCGGGAGTAGCTTTGAACAGCAACACAAACGTTTCTTCGTTTCTTGTGTTTCGCGTTACATAGGCTATTATTACGTCATGAGACATACTCGAAAAGGTCAACCCCCGGCTGTAGTGCTGCAATGAGATGCATACACTCATGCGCGTGGAGGCCTGTGAGTAGCCTCTTAGGGCGCAAGTCTGAGCGCTGAATATGGAGACCCTGGGCTGCCCAAACTGCAGGATCCCCCTCTCGGTCTCGCTGGTGTAATCCAAAGAAATGCAAAGCATAACAATTGAGCACCAGCTCAACTACAGGAGCTGCCGGAATGAGTTTGCAATTTTGAAACCATCTGCCTTAGATGCTACCACTCCGGATTTTATGTCTGGGTTTACTCCCGTAGTCCTAACCTCTCCCGAGGTTTCCACTAGGTAGTGGAGTCGTTGTCCGTAGACATTCTTAGATACTCTCATCGTTCCAAGACTAGCCAGCACTTCCTGAGACTTGTGGGTTTAAAATCAGAGTTCCTCCTCTCCTTGACGAACTACCTGAATAGGCTAACCAGCTTCGTCTACCCGGGTTTAGAGTCAGAGTTTGCCTTCTCTTAGATTGGCTGCCAACCAATGCTAATGAACCCAATCTGCCCACCCAGTTATACCGCCGAGTACTCGGTCGCACCCCACATCAGGCTTTGTAAGAAACAGGGACCCTTCGTGAAGGTACTGCTGGGGGAGACAATGATTTCATTGGCATGAAAACTCCTGACCGGCAAGTGAATCCAGCGGCTATCTTTACATCTGGAAATGAGAGGCTATCTCAGACGCTTCACTTTCCTTTAACGAACGGGACGCCCAGCCAAGAGCTCGCTACCACCCGCATACGTGAAGCATTGATATAAGCTTTTGCAGTATCGGTTTCAATAGCAATGTTTTTACGTTACGACACTTAGCTCAAAGCACAATTCTCTTTAGTCGTCTTTTCTTTGACGAAAATGCTTGGCCGGTTACAGTGGCCACATTCTTTCCAAAGAGAAACCATTTAGATTACTATTTACATACCTACTTATAAATTAATAAACATGCCACAGACGGATGTGCCGGACCGAAAGGTGCAAATATTTACAGTCAAACTGTAAACTAGCGACACAACGCATTCCGTTCTCCGGACTACATCCTGTTACTTGCAAAGCCCTGCTCAGGACTTGGTAGCAGGAGACCGAGAACGAACACAGAAGAAGAAGTTAGCACATAACTTGAAAGACAAGAATAAATCAATAATTTCAAACGAAATTATATAAGTAAATATCATTCTTCGAGTCTCTGAATGTGCTATATAAAAAAAAAATAATACATATAATATGTCATATCGTATTTCCATTATCAAATACTGTGATATTCTTTGCAATATTTAATTATATCTATTTAGTAGCATTATATCACATTTTATTCTTTTATTGAATATTCAACACTTCTTTGCATTTGTTCCTTCCTTATTCGTTATACAGCGTAACCTAGAAAAACGCATGACTTTACTTCGCTGAATTTCAAAATGTCTAATAAAGATTGTAGATTATACAATTAACTTTCTGATTTCAAAAGACGTTGGCTTCTGGCAGATAATAATGTCGCATTATTAAATTTAAAATTTACAGTTCGTCTCAACAAAATTATTTTACGACACCAGGTTTCACTTATCGGCATATCTGTGATTCCAGTGAATGAGATAATGTGCTTGTTATAAAAAAAAAGTTCGAGAGAAATAATCCATCTGTTAAAAAAAATAATATTTATGGAAAGAAATCTGAGAGTTTGGTGGAAGGAAATAATAATTCATTCTAAAAACGAACAGACACCAAAAGTTGCTTGGACCATTCAAACAGGCATGTCAGTTCTGATTATTATAGCTTAGAAATATACGTAATGGTTCAGGAAGTACTTTAGCAAAATTAGAAGTGCCAGAAAGATGCTCAGTGGTGTCGAGGTGTCTGCATCGGGTGGGGGACTCAGTGGTCTCGAGGTAAGGTGTCCGCCTCGGGTGGGGGACTCAGTGGTCTCGAGGTAAGGTGTCCGCTTTGGGTGGGGGACTGGGTGGGGGACTCAGTCGTCTCGAGGTAAGGTGTCCGCTTTGGGTGGGGGACTGGGTGGGGGACTCAGTGGTCTCGAGGTAAGGTGTCCGCTTTGGGTGGGGGACTGGGTGGGGGACTCAGTGGTCTCGAGGTAAGGTGTCCGCTTTGGGTGGGGGACTGGGTGGGGGACTCAGTCGTCTCGAGGTAAGGTGTCCGCTTTGGGTGGGGGACTGGGTGGGGGACTCAGTGGTCTCGAGGTAAGGTGTCCGCTTTGGGTGGGGGACTGGGTGGGGGACTCAGTGGTCTTGAGGTAAGGTGTCCGCTTTGGGTGGGGGACTGGGTGGGGGACTCAGTGGTCTCGAGGTAAGGTGTCCGCTTTGGGTGGGGGACTGGGTGGGGGACTCAGTCGTCTCGAGGTAAGGTGTCCGCTTTGGGTGGGGGACTGGGTGGGGGACTCAGTGGTCTCGAGGTAAGGTGTCCGCTTTGGGTGGGGGACTGGGTGGGGGACTCAGTGGTCTCGAGGTAAGGTGTCCGCTTTGGGTGGGGGACTGGGTGGGGGACTCAGTCGTCTCGAGGTAAGGTGTCCGCTTTGGGTGGGGGACTGGGTGGGGGACTCAGTGGTCTCGAGGTAAGGTGTCCGCTTTGGGTGGGGGACTGGGTGGGGGACTCAGTGGTCTCGAGGTAAGGTGTCCGCTTTGGGTGGGGGACTGGGTGGGGGACCCAGTGGTCTCGAGGTAAGGTGTCCGCCTCGGGTGGGGGGACTCAGTGGTCTCGAGGTAAGGTGTCCGCTTTGGGTGGGGGACTGGGTGGGGGACTCAGTGGTCTCGGGGTAAAGTGTTCGCAACGGGTTCCAGAGGTCGTGGGCTCAAATCACGGTGGAGACCGGGATTTTTTCACATGTATTTTCTTATAATAATTTCCCTGAACTCTGGATAAGTTTTAATAGAACAGAAAGGAACAAAACAATGTACACGAAATATACTGGGAAACTGAAATCTTGGCAGTCTATCAGGCATATCACTGTCTAGCGCCAGGTAGCATAAGACTATCCTGTCATTCTGCAAATCCATTTGGTCAATCGTTAGAAAGTGCCCATTTGATGTCTTCCCAGATGTATATGTCGGACTCATATTTGACTATCTATATATTTTTTGTCCATTTATGTCGTTAGACGTCGTAGTGAGGAGTAACCTCTTGTGTTTCACATTATATTTTAATTTTTTTTTGGCAGACGTATATCCGCTGGTGATTTTCCAGGTCAATCCCAGCATCTGTTAACCCCTGGAATATACGATTGTCAATTTTTGGGTCTGGTGGTGGTAGAGCGTAAATTAGAGCAATGTAGACCCGCAGTCTGTCAGACGCCATCTATGTCGCTTCGCTATCCACATAACCAAGACATGACCTTACAGCCAGCCACACAGTCCTCTTTTTGCGACATATTGCGGGGCGAGAATTCCTAGAATAATTTTAGTAGATTTTTAACTTCGAATTTTGCCCAAGCAGCGGCCGTTAATCCTACTCTTTTTTATTTCCAACTGCTAAGGTATTTTTAACGTGCGCACCACTGCACACGGATCCCTGATCTCACTACTCAGAGATCAGGGGCAATATTTACCTAGATGATCCACGTGAAAAAATCTCGGTCTCCACCATGATTTGAACCCGCGACCTCCAGCACCCGACGGAAACACCTTACCTCGAAACCACTGCCCCCAGTTCCCCCCTCCTCCCCTCATATTTGATTACTAGTAGTAATCTTTTAGGAAAACAGGAAAAAGATTGGCGTATGGCAGGCCGCAGACCTGCACCTTCACCACGTTAAGTAAGCCCCAAGAAGGAAAACACTCACAAACAATACACACAAACACACGACAAACATTTGTCTGCTAGTTTGTTTATAAATAAATAAGCGATAATTGTGGAACAAGAATGCCCGAGTCGTTCTTAAAAATGGAGTGAATCGACAAGTGGTTTCCTATACACTTGCAACACTTCACTTAATCACTCCTCTTCTACCTCTGTAGTGATACATAACTATTTTTTTATACTGGACAGGGAAAAGAACAAATGTAGACATTCGGCAAGAGTTGAGCATAGAGGAGAACTGGTTTATCAATTCCATTTTGGCTAGAAAATACAAATACTTTGGTCACATCAAGAGACACAACGGTCTTGAGAGGACGGGGATGGAAGGTATAGTGCCAGGCAAAAGAGGAAGGGGTAGATCAAGAAGACGATGGCACCAAGATATCCAGGAATGCATGAGTATGGCAGTGGCGGAGGCTGGAGTTTTGGCAAGGGAACGAGTTTCTTTCAGACAGACTGTGATGGGAGCGACGTTCTACAAAGGACATGCTACATGATGATGATGAGAATCGGGTGTGCACACGGGGCTAAAAATACAGCTTAGTCAATGAGCTGACAGCAGCCAACAACTGAACTCACAGCTGAGGGTCCAAGACTAAGACCCTACTCCGCATCCAAGTGGTAGCCTAGGAAACAGGATATACAACTATAGTAGGATTAAGAGAATAAGAATCGCAGTGAAAAGGCACACCAGGCATTTAAATAAAGCCAGCTGAAATAGGGTGTGTCGAAAGGTGCAGATCGCAGTCTTGGTGTAAACTACGACACAACTCAAAACGAGAAGAAGAAGAGGAAGAAAAGAAGAAGAAAAAGAAGCAGAAGAAAAAGAAGAAAGAAAAGAAGAAGAAGAAGGAGAAGAAAGAAGAAGAAGAAGAAGAATAAGAAAGAAGAAGAAAAAGAAAAAAGAAGAAGCAGAAGAAGAAGAAGAAAGAAGAAGAGGAGGAAGAAGAAGAAGAAGCATAAGAAGAAGAAAAAGAAGAAGAAAAGAAGAAGAAACAGAAGAAGAAATAATAAGCGGAAGAAGAAGACGTACGCTAATAATAATAAGAACGATAATAAGAAGAAACGATAATAATAATAAGAAGAAGATGACGAAGGATGAGAAGAAGAAGAACGATAATAAGAAGTAACGATAATAATAATAAGAAGAAGATGATGAAGGATGAGAAGAAGAAGAACGATAAAAAGAAGAATAACGATAATAAGAAGATGATGAAGAATGAGAGGAAGCAGAACGATAAGAAGAACAAGAGTGTGCAAACACACAAGTTATTGACATAAGTGAAGGCCCATCCGTTTTGATCTTCATGTCGGCCCCTTTATAATTGTCTGCCCAGACATCGGCTTAGAGCCTCATTTTCGCATTTTCCACCTGCTAATTGTTCCTGTCAGTGCACAACGCGTAAACGAGCAGAGTTTTTAGACCAGATAGCCGACCTTACCTCCATTGACACCAGAGGACGCTTGAACGTTACTGGATCTTAACAACCAACCTCAGCCTGGTTTCGTTTGTTCGTTTCTTGTAAGGATATCACTTGCCTCTCAGTTTTAGCGACCCAGTTACTTGTAGCACGTCAATACAAAACAGAAAATCCTTCAATTACGCGTGTATTGTTGTTCGTTAAAATTTTAACTGTCTTATGGCAAAGGTCCGTTCTTTTTAATCACAGAAATCGTATTTTCGGTTATATCAGAGCGCGTGAGTCATGTAAAAGGTTTGCCTCTCTGTATTCTACTAGTTGAGGCACACAAGCTTTCCACCAGGGACCATAGTCTTTGAGGCGATATCTGGACGTATTAACCAGTGTTAAAAGAGAGGAAAAGATGGCGCTCTAACGGCTGTGGGTCTACATTGCTCTGGTGTTTTAGTTCATGGAGGTCGCCAGGCCACGGATTTGACCGGAATTCACACTTGTCGACGACTTACACGTGTGTTCACGAAAACGTGTAGTTGTTTTCCATTTGGTATTTCGTAGGTCTTTTTTATTGGGTGTGTTTTCTTTCTTTCGATTATTCTGGCCTGGACATCGGTTGTATGAATTAGCACTATGCTTAAACCTGTGTCGTATTTTCACGGTCTAGTTCTCACGGCTGAACTTCACGAGATTGGTGCTTTTCGCCCTAGCTGCATGTAGCGTTCGTTTTTGGTGTGTTTGTAATTTAGACTCCACTATAATGGACTAGAGCACAGCCCAGGAGAGATACCCAACACGCCCGCTGAGCGATGTCCTTACGGCCTCTTGCTGTTATGGGAAACGCACGACACACAACGATACATGTCATGCCCCCTCCGCTGACTTGCGGGATACCTATTTACGGGAAAGGCTTCGGGAGTAAGCAATGAGAGGGAAAAAATCTGCATCTTATGATATCTCTAGTCGTCTTGATAAAATCTTGCCACTGGCAAAGGGTAGCTCGGGACCAGAGGGTGAGATCATAAAAAGCGCAGTTTCTTCCTCACTTTAATCCAAATATCCGCAAGTCACCCATTTCAGCGGACACAGCAAGAAAAAAGACTGTCCACACGGCTGAACAAAAAGAGTGGTCTGCATCACATGGGATGGACTGACATACTGATAGTTAGGGCACCTGATGGGGATCAAGATGCTGAGCAGCGCATGAGCTGCAGTGGTCAGCGACCCATAGCTGACTGCTAGCGTCAGGGCCAGCAAACCATAGCTGCCAAGACCCTTCTACAGCTCCACGCGGTCATCCTAGATAACAGACTGGAGCAGGGCAGACTGGCTAAGGAGAAGGATCGTAGAGGGAATGTTAACTACGACACAACGCATTCCGTTCTCTGGACTACATTCTGCTGCTTAAGCCCTTTCAGGGTTTGGTAGTGGGAGATTGAGAACGAACGAAGAAGAAGAAGAAGAAGGGCACCTGATGGCCCGTGCTAGAGTTGTGTAAGAGTGTGTGTGTGTAGGTGACGGATTATAGAAGGTATGTTGTAGTGGTTTTGAATTATCAACGTCCGAATTATTGTGCAGCGTTAAATAGCACTGGACATTGGATGAGAGATTATACTATTTAATACATGACATAATCCAGGACGTCGGGTCAGGGTCAAGGCCATGGTCAAGCAGAATTTACAACGCTTCTTGATGTTCATTCAAGTGCTTGGAGTGGAAAACGGTTCCTGTTCATTCTAAGGACATGTCAGATGTGTGTCCATTGTTTTTTTCCTGACGGTGGTCGACACGTATAGTTGGATTGTCTCTGTTCTGATCGAGTCATTAGTTATGAACTGGTCCCAGCGTATATTCAATAATTTTATTAGGCATTTATTTTCAAAGACATTTTGCTTTCTATCGCTTTTGTTGTCTTCCAGCTTTCACATCCATATGTCAGGACTGATATTACGATTGAGTTGAACTTGGTATGTTTGCTCAGTGTCGTTCATTTTCAGATGTTGGTGAGCTGATTAAAGGCGCACGAGGCCAAAGCGATTCTAGTGGAAATTTCTTTCATGACATCTCCATCTTGTGTCCTTTTGCTTCCCATGTATGTAAAGTGTTGGACATTTTTTAGAGATTTCATTTATAGCTTGATATCAATCGTTGCGGTTGTAGAAGCCATGACTTTCGTCTTTAAGGCATTTTTTTTTTGGCGTTCGCCTTATTTCTCAATTCCCCAAGGCGGGTGTGCGTTACACTGTGGTTTTTATTTTGCGCCTGTCGGCCCAGTGCATCCGACTTCAGCATGCATTTTATGTAAGGGTCTGCTTACTCCTGCATTTTCTAAGAGTTTGCTTCCCCGGGGTAATGGCCGGTGCTGTGATGGGGATCGAACCCAGCACCTTCTGGTTGCGAGCCGTGCCACTTAACCACTAGACCACGCCGTCCCCCTTTGAGGCATTTACTTGAACTCATATCTGTTCTGACAATTGGCATAGTCTATCTATATTTTCTTGCGGGGTATAGACAATTGACAACCCTCCTCCAGCAAGTTCTATATTGAGCTGTCCTTTCTATCTCTCTCCAGGTTAGGTCCACGAACCGAAGTTCATTTTCACAGTCTCTTCTCCAGACGTTTCGTACTTCTACCTCTCTTTTCTCTTCGCCGTTAGATTCCATGTCGAGGCCTGTCTGGCTACGTTTAGTGACGATTACCGCAGCATGCGTCCTATCCAACCCCATGTCCGACATTTGATCTGTTACTCCAGTGGTTGTTGTTGGCTCCTTTCCCATAGGTCCGTTCCTCGCTATGTCTTGCCAACCTCTACCGATTATCATCTGTATTTATTGACGAACGATTTGAGTTTCCTCTGTGTTGCCTTTGTTGTTCTCCAAGATTCCAGTCCGTACAAGAGTACTGACTTGACAATGAAACTAAACAAGCTTTACTCGTTATTAATCTTTTTCCGCAGGTGTTAATAACATATGCTTTCTCTGTTCCTCGCATATTAAGCACTTTTTTCAGTACTTATTCAGAAGTTATATTTCTCTTGACTGCCGTCGATACTTTATTCGTGGATCTGATCTCACCCACTGTATCCAAACACTATAGAACATTTGACATAGTTACAACAATAGGCCAATCACATGTTTGTCTGCACCTTCGTTTGCATGAATATAAAAAAGAAACTTCTACATCCCGGGGTAGAAGAAGAGAACGGCTAAAAGAAGAATAAATGGTACTTGTTGCTTTATTCAACTGCATTAAAATGTATCCCTAACAGTACCCCTGCCGGACAGCAGTAAAAACAGAAATAGTACATTATTAATCATTTTGCAAGATATACAACAATGAAACACAACAAAAACATCAAAGGAAAGTCAAGACAAAAATTATTCAATGTTAAAAACAGAAAATATCTATTCAAATATTTAACATGCCATATAATACAAAATTTTACAACAATTTTGGCGGTACTCACATTTTCACTATACAACTAACTGTTGCTACATCGACGTCCAAAAAGATGTCAAATAGTGTTAATTTAAAAAAAAAAATTTCTGGCAGGGGTACTGTTAGGGATTCATTTTAATTCAGGTGAATAAACCAAGTTCGAATACATTGCTACCAAGTATTTCGCTTAATTAACCTTTGTCTAAATTATTTTGGCTCAATGGTGTTGCTGTCAGTTGAAGTTATTTAACAAAACTTCCACAATCGCTCAATTTGTTGAAGCATAGGACCAACACTGACATTTAAATCATAATCAACTTTTAGGAAACCCTGATTTCAATGATTTGCATAAGCGGTTTTATAGCAATGACTTTTACATGTTGATTTTGCGAACCCTATACACAGCCTTCTTTAGTCACCTCCTATCACACACAAAGAAGGAAACGTACGAGCTTTAAAGTCAAAGATCAAACAGCTAAATCGACTTCTTGATGAAAACTAGGAGACGAGACTATTAATTGGATCAAACAAAACATAAATTCGTGTTTCAATCTTGCTGCGTGCTTCCATGTGCCAGTTTTTGTATCTATAATACTGAAATGTTTCTTGGGCGAGAACAATATTAGAACAATAGAAAAAGAAAGGGACTAGAGGTTATAATAGATCATACAGGTAAGGTGAGTGAGCAAGTCCAGATAGCAGGGAAAAAGGCAAGTGCAATGTTAGGTATGATAAAAAGAAATATTAAACATAGGAGCAACGAAGTGATAGTCAAACTGTATAAAGCATTAGTTAGACCTAGATTGGAGTACTTATAGGTGTGGAGGGGATATAAACATGCTGTAAAAGATTAATAAAAAGACCAGCAAAGCTGATAGTGAGATTCCAGAATTACAGTTATGAGGAAAGACTCAGAAAAACCGGTCTACAGTGTCTAGAAATTAGAAGAATTCGAGGTGACTTAATTCAGATTTATAAGATAATCAAATGAACAGATAAATTAAACTATAACATGTTTTTTTCCAAAATACAACCACTTTACACGAACAAGAGCGCATAGTTACAAATTTCTTAAAGAAAGGTCCACATTAGATATAATGAAATATTTTTTTAGTCAGAGAGTGGTGAATGCTTGGAATGAATTGCCACATGAAGTAGTGGTGGCAGAGACAATTAATGCATTTAAGAATAGATTAGATGTGCATAACTTTTAGAGCACGAAAATGTAAATGAAATTGGTTATCTGCAGTCTTCTAAACCAGTATAAAGACGTTAAGTTCAGTTAATTTATGTTTTACTTTTCGCCTGCAACAGACTAATTCAGATTGCGTTGCCGATTAGCCCTGATTTTTTTTAAAGCTCTTCTATAAAGTTAAAGCCTTCTGTTATGATGAGTTGTCACATGTTACAGTCTCTGTTATGTACAGTCAACTCACATTCAATCAATGTATACTCGGTAGTTAGACCATGTTTCTGTTTTTAGAAACATGCACAGTCACGGTTTATAGTATTCTTGTATCAGTACCTAGTTTGTCCGCGAAATAGCATAATTTTGTTTCAATCCGCCCATTCCTTCATCAACATCTTTCCCCTCCCCTCCTGTAAACTGCCCTAATCCATCTCTTCCTCCATTCCACATCCATCTCCTCGCTTCTTGGTTCAGATCGCTGGTAAAAATGTCAGCTTAATACACACACACACATACATACACACACATACACACACACAAAACATACACACACACACACACACACACATATATATATATATATCCATAACTCGTAAAGGGAACGACATATCGACTTGCGTTGATCTAGAAATCAACCACAGTAAAAGTTTAACAGCGATTTGTAGTTCTGTTTGCGAGTTATGTATATGTAATATGTATATATACAAACCTACCTAAATATATTATAGATATTACTCTTGTCTAAACTCTAGTATCCATTAGCAGATACTCAAGCACCAACCAAGTCGTGGGCCGCAGAAAACTAGCTCGAGCTCTGACGTAATCTAAAAATGCAGAGATCTTTTACCAGAAAGGACTGTGAATTATACAGATTGTCTGTTTTGACGACACAAACAATTGGTCAAACAATGTCGGGATTTGGCCAGAATATTCATCAAAATATGTTTTCTACTGAATCATTTTTGGATGTGACAAACAACAAACCGTTGTTTGAGGGTATCCAAGAAATGTTCTTTATTGTCAACTTGGTTGTTCTGAGTCAGATTTTTTCGGTATTTGGAATCATAGGGAACATTATTAACATGGCGGTCTTTCTTAAACAAGGCTTACACGATTCTATAACACTAAGTCTGTTCTTTTTAGCCATTGTAGACTTCCTTTCTGTGATAATTATGATATTTCATAACATCTGTTACATCCCCGTAGTTCGATATTCGGACATCCCTTATCAGACAACGCACCTTCAATATTTGGTAGCTGGCTGGCCTCATGTCACTTGCTCGAGAATTACAGCATGGATTACAACATATGTCAGTTTCGAGAGATGCATCTGCATAATGTTACCACTTAAAGTCAAAGCCATTATGACACGCACAAGAACAATTGTAGCCATGGTCACGCTGTTTGTTGTCATGGCTACCTGTGCTACCCCGATCTACTTTACTACAAGTCTTGGATGGAGATTCTTCCCGGAAAGAAACAAAACATTAATTGGTCTGATTTTTATTAACGATGACATACGTTCTACTATAGAGAATATATCGTTTTCTATCAATAGTGTCTTTTTTCCAATTGCCTCCTTTTTGTGCGTGACAGTGTTCACCTCAGTGTTAATTACAAAACTCCACCAGAATGTAAAATGGCGTAACGATAACTCGTTTTCTGAGCTTTTCACATTAAATTCGGTCAACTTGCAGGTCAAGCAGGGAAACACTGCCAGAAGACGTGAACACAAAGTGACAAAAATGGTGGCAGTAATTTGTGTAGTGTTCATTACCTGTTTCATGCCATCGACTATAATGTTTTGTGCCATGATTGTCGATCCAAGATTTGAAGTGAATAATGGCGCTTACCGCTATATTACGAATATTTTGTTTTCGTTCTCTTGCGTAAGTGAGCCCCTGAACTCAAGCATTAGCGCTGTCATATACTATACAATGAGTTCAAGATATATGAAAACATTGAAACAACTTTTCAGAAGTGGACATATGTGAAATAAAGAAGAATAAATCTCAGGATTGCTGGACAATGTTTAATGATAGGGAATAATGTAGATTTATGTGGAAAGGATGGTAGAAAAGTTTTGCACTTAGTGTGAGCGAGACAATTACCTCGGAATTGGTGTAAACTTTAGTACGTATCTATGTATTCATCCTGCAAGGCTATACACTTCTTCTATCTATTCCTTTGTCTTCCTGATGCTCTGACTGTATAACTCCACCGTCTTGACTCGGATCCACGTCTCCGTTCAGTAATCAAGTCTTGAACGTCAGAATTACGACGTACACGAAGCGAACTTTTCATGTTTGGGAACAGGTATAAGTAACTACTCGTAGATGCCAATTCCGGTAAGTACGGTGAATGGAACATCTTCTTCTTCCTCGTTCCTCTTCATGCCTCAACTTCAATGACTCTAACAAAGGCAGCAGTCAACTCAAGGCTCTGTCCGTACAGCTTCTCGTGGACGAAGGTAGGAGACCGCCAGTAGCATTTGGTGGACCCCTTCAAGGCGGTGGGTCCGGCACTCTTCCCACCTGACGGGGTGTCCGGAACTCTTCCCACCTGGAGGGGTGTCCGGCACTCTTCCAACCTGGCTGGACTCCTTGGGTCATTTTGGTGTCCGTCATCATTAAACGTACTGCATTGCACTGTGTTATGCGCCGTAGCTCAGTTCATCCGACTTCAGTATGCATTTGTTTGGGGCCGCCTCCCTAGCCCTTGGCTATCCCTAGCCTGCGTGCAGGGCAGCAGTTGTTTGGGTTCAGAGTTATCTCTCCTAGGAAAGCTTTCTTACACGACTATCGGATCTTCCCTATCCGGGTTTTGATCAAGTTTTCCATCTCGCGCGGGCGTCAGTCAAAGATGTTGTGCTTCTCCCATGCATTATAGGATTTGTGCCCTAGTTTTCCTCCACGATTGCTCACGTAGTTTAGCCGGCAAATCAAAGTCGTTGCCCCAGGGGAGGGGGGGGGCGCTGCTGTTTGTTAGCAGACTCTATGAGCCCCACGTGAGTTAGACAGGGGCGGGGAAACCAAGTAGGGTCCAGGGCATCCTTTTTTGTAACTGCCTCTTGCCGTGAGGTGCTATCCCTTACACGCTCCTGCCCTACCCCTTTACATGGAACATGGTTTTATACACGCACGTTTTTATGACGACCAGGACTTGCTTACTGAACTGCAGACGTGGTTTCGAGCCCAGACGAAGAATTCTACAATCACGACCTTATGGAGGTAAAGAATATATATGAGACGTGTATCGCCTTGCAGGGTGCATACACAGATAAGGACTAAATTCCCACTAATTAACAGGTAAGTGTCTCGACACCTTCATACCAGAGTCCAACACGTTTCGACCATCCCTCTTAATAACAGAAATGGATTACGACTGATGACGTCGCTAACACACGTGGTAATCATAAAATAAACTAGTTTAATCATCTTTTGTCCGAGATGTCTTGCGGCGTCGTATAGATGCGGAGTGCATATGTTGTTGTTTTTTTTTGGTTTGCTTTAGGTGTGAGGCTTTAATAGTTACGTTAGCAATATCGGTGCAGAAGATCGGCCTGGCAATCGAACTGTGCAATATGAAATAACCAACAGCTGTCTAACAGAGATCTGTCTGACAATCTAACTGTCCAAATGGCTTGGCTTGGCTTCGTTCGTTCTTAATCTCCCGCTAACAAACACTGAAAGGGTTTAAGTATCAGAATGTAGTCTAGAGAACGGAATGCGTTGTGTCATCGTTTACAGATTGACTGCGATATTTGCACCTGTCTGCCCAACATATCCAACTGCAGCAAGCATTTTTTGAGTACCGGGTTAGCATTCCCTCTTCGATCCCTTCTCCTTAGCCAGTCTGCCCTGCTGCAGCTTGCTATCCAGGATCATCGCGTGGTTCGCTGGCCCTGATGCTAGCAGTCAGCTATGGGGCGTTGACCACTGCAGCTCATTCGCTGCTCAGCATCTTGATCCCGAACTGTGCAATATGAAATAAACAACAGCTGTTTAACAATCAGAGAATCTCCCCCTTACTAGGTTACACACTACCTCCAACTGGTTGCAGTAATTTCCCGCACATCCTTAGTGTGTTGGTGAAGGTGGATCAAGGACCTCTAGACGGTTGTGCTATGATTTGCTTCATTTCCCGTTGCCCACTACTACGGGGATCACGAAGATCCCCCACCTCGTTAGCAAAGCTGCCAAGAAAAACAACCCGTTTACAGGGAGAACTACGAGGAAGTCGAGGTAGGGGTCTTTGCCAGTACATTTTGCCTGATCCTGACTAACATGTCTGACAAGCATGTCTTGTCTGACCAGACGGCAGTCCACACTTCCAAACCCAGTCCATCGCAGTGTCTATAATTGGTGGCAGTGCTCAATAGAAGCTAACATTTTCTTGTCGTTAATTCTCTTTATTTTCGTTGTATTTTTCATTGCCTTCTCATCACATTTACACACTTACGTACTCTAGCAGCTTAAACATTGTCATGCACAATTCATACTTTTCTGTACACCTGTGGGCATTGATGGATGCGGAAGATTCCAGAACTTGAGATTCAGGCAAGAACAGCGATGGTCATGACTGCTCTAACCAAACTGAGGCCGATATGGAGGGACAAAAGCATCAATCTGAAATTCAAGTTAAGTTTGCCCCTTTCGTGTACTCGAAACTTGGACTCTGTCAGCGGTTCTAGAACGAAGAATGTGTGCAATGAAGATTAGATGTCTGCGTCGAATTCTCGGCATTGCGTCCCTAGACCACTAGTGAAGTGACGGGAACTGGTCCAACAATATGCAGTATTGGTGCCCCAATGACCTTTCAGGTTACAGAACTGTTGATCGTGATACTAATTATGATAATGATGTTGATGACTTTCTCTTTTTGTTATGTAATTGAAAAGAAAGACAAAATTATCATTCATCATCATGTAGCACGTCCTTTGTAGAACGTCGCTCCCATCACAGTCTGTCTGAAAGAAACTCGTTCCCTTGCCAAAACACCAGCTTCCGCCACTGTCATACTCAGGCACTCCTGGATATCTTGGTGCCATCGTCTACTTGGTCTACCCCTTCCTCTTTTGCCTGGCACCATACCTTCCATCACTGCGGTATATATATATATATATATATATATATATATATATATATATATATATATATATATATATATATATACACACACACACACACACGCACGCGCGCGTACACACACACACACACACACACACACAGAGGTCATTTTTCCTACCAAAAAAAACAGGCACTGCTCAGTGACTAGATGAGATAACTATAGAAATACTTAAGACGGGGATAAACCCTAGCAGTTCAGCTGTCAAAACTTTAATAAGCTGATATATTCAGTACAAATTCCTGACCAATGGAAATCCTCAAAGACTGCGCTAATCCACAAAAAGGGTGATACTGAATGTCTTGGGAACTATCAACCAATTTGCTTGCTACCGATAATATTAAAGATATTCACCAGAACCATTTCCAACTGAATCAACAGACTACTCGATGAACAAGCCGGATTCTTCTTCTTTGCGTTCGGTTTCGTATGCTCGTTTATGCCACCAGATGGGTCGCCTCTATGATCGCAGGTCCATAACAGTTCCCCACAGTTTGTCTTGTATGTTTCTTTCCTCGGGCCAGGTCTTCTCACGGGAGCCTTGGTTCGGTGGACATGTTTGCAGGATGTGTTCTGGAGTCTGGGATCCTCCCTGACTTGTGCATTGTGCAGTCTGTGCTGCTTTCATTTTGAGGCGGAAAATTGTGGTATACTGTTTCCTATTCAGTCTATTGATTGGGTCTTGTGGTTATTTGCTGTTTGTTCTTTCTATCCACTGTTGTTTATATTTTTGGGGGGATGTTTGCCTTGCCTTCTGGCATTGACACTGGGTGGGTGAATTGTTCTCTGTCTTACCTCCCTGGTCAGTCTGTCCGCCCATTCATTCCCAGGTATGCCATCTCCACGAGATCAACCAGCTGACGGAGAGGACACCTCAACACTTGAGTTACACATTACATAAAATCAAACTATTATTCAGTTCAGTTCAGCTCAGGTAAAATTTCTACCGGGAAGGTCGGCTTCAATTGAGAAATTATGTCTTCTGTTTCTTTCTTTGATGTTACAATCTGCCTGGCTTCTCCCAGTCCATCCTTTGATGTTACAATCTGTCTGGTTTTTCCCAGTCCATCCTTTGATGTTACAATCTGCCTGGCGTTTTCCAGTCCATTATTCGATGGTATCCTCCCACCTATAGCGTTGTTTACTTCTGTCACATACCTCTTTAACTGTTATTCATTGAAATTTTACGAAATGTATATACTTTCATCATCATCTTGTTTTCTGTCGGTTAGCGCTGTGACAATTTATCACCACCTGCTATTATCACGCGTGTCGTTAATCAGTTCCATCGTTGGTCGTCCCCCGTGGCATTCTTTCAAGCTGTCTAATATTTTCTAGATACCTCTCTGTCTCTCTTTCTTGCGATTCTGTCCGTTGTCACCATTTATTCCAATCCGCCTCTTCTCGTGACATGCCCGAAAGAGAATGAGAGTTTGAAAAAAAAAATACTGAAATCCCTCTGAGATTGAAAAAAATCTTCACGCTAGAAATGTGATACCAACCACTGAGCCCTTAGGCACCGGCCGTCAATGGTCACGTTATTAGCCTTCCTTGTAATTCATGTTTGTCTCAGCATTCTTCTGCAAAACTAGATTTCCGTTGCCCCCCCCCCCCCCCAATGATCCCTGCGTTTGCCGCTAATTGTCCATGGTTCGCTACCATACGTCAATACTGGCTCCACGTAGCATCTGAGACTCGCTTCCTTAATCCCAGTGTTGCACAAGATTCTTTCAATACTCAGGAAAACTGATGATATCTGGATTATTCTGTTCTTTATTTCAAACTTCCATCTTCGATTAGATGTTATTTTGCTACTCAAGTGTTTTTCATCTTCTTTTTCTTCGTATGCTGTCAGACGTCAACCTTCATTTTTTCGAAAAAAGCAGCGGCCATCCTGAGGCTGTCGACACTGCCATAGAGCTTGTCTAGTGTTGCCATTGGTGATGGCCACTTCTGCTTTCTCTGATCCTCGTATGTCGGGCAGTTTTGCAGCAGATGTTCAGCGGTCATTTTCCCAGTACCTCACATACATTCGTCAGTGCCACCTATCTTCAATTAATTGAATAGGTAGTACCTCAGTCTATTGTGGCCAGTGCGAGGTCTGAAGACCACGACCTGCTCTCTTCTGTTCAACTGGTAATGGGCATCGTTTTTTGTGTAGCCAGTATGTTCGGTTTCCCATTTGGTCATGTATCTAGTTCTAATAAGCCTTTTTGACTCTACGTATGTCACACTAGTATCTGGTTGTGGTAGTCTTGCACCTTCTTTTGCCAGTCTGCCTGCCTCCTCGTTGCCTTGGATGTTACAGTGGGATGGAACCCACTGTACCACTACTCTTTTTGGTGCGGACTGCTGGCATAGTTGACAGAGTACTGCTCTTAAATCATTGAGTTCAGTATTTTTCTGGCTTTTTAGTGCTGTGACTACGGCCAGGGCATCTGTAAGCAGGACTATATGGCTTTCATTTCTTTTGCATGTCACCATTTCTTCTACTGCAGCCCTCAGTGCCTTTGTCTCCGCTCTGAAATTGCTTGGCTACTCAAGTGTTTGATTGTGTGTACTATGATACAGCATTTTGGGTGAGTTTTGTTTCTTAGATACTACCATTCTTATTTCTTTTTATTTTAGCGATGTCTTTATTTTCACATTGAAGAACTACATTGTTTACCGTTTCTTGTAAGTTGGGCGTATTCTGCACCCTCAACACAGTGTCATCAACATTGCGAAAGTTGTTTATATTTTGTCACCGACTGATATTTCTGGCATTGCCTCAATAGATCACCATATAAATTATATGTATATAGAGAACAGGTCAGGGAACTGCACGCGTCCCTGCCTTATTTCTTTTAAAAAAAATCTGCATGATTTATATACTTTATATATATTATTATATTTACTTTGTCAGGCCTATACATTTCTGCCCATTGAATTTACAGTATAGACACCGTCTCCCACTTTCAAAATATTGGTTATTTACATGCATTCGATCATGTTCGTTTTCCTTCCTGTATTTCATATATATATATACATATATATATATATATATATATATATATATATATATATATATATATATATATATAACTTCTAAACAAAGAATCGATTCCTTCGAGTCAAAATGTTACAGAAAGATTGTCAAAATAGCCTGTACAGAGAAAAAAACAAATGTAGACATTCGGCAAGAATTGAGCATAGAGGAGAACTGGTTTATCAATTCCATTTTGGCTAGAAAATGCAAATACTTTGGTCACATCAAGAGACACAACGGTCTTGAGAGAACGGTAGTGGAAGGTATGGTGCCAGGCAAAAGAGGAAGGGGTAGACCAAGAAGGCGATGGCACCAAGATATCTAGGTATATCTGAAATCGACAAGATCGGCCATGCAAAGAGCTGCCAAATGAGACTTTTGCTCCCTCAAAACTTAACTTAATTTCAATATACTGTTCTAGAAGGTTCTACATAGTCTTCTACAACCAGTTTATTCCACTCCACCGGTACTAAAAATATCTGAGCATCCAATATATTTTTGAATGCATTAACTGATCTAGCCTCCACCACATCCTGTTGCAATGCATTCCAAGCATTCACCACTCTCTGACTAAAAAAAATATTTTCAAATATCTAATCTGGACCTGTCTTTAAACAATTTGAAGTTTGCCATCTTGTTCTTGTAGCCATTTGTACTTTTAAAAAATTGGTATAGTCTAATTTATCCTTTCCATTGATTCATTTATAAATTTGTATTGTTGAATTCATTGCTATAATCTAGACACTGTTGTCCAGTAGTTTTTTTTAGCCTTTCCTCATAACAATAATTCTGGAATTCCACGATCATTATCATAACTCTTCTTTGTATCCTTTTCTAGTATATATATGTATCGATTCTATTATAATGACTCCGCACCTAAACACAATACTCCAATTTAGATCTCACCAATGATTTATACAGTTTGACTATAACTTCCCTGCTCTTATGTGTTCTTAGTCGACCTGTACCTCTACAGAGGCAAATGCCCATGTGAAGGTCCCAGCTCTAGTATGATCTGGATGTAGCTGGGAGGAAGATTTCCTGCTTAGTGGGCTAGGCTAAAGGAGCTTGTTACTCGGCTGTGCTGGGATAAGTGTCGTGGAGGGTGGCTAACTGATATTCAAATCCATCTTAATAGGCTTAAACACTAGAGCAAAGTAGACCTGCAGCCTGTTAGGCACCATCTTTGCTGCTCTAAACAAACCACCTAACCATGGCCGATGTTATGCCATGTGACATAGTTACGACATGCACTCTGTGTGGCAGTGGTGCTATTCTTGTCCTACACAAAGACCCCGGTGGACCACTCTTGCGCTCTTACACTTATGTGTAATGTTTCTTTTAATCATACCCAGCATGGTTTTTATCAATTTACAACCGTATAAAAAAACGAAATGACATATATATATATATATATATATATATATATATATATATATATATATATATATATATCATCATCATCATCATCATCATCTAGCATGTCCTTTATAGAGCGTTGCTCCCATCACAGTATGTCTGAAAGAAACTCGTTCCTTTGCCAAAACTCCAGCATCCACCCAGGTATTCCTGGATATCTTAGTGCCATCGTCTTCTTGGTCTACCCCTTCATTTTACCTGGCATCATACCTTGCTTCCATCACTGTTCTCTCGAGACCGTTGTGTCTCTTGATGTGACCAAAGTATTTGCATTTTCAAGCCAAAATGGAATTAATAAACAAGTTCTCCTCAATGCTCAACTCTTGCCGAATGTCTACATTTGTCTTTTTCTCTGTCCAGTGTAGTCTGATGATCTTTCTGTAATATATATATATATATATATATATATATATATATATATATATATATATATATATATATATATATATATATATTCAGTTTACGCAACTTCTTCCAAACCAACATTTTGTTCACTTTTCCCTTTTTAATGAAAGGACCTGATTGGTGAACGGAGGCATTCCTCAGTTCTGCGGAGAAAACTCACAACAAACCGAAAATGGTGAGTCATTCATTTTAACTTTATTTATTTGATAAACTCAAAAGTCTGTCATCTGTACAAGGACACCACCACAGAACAGCACGCAATGTATACGTCAATAAAAGAGTCTTTCAAACGTGTGATTCACACTCACAGCATCCAGTCAACTAGGTATCACACGATGAACACTGACAATATAGAGTACAGTCGAGTCACGGAGTGCAGTCTTGAGTCTAGCATGACTTTACTTTGTTTCTTACTGTCTAAGTCTAACTATTAATTACTAAGAAATAATACGCAACTAATAGTAATAGGCTTATTCATACTTTTCACGTAGATTAGTTTGTCAGTTATGAAGTAGCCTGAAGGTGCCTTCTGTTGTAAAGAAAACTAAGACACTATTGACTAAGTCGGTATTTCGATGAGCACAAGACTCCATTTATTTATTTTACGTTTAGTTTATTCTGTACCACCTACTACTTTACTAGTCTTTGTGTTCAGCGACACAATCACAAGTATAGAAATCTGAAATACTGAATTAGCTTATTTTTACAACAACGGTACGTTCACAAATAGTAAATTATAACTAAATCACAGCTCGCTCATGGTTCTGGTCACATCTAGTGGGTGTTTTGTCAGTTTGTGTCTGGTATTATTTAATGAATTGGGTCTAAAATGTTGGGTTGTCAGGAGACACAATCACGAAGGTTATTAGCATTTTTTTAACATATTGTCTTCTGATCATTTGTTTCAGGAAAGGCATTAACTAACTGGCCCCACTGTTTAACTTAACATATTTATAGTAATTTATATACAGGTTTAGAAGACTACAGTCAGTCTTCAAAGTGTACAACCAATATCTTGGAGGGTGGTTTAACCGATGTGCGAGTCCATCTAGAATGAAACACTAGAGCTAAGTAGACCTGCAGCCAGTTAGTTACCATCTATAGCTGCTCTGAACAAACCACCTATTCTCACTTTTCTTTACAAGACCTAATTTTAGTAACTTTCTTTGCCCTTAGCACCTTTGAGTTTATAGGCTATCATTTACTATCAACCAATTCTCTCCAAACATACCTATTCTGTACTATTTTTTCTAATTTTTTCCAGCTTCTCCCTGTTCTATTTGTATTAGTCTGTAGATCTCGTCCCCATGATTTCTGTGGGCTTCCTTTGCTTCTCTTTCCTTTTGGGTTTCATGACCATGATTGCTTGGGGATACTGACTTTGAGCTTTTGCAGTGTATGGTCTTTTGAGTAAATCTTCTTCCTAAGATTTCCTGTTCCCGCCTGTCTTCGTCCTGTTCTCTCTTATAGGATTTCATTTGTAACTCTGTCAAACCATCGCAGTCTTACAATCTTTCTCAGAAATTTATTGACAAAGCCTTGCAATCTCTTAATGAGTTTAGTCATCTGCCATGTTTCCACTAATATAAAATGATCTGACTCACATTGAAATTGAAAATCCTTAGATTAGTATGTATTATGATAATTTTAGTTCCATATATTTTTCAACATGACAAACCCAACTCTTGGCTTTTGCATCCTAGTCATCATTGTCAATCTTATATAGGATGCTTCCTAGGTATGTGAAGAAGCTCTCTATCCCTCTAATGATGTTTCTATGTTTAATATAAGCTGTGTTGTTGGCCGCATTTAGTTTGAAAATTGTTGTCTTTTCTGCATGGATTTTTAGCCCTATTTGCTGGGAGATTCTGTCTAGTGCTTCTATTGTCTTCTGCATGTGGAGTTGGTTATGAGATAGAACTGTCTTCTGCATGTGGAGTTAGTTATGAGATAGAACTGTCTTCTGCGTGTGGAGTTGGTTATGAGATAGAACTGTCTTCTGCATGGGGAGTTGGTTATGAGATAGAACTGTCTTCTGCGTGAGGAGTTGGTTATGAGATAGAACTGTCTTCTGCGTGTGGAGTTGGTTATGAGATAGAACTGTCTTCTGCGTGTGGAGTTGGTTATGAGATAGAACTGTCTTCTGCATGTGGAGCTGGTTATGAGATAGAACTGTCTTCTGCGTGTGGAGTTGGTTATGAGATAGAACTGTCTTCTGCGTGTGGAGTTGGTTATGAGATAGAACTGTCTTCTGCATGTGGAGTTGGTTATGAGATAGAACTGTCTTCTGCGTGAGGAGTTGGTTATGAGATAGAACTGTCTTCTGCATGTGGAGTTGGTTATGAGATAGAACTGTCTTCTGCAAAATCATAGCCCATAGTGTAAACAAAGTCCACTGGATTCCGTTTCTCTCATTGGCTGTAGTTTTTCATAATGCAATTGACTACCAACAGGAACAGCAAAGGTGATAATAGTCATCTCCAATGAACCCCAGATCTTGAATTAAATGATTCTGTGAGTTGTCCTTCGTGTAGCACTGTGCGCTGCATGTCCTCAATACATCTGCTTAATTATGCTGCTGAGCTTTTGTGGAATCTCATAGTGCCTTAATAGTTTCCAAATAGCGTCTCGACCCAAGCAACCAGACCACATTGTTCATGCAACCTTCTACAGGAGAACATCAGGAAGAAGGGTGAGAAGTAGATCGAGGAAAAGGTGGATGAACAGCGTAAACAAGACCTGTTGTAAGGAAAATAAGGAAAGGTTTAACTCGGACCATGAGAGAAGCGAAAGACAAATACATAACACGACACTGGGTAGAAAGTGAGATGACAAAAGAAAAGAAAGTCCCCATCCAGGCTGTAAAAGCCTTTTCAAAGTCAACAAAGTTGTCATACAGATTTGAATTTCATTCTAAATTTTAGTATCTGGCTGTAAGTAATTTTTGTTTAGCAATGCTGGTATATAATTTAATAGTCGTAGAAATAAATTATTTGAATATGTAATACGATTACATCCAAATGTACCTGCTATTAAAGCCTTTACCACAAAACAGCAGGGCTTAAAAAAGATTGCAAAGAAAAAAAATAGATTGACAAGAGATATGGAGCATGAATTCATGGCCAAATGGATGACACACAAAAGTAAATTGCATCATCCCACAATGCTAAAGTCGTAAGTGAACAGATTGAGAAGTTCTGAAATACATGACCTATCATTGACATATCTGATCCATCTATGGCATATCTGACCCATCTATGACAAATATATGCTCAAGAATTTCTGCATTCATTATTTTTTCAAATGTTTGTCTTGTATTCAAACCTAACTTATTAAACTGAAGATAGGTGGCACTGACGAATGCACTTGTGGTACAGGGAAAATGACCACTGAACATCTGCTGCAAAATTGTCCGACATACAAGGACCAGAGAAAGCACATGTGGCCATCAGTGCCAACACTAGACAAGCTCTATGGCAGTGTCGACAGCCTCAGGATGACAGCTGCTTTCTTCGAACAAATTCAAGTTGACATCTGACAGCGTACTAAGAAGAAGAAGAAACCTAACTTATTATAGCCTAGTCGATAATGAGCTGGATTACTGGGTTGGGATTACAGTGTTCAAAGGTTTGAATTCATGGATGAACCGAACAAAATCAGGGCCATGGTTGGTGCCTGGTACAGCCGCTCCTCTGTCGACCAAGCTATATATGGGTATCTGACGACGTATGATTTGGGGAAAGTAAAAACAGCAAGGAAGGGAACTGGGCCCCCACCTCAAATAGACTGCGGCTTAGTACATGAAGAATTAACTTCATCCCCGAAAGCAATTGTTATCATGGGACTGACCTTTACCTAGTATCTGAAAGACACAGCAACAATTGTTCATGTTCTCACATCAGAGGGACCTGGATCATGCACAAAGATCGGGTGCCTAACTTAAGGACAGCAAGACAAGCTAGGAAGTGAATAAGTCATCACAAAGGCTGAGACTTAATACAATGTATGAAAGGTGCAAACATCGCAGACAAGCTGTAAACTAGCGACACAACGCATTCCGTTCTCCGGACTACATCTTGCTACTTGTGAAACCCTGTTCAGGGCTTTGTAGCGGGAAATTGAGAACGAACGCAGAAGAAAAACAATGGAAGCTAACAGTTTATCACTGACAGCAAATTGGCTATGGAACTGCCTTTACATTTATTTTGCTATAAAATAAAATAACTTTGAACACAAATTAACTCTGGATAATTTTCAGATGTAAATAATGATATCACAAAACCAGTTTATTAGCTTCAATCATTTCATGTTTCATTTCAGTTAGATATGTACATTAGATATGCACACACACAAACAAAAAAGTTGATTAAAAATTGTTTATGGAAGCTTTACTTGATTTGTCGCTCCTCTGCCATGCTGTGTAGATAACCTCTTATTTCTGTCCCTTGTATGAGAGCATGTCAGCAAATATGCCACAAATTGCTATTTTTTTAAAAGATGAGAGATACGAACTTGAAAACCATTTGGGATCAAGATGCTGAGAAGTGCATTAGCTGCACCATTCAGCGAACCAGAGCTGCCAAGACCATTCTACACCTTAACGCAGTGATCCTGTATAATAAAATGCAACAGAGCAGATTGGCTAAGAAGAAGGGATCAAATAGAGAAGGGTAACCCGGTACACAAAAGTGCCTGCTGAAGTCGGATGTGTCAAACCGAAGGTGCAAATATCACAGTCGAGCTGTAAATCAATACACAACGCATTCCGTTCTGTGGACAACATCCTGCTACTTGCAAAGGCCTTTTTATGGGAATTTATGGACAAAGAAGAAGAAAACCATTTATTACTGTGCTTATATTGTCCCTTATTTCTCAACATAATTTTGACCGACATCGATACACTTACCTCATTGCCTTATCAGTACACCAAAACCTGCAGCAAAGAGGTCTTCGGTCTGCTGTCTCAGCTACATTTGCACTTGGTGTTCAACCTTTTTGCCAAGGTGTGATCATGCATTAGGCTGTAGGTTAAAGCATGAAAATTTTCTATTGCAGTTGCTACACTGTCAGTTTGAATCATCACCACCTGCCACACAGATGCTTCTGTTGTAATCTTCTTCTTCGTACGCAGTCAGACAGTAACCATTATTTTTTCGAAAAAAGCGGCGGTCATCCTGAGGCTGTCGCCACTGCCATAGAGCTTGTCTTGCAGTTCCACTGGTGATGGCCACATCTTCTCTCTCTGATCCTCGTATGTCGGGCAGTTCTGCAGCAGATGTTCAGCGGCCATTTTACCAGTACCGCACGGGCATTCGTCGGTACCACCTATCTTCAATTTGTTGAATAGGTGGTACCTCAGTCTATTGTGGCCAGTGCGAAGTCTGAAGACAACGACCTGCTCTCTTCGGTTCAACTGGTAATAGGCATCGTTTTTGGTGTAGCCAGTATGTTCGGTTTCCCATTTGGTCATGTATCTGGCTTTGCTGTTGCAATCTGAACAGGATGATTAGATCAGCCTCTCTGTCAAAGATGGGCCGAGAGGTGCAAATATCGCAGTCAATCTGTAAACTAGCGACACAACGCAATCCATTATCCGGACTACATCCTGCTACTTGCAAAGGGCTTGGTAGCGGGAGATTGAGAATGAACGCAAAAGAAGAAGATCAGGCTTCATCAGCAATTTTTGAGAGCTCTCTAGAAAATGTATCCATCCAGTTATGCACTGCATCGTGCTACAAACACTTCTCACTGTAAATAGGAAGCATTTCCTTAAACACCTTTTGTAGAAAATAATTTTGTCCCTTCAAAAAATACAAAAGCACGCTGTTCTTTGATTGTACTGCCAGTGACTTACTTACTGACTTATTCTGGTAGTTTCTACAGGATGGGGTAGCTGCCCCATGACCAACAATGTTATATCCGTCTCTTATGACATGTCTGGCAGGGGACATTGCTTATGATTAATCATGTATACATCTTGGAATCCTGGTATTGAAACATGGAATTGTATGCCTGCTGTCAGATAGCCAAAGACTATCTGTAGTATGTTTTTATGATTGTTAGTTCCTGCGGCTTTCTGAGCCTGGGGGATGAGTATGCATTTCATTAATTTTTGCACCCACAGAAGCTAACAGCCGGGTCTTTTTTATTTTCAACAGCCAAGGGTTCTATGTGCACAAGGCCTCTTGTTTTTTTCATCCATCTCCAATAGGACTGGGGACTATCTCGCTCTCCTTGAGACCAAGGGTCGCTTGAAACTTGTGGGTTTCGAACCACTGCTGTTTCGTTCTTTGTTCATTTCATGAGAGATAGGCACCTTACCTCTCTGCTACAGCCGTCATTGACTGGGGAGTAAAGAATAGATAACACTATAACTAATAAAGGTCATTAAAGGGGACTAAAGAGAGTTATGGATGCGGTTTAGTAATATCATCATGTAAAACACATTGTTGCAGAACGAGCCTTTGCAAGAGCACACAAAGTGCTATGAAGCAACCTTTCTGTAAAAGGTGGGTCTTCTTCTTCGTTTGCTCTCAGTCTCCCGCTACAAAACCCCTCAAAAAAGTGTTTTGCAAGTCAGGATGCTATCAGGAGAACGGAATGCTCTGTGTCGTAATTTACAGCTTGGCTGGGGTATTTACATCTATCGGTTTGACACATCCGCCTTCAGCCGGCATTTTTTAGTACTGGGTTAGCCTTCCTTCTTCAATCCCTTCTGCTTAGCCAGTCTGCTCTGTTGCAGCCTGTTATCCAGGATCACCATATGGAGGTGTAGAAGGGTCTTGGCAGGTTCGCTGGCCCTGACGCTAGCTGTCAGCTATGGGTTGCTGACCGCTGTAGCTCATGCACTTCTCAGCATCTTGATCCGTAAGGTGTGATAACCATATGCTTCATAAGGAACAAAATGTCAGTGTGTGTGTGTGTAATGATTGTGGCAATAATTTCTCCTTCCCAGGATGTATTCTTGATGATTCGTCGCAAGAAATGCACCATCTTCACAGATGCCAAAGAAAGCACTTTGATGGGGGAAGTGAAGAAAATTATTGAGGGTGTTCTGAAAGTACCTCCTGAAAATCAGAGACTCTTCAAAGAGAATACCGTAAGTTTACTTCAGCAGGGGCATTTTAAATAATGAAAGGCTAGCAAACTTCAGTCAGTTAACCCTATACTACAACTTCTTTGTCGTTCGTTCTCCAACTACCAAACCCTGGAAAAGGCTTTACAAGTAGTAGGATGTTGTCCAGAGAACTGAATGCATTGTTGTAGTTTAGAGCTCAATTGCGATATTTGCACTTCGGTTCAATGCATCTGATTTCAGCAGTTATTTGTGGGTACCGGGTTAGCCTCCCCTCTTTGATCCCTTCTCCTTAGCCAGTCTGCTTTGTTGCAGTCTGTTATCCAGGATGACCTTGTTGAGGTGGAGAAGGGTCTTGGCAGCTCTGGTTCGCTGGCCCTCACACACTAGCAGTCAGCTATGGGTCGCTGACCGCTGCAGCGCATGCACTGCTCAGCATTTTCATCCCTAACCATATACAGTGCTGTCAGTTTGTGTCTTAATGTTCAAGACAATTGCAGCAATGTCTTTTGTCAAATAGTTTCCAAATAAAATTAATATTTAACAAAATTGTGCTAAAGTTGTGATAAATGGATCTAAAGACATATATATATAATTAAATTATCTATGAGTCTTATCTTAGTCGAGCTGCACTACAGGAGCGTGAGCTGCACTACAGGAGCGTGAGCTGGGTGTAGTTGGGAGAAGGATTACCTGCTTAGCCGACTAGACTGGTCGCTTATTACTCCGCTGCGATGGGACAAGTGCAGAGGACGGTTAACCTATATGCGAGTCCATCTTAACAGACTCAGACACTTAAGCAAAGTAGACCTGCATCCTGTTAGGCTCCATCTATACTACTTTTAACAAACCACCTAACCATGGCTGGTATTTTATCATGTCACACAGTTAGTCGTCTCTTATGATATGCTCTCTGTGGGGCAGTGGTGCTATTCTTGTCCTTGTCATACACAAAGACCCCGACGGAAAATGGTTCATAGATCTGATGTCACAGCATCTAGATTTGTGCAGTCCCTTTCATTGCTGAAAGGACCACAGACAGGGCATGAACTCTGTAACTCCCGCAACAGCTCCAAAATTCTCCCCCAAATTTGTCAGGTGCCCATTTGCAGCATGGTCGACTGAGACAAGCGGTCATATCATGAAAAAATCGCAGACAGTTCTGGTCTGTCAAACTGAATATGACAGGATTTGAACATAGTGCGCTTGGATTGTAAACCAAATTCTCAACCCTTAGGTCACGCACCTCAAAAATAGACATTGGTATCAAGCTTTAAATGTCATTGGGCAGGTGTAAATACTACTTAATTGTTATTCAGTTTACTCACCACATGTATTTGTATTTTTGTGTTATCACACTCGCTTTCTTCTTTGTCTGAGTACAAATTGGATTGCTATTGAATATCCATGTGTTATCTAGATGCATAGTTATTGATTGATCTAACCAAATAATGTAGTTTCTCAGCTCTCAAAGTACCATTTCAACAGAACGCTACAAGTTAAAAATTTACCAGAGAATGTAAATACCAGTGGAACGGAAACAATTCTTTATTAAACGAGCAGCAAGATTCCCTCACTCTTATGACTATTCTAAAAACGTAAAACGCCATCACTAACTGATAGAATGAAACAAGTGTTTATCGATTTCTGTCAAATCACACAGCCACTATTATTTTTGGGTATCATCGATTTCAATCTGATGGGACTGTAAAACAAATTGCTAGAGAAACTAACGCTGCAGGAGTACATGCAGTGCATTGATACAAACGTCCTGTAAAGAAATCCGCTGTTTTCTGACTTGACTGGACTTAAATCGCTTCTCTAATGCCATGGCGTGTTGAGGTTTTATCCTTCTCTTGTGGTTTATAGTTTTTACAGGATAATGGTGGTCTTCCCCATGCCAAGACCTACTTGCTCACCTTGTTCAACATGCCTGGCAGTTAGAAGATATTAAAATAAGAATCCAAAAAGTTTGAGAAGTTCTCGTTGCATTGGGGAACTTATGGTAATCAAAATAAATGTCCGACACAAAAATAAATATCTTCAACTACAATGTAAATACTGCTCTATTCTATGGGCCTAAAACATAGACAACAAAAATGTAGGGTGCTTGTGCAGAATAGAGATTGAAATGGTATGATAGGATCACTATGTTGGTAGAAAGGACCAGAAATCATTGGAACATGAAGTGAGAAGGCTGATATATATATATATATTCGTCTTTGCTCTATGGTGTGGAAACATGAACGATGAACAGTCGACTTGTGGATAAAGTAGAGGTCTTTGAAATGTTGGTATACAGCTGCATCTCATGGAAAAACCAAATAAGGAAGTCATAAAGAGATTGGGAATGGGAAGAGAAATACTTAAGGAAGTAAAAATTAGGCAAATAAAATGTTTTGGAGATCTAAAGAGACACAACACAATACTGAAGGTTGGCGGGCATAAGGAAAAAACGCTATAAGTGGGAAGACAGCATCAAGAGATTGACTGACAGCAGGACGTTGAAGATCCATTGCAGCAAACCTTAGATGCGGAGATGGTACTTGACATAAATGGATGTGTTGTTTTTGAGATAGTACAGAGGAAGCTCCTGTCGTTCATCAATAAATGTCTTCAGAGAATAATGGACACAGACTGACAAGACATGGGGAGGAATCAAGACCTATGGAAAACTAGTGGAACAACAGATCAAATGTAGGAAATGTGGTTAGATAGGACACTCACTATGGAAAACACCATCAGAAGAACCTTGACATGGATTCCACAGGAAAAGAGGAAGAAAGACGCACAACAAGAAACACACGGGGAAGAGACTGAAAATGAACTTTGGTCTCTGGGCCTCAATTGGAGAGACGCAGAAAGGGCAATTTAAGACAGAACTTACTGGAAGAAATTGTCAATAATGGCCTATACCACAAAAGAAGCGGCGGACATTAGTGATGCTGATGATTTCAGGGATGAACTGTATGGCAACAAGAGAAGCCAGTTTAATAAGGGATATAATTGTGGTCTTTCAGAGCAATCAATGACAAAGATTTTCTTCCCAGCCTTAACTGTAAACTGTCCTGTATCGTGGTTGGCGGAGGCTAGTGGTTAAGTGACACGGCTCACAATCCGAAGGTGCTGGGTTTGCTCCACACCTCAGCACTGGCCGTTAACCGCGGACAAGCAAACCCTTAGAAAATGCAGGAGAAAGCGGATCCTTACATAAAAAGCATGCCGAAGTTAAATACACTGGGCCGACAGGCGCAAAATAAGAGAAATAAGGCGAACGCACACACAAAAAAAAACCCACAAAACACTTCTGTAATTTTGTCTCTGCCGTCCGCTGTCTCTATTTGTGCCTTGTTCGTTCTGATCTCACAAGATAACCTTTAATATTATTAAGTAACAATTGCATTTTTGTTATTTCACAGCCTATGGCAGATGAGCATAAGTCGTTGTCTGATTATGGGTACACATGTACTTTGGCCAGAGCTCAGTGTCCAGCCACAATAGGTCTTATATTTAAAACTGAAGGTGAGTGCTCATTTGAATGTATATTCATTATCGTCATTAGCCGTTATTTTGCTTGTCTACCACCTGTCTCCTTACAGGAAGCCTGTATCACATCATTTATGCCATTTGTGGTGGTTTTTGCAATACCTTTTATTTTTACAGCGAAGATGCCAATCCCATGCACATCCCTCCTTTGTCAAATTTTAGAATATGGATAGTGGGGTGGAGTGGGCCTATTCTTTTCCGCCCAATAAGCGCTGAATGTATACGATGGCTGAACAAAATACTAACATCTATTTAGTTCTTCTTTCATTCTTAAACTCTCGCTACGTGGGACTGTGTGGCCTAGTGGTTAAGTCACACGACTCACATCCCGAAGGTGCTGGGTTCGATCCACAGCACCGGCTGTTACTCCGTGGAAGCAAACCCTTAGAAAATGCAGGAGGAAGCAGGCCCTTACATCAAATGCATGGCGAAGTCAGATGCACTGGGCCAAGAAGCGCAAAATTAAAACATGGTGCAACGCACGCCGCCTCTGGGAATAGAAAAATAAAGCGAACGCAAAAATTTAAAAAATCCCGCTGCCAAGCCATGAAAAGGGCTATGCAAGTAGCAGGATGTTGTCCAGAGAACGGAATAAGCTGTTGGCTGTTTGCAGCTTAACTGCAATAGTTGCACTATTTGGTCCAACTTCACCAGGCATTTTCGAGTACCGGGTTAGCCTTTCCTCTTCGATCTCTTCTTGTTAGTCAGTCTGCTCTGTTTCAGCTTGTTATCTAGGATCAACTCGTGGAGGTGTAGAAAGATCTTGGCAGCTCTGGTTCGCTGGCCCTGATGCTAGCAGTCAGCTATGTGTCGCTGACCACTGCAGCTCATGCACTGCTCAGCATCTTGACCCCTATTTAATTCTAAACCTAATCCACTTTTAAATACTCCCCTTTTAACTTGACACACTTTTCCTGGCACAGCTCCCACTTCTAGAGGCACTTTAGAGTCATTTTTCTGGGATATACCTCGGGTGTTTCATCAAATTTGTCTTGATTTATTCTATGACCTGAAACCTCGCCCGTTTAAGAAGTACCTTGGAAAGAGGCAAAGGTTGCAGGGAGCGATGTCTGGGGAGTGTAGATCCTGTCCAATGTCATGCTTGAGAAAAAAATCTTAGATGAAGTGATCTGCATTGGCCGAAGAACGGCAACTGACAGATCCACCATGCTTCAGCCCACACATTGTACTGGTTCCATGAGATTTCATTGAAGATAGGCCTATCTGTTAGTTTTCACTTCAAACGTATTTATTGCATCTATATGAATGAACTAAATAAAATACCTTACAAAGATTTTCTGCAACAACTTACTTCACCATCTCAAAAAATGGGCAGAGTCCACATTAAGTGAAAAAGAAAAAAATAACCTTTCAAAACTCTTTATCAGCATCCACCGATACTTTATCGGCTAAAATTTGGCAGGGAGGAAGTGACTGTAGGGTACAATCAAATCAGCTGCATTTTCAAAGTTTTCAATGGCACAGAGGTGGGCATATATATAAAAATCGCCACCTAGCATTATGAGGCAAATTTTCAGCCTTCAATGGGCAAATAGTTTTGAGGGGGGGGGGGCACTTAAATAAGGGCCTGTATCGTGGTAAAGGTTAGCTTAATTAAAAGAAAACTGCCCAATTAGATATATTCATGTAGATACTCTAATATATCTGGGCTCCAGAATTGACAAAAATGGCGTCTGCTGGAAAGAAATCAGAAGACTAGCCATGGCAATGCAGAGACTGAACAGCCTGAAGAAATTATGGCAGAGTACCAACAAAATGATAAAAGTAAAGATCTTGAGAGCCTGTGTTTTTCCTGTGGCAGCTTATGGCTGCGAATCATGGACGATTACCAAAACTTCCAGATAAAGAATTGAATCCTTTGCGTTATAATGTTACAGAAAGATCCTCAGAATATCCTGGACAGAGAAAAAGACAAATGTAGACACAACGGTCTCGAGAGAACAGTGATGGAAGGTATGGTGCCAGGCAAAAGAGGAAGGGGTAGACCAAGAAGACGATGGCACCAAGATATCCAGGAATGCCTGGGTATGACTGGCGGAAGCCGGAATTTTGGCAAGGGAACGAGTTTCTTTCAGACAGACTGTAATGGGAACGACATACTATAAAGGACATGCTACATGATGAGATACTCTAAAAACTTTAGAGTTGTGTTATGAGGATGATTTGCTTTTGATTTTTCACTGCAAGTGAAACATAGGGCTACCACTACAGCTGGCCTCTTCACAGGAAGTCTGTATTTTAGCCTTTGCTGTGGTAGATGCAAAAGCAGTTATTTCCAATGATGATCCCAGCCCCATACACAATTTTCTTTAGTCACCATTTACAGGTAAAGATTATTTTGTGCAAGGTCATGCTATATTCAGGCCATTACTGTAAATCTCAATGGAAAAAAGGACACAGAATACATTGAAATCTCGAACATTTCATACTTAATGACAAATGAAACCTGATAACATTTCAACCATGTGATATTTGCTCACTCCGTGTGATAGAAGACTCCTCAGTTGTTTGGAAAATAATTTTGTTGTACTCTGTCAGCTAAAATGGGGGAAAGAATGACAAGTTTCACAAACAAGGTAAACAGCGTTACGGTAGATAAGCGTCAAATGGCACAGGAAAAGGAGCGTCAAATGGCACAGGAAAAGGAGCGTTAAATGGCACAGGAAAAGGAGCGTCAAATGGCACAGGAAAAGGAGCGTCAAATGGCACAGGAAAAGGAGCGTTAAATGGCACAGGAAAAGGAGCGTTAAATGGCACAGGAAAAGGAGCGTCAAATGGCACAGGAAAAGGAGCGTTAAATGGCACAGGAAAAGGAGCGTTAAATGGCACAGGAAAAGGAGCGTTAAATGGCACAGGAAAAGGAGCGTTAAATGGCACAGGAAAAGGAGCGTTAAATGGCACAAGAAAAAGAAGCGTCAAATGGCACAGGAAAAGGAGCGTTAAATGGCACAGGAAAAGGAGCGTCAAATGGCACAGGAAAAGGACAAACGCATTAAACCGGCTTTCCTCTAGATAACTTACACAGGAACTGGTAATAACACGTTTTCAGCCATCCTACAGACTTGTAGCATGTCTTCTTCTTCATACGCTGTCGGACGTCAACCTTTATTTTTTTGAAAAAAGCAGCGGTCATCCTGAGGCTGTCGACACTGCCATAGAGCTTGTCTAGTGTTGCCACTGGTAATGGCCACATCTGCTCTCTCTGATCCTCGTATGTCGGGCAGTTTTGCAGCAAATGCTCAACGGTCATTTTCCCGGTACCGCACGGGCATTCGTCAGTGCCACCTATCTTCAATTTGTTGAATAGGTGGTACCTCAGTCTATTATGGCCAGTGCGAAGTCTGAAGACCACGACCTGCTCTCTTCTGTTCAACTGGTAATAGGCATCGTTTTTTGTGTAGCCAGTATGTTCTGTTTCCCATTTGGTCATGTATCTAGCTCTAATAAGCCGTTTTGACTCTTCGTATGTCACACTGGTATCTGGTTGTGGTAGTTTTGCACCTTCTTTTGCCAGTCTGTCTGCCTCCTTGTTGCCTTGGATGTTGCAGTGGGATGGAACCCACTGTACCACTACCCTTTTTGGTGCGGACTGCTGGCATAGTTGACAGAGTACTGCTCTTAAATCATTCATTTCAGTATTTTTCTGGCTTTTTAGTGCTGTGACTACGGCCAAGGCATCTGTAAGCAGGACTATATGGCTTTCATTCCTTTTACCTGTCACCATTTCTTCCACTGCCGCCCTCAGATCCTCTGCCTCCGCTCTGAAATTGCTTGTGTATTTTCCAGTTGCACTAGTTGCATGTGTCCAAAGTCTCTCTGTAAATTTTGAATCATATCAAATATAGAACTCAAGACAAATCAAAAAGTTGATTTTCAACTGTCTTTTGTGGAGTACACAACAAAGTAATACCATCTTGGTTGCTATGTGACGTCGCATAGCAACAAATGAAACCTTAACATTTCACCCTTAGAACCCTTCATTTTTCTGCTGCGCCATGGACTGGATGGATTCTCACAGTTCTCTGCACACAACCGTTTGGTCCCTGTTGGCGACTCCCTGATAACCAATCTCATCTATGCTGATGTCATCATGCCGAGATACAGTTTTCAGGCCCTGGTAGTCCCCCTAGAGGCGCTGAATCGTTCGGCTACCCACTTAGGCCTGCACATCTCCTGGGTGAAGATGAAACTCATAAACCTCAACAAGGGTCTCTCTGCGTTGAGCATCACCATGAACAACCCTGTTGCTGCCACCAAGGACTTCGTCTACCTGGGCAGCAGGCAGTCCTCTGGTGCACGCAGCAATTACATCACCCATAGAATGGACCTGACGGCTTTATCCATGCACTCGCTCCAGAGTCGGGTCCCTGGAGACTAGGCTTTGTACATACTCCTGCATCATTCCCATTCTCTGAGACCTGGACACTACTACAGCGGGACCGGCAACATCTAGAGGTTTTCCACTTGCATGACCTGATTTCCAACAGTGAAGTATTTGGACGTACTGAACTTGCAGGCATTGTCTCAACAATTGATTGCCGTCACCTCTCCCTCTTTGCTTCGGTCACATCTGCTTCCCCCAGGAAGTCCTAGCCCGCGAGGTGCTCCAGCAGACTGGTGGCGAGGGACAGGGAGAGGCCGTGCTCATTTTTGGAGACATCCTCAGGGCAACACCTGGCTAAAACAGACTGCCACTTCCTCAAAAGAACTGCAAGCCACTTTGGACATGGTCATTTGACACAACAGGCCTGGTCGCCTAAGCGTAATATTGATTGATTGAGCAGTAAATGCTATGGAGCTACCTTACCTTTACTTTAATGCTTTCTATTGCAGAAGGAGAATGGGAACCCCTTGATATACAACCACTATCCAGTCCGCCAGAGCTGCCAGATGTAATGAAACCCCAAGATGCTAGCCAGACCCACCAGCCGGAAGCCAATGCTGTTTAACACTTTTAGTTTGTGTTTTCAAATGCTGCCTCTAGGCTGGTCCTCATAATTTAGACAGCATTAAATGAACAAATAGAATAGAGTTTGGTTCAAACTTTGTGTGTTGCACGTCCTGTCACTTTGCAAAAATAAATTGGCAGTTCTTTGAATTACTTAATATATATTTATAATATTTGTAACAAATGTAAATAGCAATGCATACAAATTAGGAAGTACGGATAAAAGTATCAAAGACGAGAGAAGAATTCTAGATGACTTAATACAGGTTAATAAGATAATGAACGGGAAGGATAAATTAGATTATAATAAGTTTTTCAAAATAAAACCACCTACAAGAACAAGAGTGCATACTAACTAAAGAAAGGTCCAGATTAGATATTAGGAAATATTTTTTTAGTCAGAGAGTGGT
This sequence comes from Ariolimax columbianus, assembly GCA_036924085.1. Lineage (NCBI taxonomy): Eukaryota > Metazoa > Mollusca > Gastropoda > Stylommatophora > Arionidae > Ariolimax > Ariolimax columbianus. The sequence goes on from JAVGWX010000012.1 coordinate 78,569,595, forward strand.
GAATACTTGGAATGCATTACAACAGGAAGTAGTAGAGGCAGGGACAATGCATTCAAGAATAGATTGTATGTGCATAGTTTTTAGAGTAGGTAATATAAATGAAACTGGTTGTATGCAGAGTCTGTTAAACCAGTATAAAGACATTAAGTAGAAGCTATCATTGCATATTGGGGCCTATGGAAATCAACAGAAATTAGATCCAACCAGCTCCTGAAGATGGATGTGTTGGACCGAAAGGTGCAAATATTGCAGTTAAACTGTAAACTAGCAACACAACGCATTCTGTTCTCTGGACTACATTCTGCTACTTGCAAAGCCCTATTCAGGGCTTGGTAGCTGGTGATTGAGAATGAATGCAGAAGATGATGATGATCCAACCAAATAAATATGAAAATCAACTCAAATGTAAAGTCAGTTCTATTCTATGACTATGAAACATGAGGCACAATAACTATAAAGGTAAAGATCAGAGAGATTGATATGGTATGATAAGCTCATATGATAATGTAAAACTGTAAATCCTTTTGGTCTTGGATATTTTTGCTGATTTGGTTTTCAGTTTGGTGCAACGCCACATTTATGTGTGAAATAGTTTTATTAAAAATAAATTAAACAAATTGGGCTAAAATTACGATCTAAGCATCGTAAGGCACATAATTAAACTATTTATGATATAGGGCATTCGTAATAAAATAGATTTATTAGTATGAATTGTTCTTCTTCTTTCGTTCGCTTGGAGTATGTCTACATCTGCAAAGTTATCTCTTGTATGAACCTCACTGTCTTTTGCAGTTCACACATAGGTCCATAGTATGAATTGTTAAATGGCATTAATGTGGAGGAATAAATACAGCGCACACATTTTTTTCTTTAAAGTGTCCACGTCTGGTGGTTTTCTGCGACAACTCCCTAAAAAAACATGTCCCTTTCCTATGTATCCCAGTCAAAGTCCAAATCAGACTTATGTAGAATATTTCAAGTTTAATCTAGATGTGTGATCATTGGTCTGATCAACTAATAAAATCATTTCACCGGTCTTCACATTTCACTGAAAGTAAAGGTCAACGAACACATTCAAAACATGTGTAAATGTCTGAGGAATGTAGCAAATTATACATTAAAAGATGGCTACGCATGCACAAAATGTCCAGTTATAATTCAGGTCTCCTAACCAACTAGGGTTCGTTGCTATGTAACAATGGCCGACACTAGTGTTTTGATACCAATTTCCATGCAAACGGACTAAAACTGTGCCACTGTACATACTGTATAGGCTTGAAAACAGTTAAAACGAACCAGATATATCAGTGGAACATATTTAGAGAAGGCTCTGGAATTACAAAGGACACACTTTAAGAAAACCAGCTGATAGCATTACAAAACAGTCTCTAATCTGGAATAAGTACAAGAGAAGTAGAGGCAGGCATTCAGGACAGTCTCTGATTTTCTAGACAAGAGAAGTAGAGGAAGGCATACAAGACAGTCTTCGATATGGAATCTCAAAGTACTAGAGAAGTAGAGGCAGGCAAACAAAACAGTCTCTGATCTGGAATCTCAAAGTACAAGAGAAGTAGAGGCGGGCAAACAAGTCTATTCTGGAATCACAAGACAAGAGAAGTAGAGGCAGACCAAGACACACGCAGAGAATAGATCTCAAACACCAAAGAAATGAGGAAAAACATGGACAGAGCTGGAACGAATGATCAATGACAGGAGGACTGTGTGTATTTGTTATGGAGTCGAAAGGTTTTAATGATGAACAAATTTACAAGAAATCTATGCGACTTTTAAGATACAAAAAAATAAAGTGCAGCTATGTGGTTCAGTGTGTCAATAACAACACAGGAGTATGAGTTTTATGTGAGGATAAATACAAAAACGGCCTACTTTATGACCAACAGTTCTTCATCAAGGACTTAGGACAACTCAAATGAAAGAGCTAACTCGTATAAACAAGAGTGAAATTATATACAGAATTGCACTTATTTGACATGCTAACTTCCCATGGTTCAGTATGTTTGTGCTTCATGATGTTGGTTGAGCCATGCACTGTTTCAACTACATTGCTAATCAGTTCTTTCGCCTTCTATCACCCAGGGGTGCATAGGCCATCAACGAACCCTCGCCAAGCAGCTCTGTCCTGTGCAATCTTTTCCACTTCCTTCCAGTTTTTCCCCGTTTTCTTTACTTCCGCCTCCAGATCACATCAGCGTGTATTCCTTGGTCTGCCTATGCCTCTCCTTCCATGGGGGTTCCATGACAGGGATTGCCTGGTGATGCTGGCCTGGAGCTTTCTTAATGAATGACCCATCCATCTCCACTTTCTTCCTAAGATTTCCTGTTCCAATTTACCTTGTCCCTCTATCTCCTAGTCTGTCGTTTGTAACTTTGTCCAACCATTTTATACCAAGAATCTTTCTCAGACATTGCCAATCGGAACCAGTAGAAATCCTTCCGCTGTCTGCGGTGCACATGTCAAGAAATACACGCCAAATTTTCCAGTCCTGTGCCATCTGCTCAAGTACTTTTTATCTCTTGATTATCCTTTTTTATATCTGTCTTGAGGATTGTTTCCAATATGTGTTTTGGTACCCTTCTATTTCTTTTACTATGAGGGTTCCAAAACAGATTTAACCCTGGCCACAATTAATATTTCCCTGTGCTCCATAGAAAATACGTACAAGACAGGCATTTGAAGAAAGTTATTTTCTATTATAAAATATGTGTGTTTGACTATCCTAATCATCTCCAATGTTCCTGCTTGTTATGCCAGTAGATTGCGGAATATATTTATTGAAGACCATCTTGTATCACATTTACTATATATATGTAATTATTGCATGGAATGCCACCCCGGGCCATAGTTTGATTCTACCAGGCGACAAGAGCAGATCTAGTTTGATCATAATCAACGATAATCCAAATCACACATTTTCTAATTCAAGTGTCCGTCAGATTACTTGTCTTTTAGAATAATCATCATCTAAATCCAATTTATCAGCCTCCAAATCCTTGAATACTTTCAAAGACTTGTACTGTTTGCATTTTAGAACGACCATTTCCTGAATTTGCAAAACGTATTTGCATCAAGATAATTATCTTAAAACATTTCACTGTGCCAGCTGGCATACTTGCTAGTCTCTCGTGCCGTGGTTCATCAATGATGTTTTGTCTTCTGTTTTGAAATATTTCAACCCATTCATACTCTTCTCTGCCTCAAACAACTATCTTACAGTGATCCACCATCCATACCTGAGAAAGCCAGATTCTATTTTAGAGACCCTATTATTTCCCCTTTTTTCCTCAGAAGTTTATCATACTTTTTTCTAACGAGATCTTAGAATAATATTTGCTTTTGCGATTGTCGTCTTTGATTATCTAGTCTCGATTTGTCTCCGATGTTATATATTTACAAAGTTAAGATCTTGATTTCACGGCAGTGTGGCATGTTGGTAATATGGTGTTAGGCCCATTTTTTTTTCTTGACCAGCAGCCATTACTTGCCCAGGTTATTCTGGTAATTAACTAGGTTGTGTGGACCATGGGAGCCGTTTTGCAATCAGGAAAAATCCCGCACCAACTGCGGACCGATCGCTCAGCTTGGAAGTCAGTGCTCTAACCACTGCGTTAGTAAAGTGAGGATCCCGTCAGGCCATGTGGCGCATAGGAAATATAGTATTACTCCCCTATTGTTTTGTAACCAACGGCACATAGTGGATGATGGGGTCAGCATCATGCCGACCCCCTTTACTTCCCAGATTTTTCTGGTGCCCAATTTCCGTGGCTGGGTCGACCACAGGGATCGGTTTGTGATCAGGAAAAAAATCCCACACTAGCTGGGAATTGAACCCTGATCCCCTGGGAAGCCAGTGCACTGCATTACAGAAGGTTATATATGTAAATTTATATTTTTATAAGAGGACAACTCCGTAAATAGGTCACAAATGGCTATAAAAATAAAACACAAGCTTGAAGACCATTTATTATTGCTCTTAATTTCCTATTTGTGAACATAATCTCCACCAACGTTGATACACTTATCTCGTCGTCTGTCAGCTAGGATCATCTACTCCTCTCGCCACACAGATACTTCTGTCGCAGTCTAATCACAATGCCCAGGTCATCATCTGCAACAACTGTCGAGTGTCCTTAAGAAAATGTATCAACCCATTTATCTACTGCTTTATGCAACAAAAGCATCTTACTACAAACAGAAAACATTTCTTGATGAATATCCTTTGCAGGAAGTCAGCTCTTCCACACACATTACCTCCCCACACCCCCCTCTTAAAAAGTGAAAAAAGTTTCAAGCCTTTTTCATCTGAGCTGCTGCTTCTTCTTCGTACGCTGTCAGACGTCAACCTTTATTTTTTCAAAAAAAAGCAGCGGTCATCCTGAGGCTGTCGACACTGCCATAGAGCTTGTCTAGTGTTGCCACTGGTGATGGCCACATCTGCTTTCTCTGATCCCCGTATGTCGGGCAGTTTTGCAGCAGATGTTCAGCGTCATTTTCCCAGTACCGCACGAGCATTCGTCAGTGCCACCTATCTTCAATTTATTGAATAGGTGGTACCTCAGTCTATTGTGGCCTGTGCGAAGTCTGAAGACCACGACCTGCTCTCTTCTGTTCAACTGGTAATAGGTATCATTTTTTGTGTAGCCTGTGTGTGCAACATCTAGCCTCTACTACCTAAAGAAAGCATCAAGCTGGATGCTGCTGTCACCTAACGGTACTTTTAGAAATCACCAATTACAATTGTCAGCTATCCTATATCAGTTTGTGACCTACTTACTGACTTTTCCGGATGTGTGTGTGTATGTAAAAGTTATCTCACCCTTAACTTTAAAATAGGATTTTAAAATACTAATTGGCACATCTCAAAGTGTTGGATTTTGGAAACTACAGATAAACCATTTGTTGTCTGTAAATATCTGGTAGACTTAAGTCTTAGTCCGAGGCAAATTATTTTTACTCACCATGGGCATTTGTACATTTGTATTTTTACGTTATCCAAAAAGGGCATTACTAGTCCCTTTTTAAAATTTGTTTGTGTCAGTCAGAATCTGAATTGGACGTATAGAATATCCATATTTAGTTCAAATACGTGATCAAATAAGTAATTTCTCAGTCCTTGACGTCAAAATTACATCATGCAAAATGCAACAAATTAATTATTCTAAATATGTAAATATTGTTGCTATGTACCAATTCCGGACACGGGTATCAACCTCAGTCACATTGAACATCGGTGGTGGTTTGTGTGTTGTAATCAAGGTCGGATGAGACTGTAAAGAGGAGAGTTAGACATGGAGCTGGCTACTTAAAACTAAAAACTTTATGCCACAAGAAAAAGAATAAACCTCAGGCTAGAAGAAGAGTGACGAAGTGAAGGTTTCTATATCAGTCACTTAATATGTCGTTGTTATTTGTTGGGCTCTTCTCTTCTTTCAACCATACACAGAATAATTTTGGTTATTTCAGAATGTTTACTTTCATTATTGTGTAGGACGTCTGCTTTCGCCTTTTATGTTTTTGTTGGACATAGGTTGGATAATGAAGACATCAAACAAGGGGAAAAGGAATTGGTATTCTGTGGACACAATTGGAATATCTGGACTATGCAGATGATCTGGTACTTTTGTCACACAGTCATAGCCAGATGCAAGAGAAACTGATCGGGTGAAAGAACAATCAGCCAAATTGGGACATAAAGAAAACCTCTTTGTTGAAGACCATACTGGAGGATATGGTGGAAGGTAGTCGTTCAAAAGGGCGATAGCGTTTTTAGTGAGTGGATAACATCAGGAGATGGGGCTGGGAAAAGCCTCTCAGATTGCACCATTATGGTAAGAGATAAGATTATGGTGGAGATCCATTACAGCCGAATTTCGATGAGGAAATGGCACTTGAACTGAACTCTTAGTACTGGGAGTGGATGTGTGTCAAAGTAGATAAACTTTCCTGTCCAAGGGTGTGCTGAAAAAGGTGGGTCGAGTCCTCGCGACTAGTGCAATACTATAGAGATCAGTATTGATCTCTACTTTGATGGCCAGACCACTGTGACACAGCCTGTTTCCATATGCAGTGTAATGAGGTGGGGCCTTGGTCAGTATATTGATATTCTGACATGGTGAAAGGGTTATTGTTTTGAGTAAGTTTACTCTTTTGTGCGCCCTGAAAAGCACGTTCAATGGTGGGTTGTAGTAGCTTTCCTCACATCCTAAGCATGCTGATGAAGGTGGACCACGGTCCTACAGGCCGTTGTGCTATGCTTGGCTTCATCTGCATGGCGCTCACTACTACGGGGATCACATCGACCCACATCTCATCAGCCAGGTTGCCTTGAAAACAGTCTGTTTTCAGCGAATGCAACATGGAAGAGCAATTGTGTCTTGGTCAGTATATTGTTCCTGACTCGACATCCTGGTCAGTATGTTGTGCCTGACTAGACTAGTATCTCAGTTCCCCATGGTGAAAGGGTGAAGACTCCTATTTTATATCCAAATGAAAATGTTGCCAAAAGAGGATCAATGGCATAAATAAATATACGTCTAATTACTTGCCTATCCACTTGTGCCATCAAGTGTCATTAGGAAGACAAAGTTTCCTTTCTGAGGTCAAGTGCGTTGCGTTGACTGTTGTAAACCTGTATTGTTGTTAGTATTATGTTACGTCATCTTACGCATAGTTTTTCTCTTGCCTTGTAATTAGATCTTGTCTGTCAAAGATGGATGTGTCCGACGGAAAGGTGCAAATATCACAGTCAAGCTTTAACTAGCGACGACGCATTCCACTCTCCGGACTACATCCTGCTACTTGCAAAGCCTTGTTCAGGGCTTGGTAGCGGGAGATTGAGAATGAACTCTGAAAAAGAACTTCTTGTTACACTTGGAGGCCTGGTATTCAAAGAGGGAAGTGTATGCCTCCTGCTATGTAGCCGAAGGCTATCTGTAGTAGGCAATTTTTGTGATATCACTTCCTGCGACTTACTATGCCTGTTTGGTGGAATTAAATTTGTGCCTGGACAGTGAATTAACAATCTGCATATTTTCAACTGTCAAGGAATCTTTTACTTGAACAGAGTGTACATGGGACCTCCAAAATTTATCATCTATCTCTAATAGGACTAGTAATTCAAAATCACTTTCTTTAATAACATGGGCTTCCTGCTTTCATTTGTTTATTGAGAGATGAGCACCTTACCTCTCTGCTATAGCAGCCATGCAACCAAAGTCTTCTTGTGTTATAAGAAAATAATGTAAACATTTTTGTGTTATAAGAAAATAATATAAACAAACAAAATAAGTTGTGAAAGGTAGAAGAACTTAGTCATAAATTATTTTATAAGACTTTTTTGACAACATGTTTAAGGTAGAAGGGACTATATTAAAACTTATGAAATGTAAGTCTAAGGTCGTAAATTCTTTTATAAGACTTTTTTGAAGAGCTTAAGGTAGAAGGACTTATATTAAAACTTATAAAATGCAAGTCTGAGGTCATAAATTCCTTTATAAGACTTGACGAGTTTAAGGTAGGACTATATTTAAAATTTATGAAAAACAGTCCTTATATTGGCAATCATAGTTGGGCTAGAAAACTAATTGTATCATTAAAAAATACACATCCAGGTCAAGATTTAAATACCAAGAATACTACATTTTGACAACATACAAAGTGAAGGATAAATCGGTATTCTCAATTGATCATGTAAATGTAAAGAATTTGGATTATCTGGGATCCACCATCAATAATTCTGAGGACTGCAAAATTGAAATCAAATGGCTTGCAATTGCTTCTCACAAATTAATACTACTTAGAATCTTGGTATTCAAACAGACATGTTGTTAATACCTGTTGCCCAGTAGCCGAAGGCTATCCGTAGCAGGTATTTTGAACTTCCTGCGGCTTACTAGGTGTGGGGGAAGGTACAGATAATTTGGGTAAATGTTTCACTACAATTCTTGATTTTTGTCCAGGCAGTGGCCGTTAAGCCCACTCTTTTCAATTTCTAACTGCTAAGGGATTTTTAACATGCTCGACACTGAATGTGGGAGTCCCATCTCATTATCCAGAGATCCATGTGAAAAATCCCAGTCTCCACCGTGATTCAAACCCGCAACCTATGGCACCTGAGGCAGACATCTTACCTCGAGACCACCGAGTCTCAAACAAATTAATACAGATTAAAAATGTGTGGTACAGCACATGCAAGAAAAATTCTAGTTGATCGGGACATCCATTATTCCAGTGGCGACATACAAATCCAGTTGCACAACAAACAAACAAATGTTAAAATGTGGAAAGAGACATAATTGTCCAAAGAGAGCATACTGAAGAGCATGGGTCTTGGAAGGAGGAAAAGAGATCAACCCCGATGAAAATGGCATCAGGACACTACAGGGAGTATGAGGATGTGTTTACATGACATGAGCAGACTCACCATAAACTGAGATGCAATGCACATAGAGCTGTCGTGAAGGTGACTACATTCTGGAAAGAATGTCACATGATGAGAAATACCTATGGTGTTTGGTGAATAAGTTGAATAGTTATACATATGTACAACAGAAGTAGTTTCTGCCAAATTGTCTATATCAAGTATGTATACAGTTTCATGTGTTGTCATAGGAGGTTGCTGTGGTCAAGAGGTAAGGCACTCGCCTATTACAGAGATGAATGTAAACGGCATGGGTTCAAGCGACACATAGTCTCAAAGAAGGTGGGGCCTGAATAACCTCCAGTCATCTTGACTTACGTCTTCTCACTGGCCCAAGGTAGTTCGGGACCAGAGATAGGTTAATGAGCAGCGCAGCTTCTTCCTCACTATAATCCAAATGCAGCGCAGGTTAAATCAAGACAAAACTGTTTGGTGGTGTCGCCATCTTTGCTTGCGATGGGCAGTTAACATTTGAGTATCAAAATTGATGCAGTGCAACCCTTGGTTATAAAACATGACAATGTTACCTTTGGTTCATTAGACCATGTGCCCCTTAATTTGACTTTATGTAGTCCTTGATCTTCTAACTTGACTTCCTGTGGTCTTTGGTCATTAAACTTGACTTCATGCAATATTTTATCCATGATTTTGACTTCAAACGACACCTTATCCATTAACTTGACCTCATGTGACCTTTGATACATTAACTTGACCTCATGAGTCCTTGGGATTTAAAACCCCTGATGTGTATTGTATTTCTTACTATTTATCAGAATACGTATTTTTTTCCATCATATTTGATGGAAACTGATGCCTTTTTTGTCACTTTTTTTGGTTTTGTTTATATTTATCACTTTTTCTGTTGTGGCATCAGAAATTATTTTTAATTTGTTTGGTATTGATAACAAGCTGTGTGATTTACAGTAATTCTCATAAAATTTAATAAGTAAAAAATATTAAATACATTTGGTGTTGTCACTTTTGTAAATATTTCCGTTGTTTTTGCATTTTATCATTTTGGTACCCATACAAATGAAAGTAACCCCAATAGTAGACATTGTTGTAGGAGCTCAAGTGTTAAAGATATTACTGTCACTTGATGTTGATATTGTCATACTAGGTTTCACCTTTTGTTATTACTATATTGGGTGTCATTTGAAAAATAATATTGTACTAGGTGTCATTTTTTTGGTTTTGGTACTAGGTGTCATTTTTTGCTTTTAGTACTGGGCATAATTTTGTTGTTTTTGGTACTAGGTGTCATTTGTTGTTTTTGGTACTAGGTGTCATTTGTTGTTTTTGGTACTAGGTGTCATTTTTTGCTTTTAGTACTGGGCATAATTTTGTTGTTTTTGGTACTAGGTGTCATTTGTTGTTTTTGGTACTAGGTGTCATTTTTTGCTTTTAGTACTGGGCATAATTTTGTTGTTTTTGGTACTAGGTGTCATTTTGTTGTTTTTGTTACTAGGTGTCATTTTGTTTGGTTTTTTTGGTACTAGGTGTCATTTTGTTGTTTTTTGGTACTAGGTGTCATTTGTTATTCTGGTTGTTTTTGTCATTTTATTGTCCAAGGTGTCATTTTGTACTGGTTGTCATTTGTTGGTATTGTATTGGTCTCATTTTTGTACTAAGTGTCATTTTTTAAGATATTATTGTACAAGGTGTCATTTTTGGTTACTGTTGTCCTGGTTTTTTTTGGTGGTTTTTAAAACATCTGAAAAGTAAGTGTTTTTGTCATGTATTATTCCTTCAAAAGGCACCAGATGGAGTTGCAGAACAAAGGAATAGCATTTGCTAGCTGATACTAGACACATCTTCCTGATTGTCGTCGTCTTCTTCTTCGTACGATGTCAGACATCAACCTTTATTTTTTCGAAAAAAGCAGCGGCCATCCTGAGGCTGTCGACACTGCCATAGAGCTTGTCTAGTGTTGCCACTGGTGATGGCCACATCTGCTTTCTCTGATCCTCGTATGTTGGGCAGTTTTGCAGCAGATGTTCAGCGGTCATTTTCCCAGTACCGCACATGCATTCGTCAGTGCCACCTATCTTCAATTTATTGAATATGTGGTACCTCAGTCTATTGTGGCCAGTGCGAAGTCTGAAGACCACGACCTGCTCTCTTCTGTTTAACTGGTAATAGGCATAGTTTTTTTGTGTAGCCAGTATGTTCTGTTTCCCATTTGGTCATGTATCTAGCTCTAATAAGCCTTTTTGACTCTTCGTATGTCACACTAGGATCTGGTTGTGGTAGTCTTGCACCTTCTTTTGCCAGTCTGTCTGCCTCCTCGTTGCCTTGGATGTTACAGTGGGATGGAACCCACTGTACCACTACTCTTTTTGGTACGGACTGCTGGCATAGTTGACAGAGTACTGCTCTTAAATCATTAAGTTCAGTATTTTTCTGGCTTTTTAGTGCTGTGACTACGGCCAGGGCATCTGTAAGCAGGACTATATGGCTTTCATTTCTTTTGCATGTCACCATTTCTTCTACTGCAGCCCTCAGTGCCTCTGCCTCCGCTCTGAAATTGCTTGAGTATTTTCCAGTTGCCACTGATAGTGTTGTTTTTCTACCATTTGGTAGGCTCAGGAATACCCCTGCCCCTCCGTTCTGTGTTGTGTTTGTAACAGAACCGTCGGTGTATGCATGGGTCCAGTCCATGCTTGGGTAGTTTTTCGTTATATACCTCAGGGTTATGTCTCTTCTTTCTTTTTCAGTCTGGCTGTTATTTTTTCCAATACCTGGTATATTTTCTACCATCTCTGGAAATATATGCTGCCTCCAGGTAGGTTTGCGTACAGTAGGGATGGACTTTGGTGTTGTTAATGCTTTCATAGGGTCTTCGTTCATCTTTGCTTTGGCTATTTCTGCAAAGTTTCTCCGCTTTAGTTTCTCATTTCCAAAATTATTTAGTCTCTTATGCATTGGATGGTCTGTCAGTCTTCTGGGTTTTTCTGCTTGCTGCTGGGCTTTGCCGTCTCTTCTGTCGGTCATGGATTGCAGATTTGTAATCTTTTCCAGTTCTACAATTGGCGTTGACTTCATGCCTCCTGTTATAACTCTCATGGCTTGGTTTTGAAGTTTGCTAATTTTGTCAAAGTTCGCCTTTGCTGCTGTTGTCCATGCCGCAATGCTTCCTGATTGAATACAAGGATTCTAGTATTCTAACGTTGACTTATTGGACAGCAGGTTAATATAAGGATTCCAGTATTCTGACATTAGCTTGCCTGATTGGACAACAGGTTTGTGCCCCATTTTGTCTGGCCACAACACTTTGGTCTGTTTGACTTGTGGACCCTGCTGGTATTTCATACTTTTTACCAGCATAGCTCTTGAGAACACAGACATGCAGGTCCTTCTACCACGACAATGTGGAGACCTGGAAGAGGAGACTACCCTTTGGCCACTCTCCACGTGTCAGCTGCCTTGCAGAGGTTGGAGAGTATGCTATATTGGAAGAGTATTGCTTTTGGCATAGTCCCCCAAGTCGGACAGATGCTTGGAAGGGGGCCAGACAGGGGAGCAGGTGAAACCCTGTAGGTGTAGATCCAGAATCCACTGTTGAGTGGTTTATGCTCTTGGCCGCACCAATCCACCCGCACTCCACGGGTTAAGTGCATTCTTGTCTCGGATCTTTGCTGTTTGCCCCTATAAATTATCCAAATGGATGATGATATGCAGAAAAGAAGACATTGCACCTCTGCCCCTTGGTGACGATCTCAATGGTGGTGGGTATTGTCAGATGTGCCGTCACTGTAAGTGAGCTGACGTGACTGACTGAGGAATGATAAGATAACTGACTCAGATGTGTGTGCTCATTCCTGGCAGAATGTGACGATCCTAGGACAAACTGGACTGCCTCCCTTCGTAGATACTCGAAAGATGCATCCATAATCTCTCTTTCAATATCATGATACTAAGGAAGACACATGCTTTTGTCTGGGAAGCATTGTGCTGTCTACAGCTACCAGCTAGAGGGATTATATTATTAGCATCATTCTTGTATCAATATTCAGTGTAGCTTTCTGCTTTCTTTGGCATAATTACAGTCAATCTTCATTTAAAGACTACAGCAATTCTTGCGGCATTAGATCGGGCACACATTATGAAAGCCTGCTGATAGTATTACCAGACAGTACCTGTTCTGGAATCCACAAGACAGACGACATAGGGGTAAACCATGCCGAAGATGTGTCGGACCGAAAAGGTGAAAATATCGCAGTCTAAGCTGTAAACTAGCGACAACACATTCTGTTCTCCGGACTACATCCTGCTACTTGCAAAGCCCTGTTCAGGGCTTGGTAGCGGGAGATTGAGAACAAACGCAGAAGAAAACGAGGTAGACCTAGGCACACATGGAGAAGGAAGCTTGAAAGAAAGGATATCGTGATCAGAGCTTGAAAGGTTCGCACATGACAGGTAAATGTGGTGAGCATTTGTTGATGTATGCTCCACAGGAGGTTTTTGATTGACTAGTTTTGATGGTTGATCTACATAAAGTCTTTGTCTTATGAGGAAACTATCTATCTTCAGCCCACTTATGTTGTTAGACGTCATGGGGAGGTGTGACCTTTGTTTCACCTTTCTTTTTTGGCAGGTGAAAATCCACTGGTGACTTGCCAGGTCAATCCTAGTATCTGTTAGCCCTTGTAGCATACGATCGCCTTTTTTTTGAACTGGTAGAGGTAAATTAGAGCAAGGGAAACCCGCAGCCAGTCAGGCGCAATCTATGCCGCTCTGCTAACCACATAACCAAGACCTGATGTTATAGCCACACAGTCCTCTTTTTGACTACATTTTCTCTGTGGGGTGAATATAAGGAAACACACATTGCAAATAATATAGTATATTTATTTATATATATATATAAGTTTATCCTGCAAACAATGGTATAGTATTTCAAAAATAGATATACACTGGTTACAGCATAGATGTAAAATTAAAATTGAACAGCTAGGAATGTCATATGAGAAAATGAACACACACAAATTTAATAATTTACAGTGTAGTTATTAAAACATGTACTGCTTTTAGCAGGAAAGATGGCGCCATAAGTAGCTGAGGGTCTACACTGCTATTCTGTTTTAGTTCATTATAAATGCCGCCAGACCATGGATTTTCCGGGAATTCACACGTCGACGACTTACACTTGTGATCATGGAAACATGTTTTCCATTTGGACTAGTTAATTCGTTCGTTTTGTGCATTTTCTTGTGTCCAATTATACTGGAATGGACATCGGCTATATGAATAGCACTACACTTAAACATGTGTCATATTTCACGGTCTTGTTCACACGGCTGAACTTCACGAGATTGGCGTCCAACGCCCTAGCTGAAGACAGTCTCAGTCTCATCTTTGTTCTATGAAATTTAGTCTCAGTCTCATCTTTGTTCTATGAAATTTAGACAACTATAATGAACTGCCACCAAGACACACCCTTGTATGGTGGGAGCTGGTACTACAAACTGCAATAACGGTTCCTCAACGACCTTCTAGGTTATGGGATTGATGATGACCGCTTTTAGGATGTACAGTTGCATATATTTGTTTTTCTTTAGGCTCTTGCCCTGATTGATCAAGGCATGTTCCATTCAACACATATGTAAATGGTTGCCTAACTTTATGTTAGGGAAGACAAGGCAACCAGAAAATAGCTGGTTACAAAAGTTGAAATCTGATATAATGAAGCCTTTAAATGTAGTCACTTCCCCTCACAAAATGTAAGACATCACACAATCAGATCTAACATTTCATCCATGATGATAGTGTCTAATAGGGGTTATTTTTAGTCACTCCACCTCACACAATAAAGTCCATGATAGTGTCTAATAGGGGTTATTTTTAGTACTCCCACATCACAAAATGTAAGACCTCACACAATAAAGTCCATGATAGTGTCTAATAGGGGATTATTTTTAGTACTCCCACATCAAAAAATGTAAGACCTCACACAATAAAGTCCATGATAGTGTCTAATAGGGGTTATTTTTAGTACTCCCACATCACAAAATGTAAGACCTCACACAATAAAGTCCATGATAGTGTCTAATAGGGGTTATTTTTAGTACTCCCACATCACAAAATGTAAGACCTCACACAATAAAGTCCATGATAGTGTCTAATAGGGGATTATTTTTAGTCGCTCCACCTCACACAATAAAGTCCATGATAGTGTCTAATAGGGGATTATTTTTAGTACTCCCACATCACAAAATGTAAGACCTCGCACAATAAAGTCTAACACTTTATCCATCATGATAGTGTCTACTAGACGATTACTTTTAGTCACCCCACCTCTCAAAAGATGAGACCTAACACATCTATGATGATAGTGTCTACTAGACGATTACTTTTAGTCACCCAACCTCACAAAAGATGAGATCTAACACTTCATCTATGATGATAGTGTCTACTAGACGATTACTTTTAGTCACCCCACCTCACAAAAGGTGAGACCTAACACTTTATCTATGATGATAGTGTCTACTAGACGATTACTTTTAGTCACCCCACCTCACAAAAGGTGAGACCTAACACTTTATCTATGATGATAGTGTCTACTAGACGATTACTTTTAGTCACCCCACCTCACAAAAGGTGAGACCTAACACTTTATCTATGATGATAGTGTCTACTAGACGATTACTTTTAGTCACCCCACCTCACAAAAAGTGAGACCTAACACTTTATCTATGATGATAGTGTCTACTAGATGATTACTTTTAGTCACCCCACCTCACATAAGGTGAGACCTAACACTTTATCTATGATGATAGTGTCTACTAGATGATTACTTTTAGTCACCCCACCTCACAAAAAGTGAGACCTAACACTTTATCTATGATGATAGTGTCTACTAGATGATTACTTTTAGTCCCCCTACTTAATTTTAGTCCAATTAAGTTTCAAGCAAGTTAACGGCCACTGTTATGAATCCAGATGAAAAAACATGGCCACTTCACCCTCATGTACTAAAAACGAAGGTCATACATCTCGTCATGTAAACTAAATCAGTGTTCCCAACCGCCGGTGCGCAGAAATCTGCTGCGGAAAAAAAATTGATGCTTGCTAAACCCGTTCTATTTACTGCACAAAGTCTGGTTATTTCAAAAAGTATATAGAATTTCATTTTATAATATTAGATTTAACAACTAATAGACAAGACACTATCTTAATAATGGGATTGTTTCTTATTCTCACCGGTCCGTAAACAATTGTTTCTTATTCTCACTGGTCCGTGAACAATTGTTTCTTATTCTCACCGGACCGTGAACAATTGTTTCTTATTCTCACCGGACCGTGAACAATTGTTTCTTATTCTCACCGGACCGTGAACAATTGTTTCTTATTCTCACCGGACCGTGAACAATTGTTTCTTATTCTCACCGGACCGTGAACAATTGTTTCTTATTCTCACCGGACCGTGAACAATTGTTTCTTATTCTCACCGGTCCGTGAACAATTGTTTCTTATTCTCACCGGTCCGTACAATTTTTCATATTTTCACAGATCAGCGAGTGTAAAAATGTTGGAAAAAAACTGAACTAAACTGCTACAGAAATCACCATTGCAGGAGCACACATAGATGCTTTGATACAGGCTTCCTGTTGTGTAAGTTGACCAGTTGCAGGTGTGAGCCTATGCTTCATATAGGGAGCAAATAGTGCTGACAATAAGTTAACAGAAAGTTAGAGTAATAATAATGTTAACTATAAAGTGATTACAGCCTTGTGATTTTTCATTGCTAGGAGATTTATAGGGGTGAAGAATAAAAGCCTTTTATCCCTGCAGTTGTCACAATGTGCAGGCTAGGCTCAATTGTGCTTCCCCTCTCCTATTAAAATACATGGTCTTTCTGGTTTTCAAACCCATTTCTCTTGGAAAAGAGACCATTGTTGTCCTAATATCTTGCCTAATCACTCCTCTTAATGATGCATATTAATCGCAATGATGCCAACACAAGTATATATTAATCCTAATGGCACTAACACAAATGTATATTAATCCTAATGGCACTAACACAAATGTATATTAATCCTAATGGTGCTAACACAAATATATATTAATCCTAATGATACTGATACAAATTAATCGTAATGGTATATTAATCCTAACTGTACTAACAAAAATGTATATTAATCCTAATGGTGCTAACACAAATGTATATTGACCTTAATAATGCTAACACAAATGTATATTAATCCTAATGGTGCCAACACAAATGTGTATTATTGACCTTAATGATGCTAACACAAATGTATATTAATCCTAATGGTGCTAACACAAATGTATATTAATCCTAATGGTGCCAACACAAATGTGTATTATTGACCTTAATGATGCTAACACAAATGTATATTGACCTTAATGATGCTAACACAAATGTATATTAATCCTAATGGTGCTAACACAAATGTACATTGACCTTAATGATGCTAACACAAATGTATATTAATCTTAATGGTGCTAACACAAATGTATATTAATCCTAATGATGCTGCTAACACAAATGTACATTGACCTTAATGACGCTAACACAAATGTATATTAATCCTAATGTATATTAATCCTAATGGTGCTAACACAAATGTATATTGACCTTAATAATGCTAACACAAATGTATATTAATCCTAATGGTGCTAACACAAATGTATATTGACCTTAATGATGCTAACACAAATGTATATTAATCTTAATGTATATTAATCCTAATGATGCTAACACAAATGTATATTAATCTTAATGTATATTAATCCTAATGGTGCTAACACAAATATATATTAATCCTAATGTGCTAACACAAATGTATATTAACAAGTATTTATTTAATTATGCTACCATGTTTGGGTTAAAGTATGAATGTTCAACATTTGAATTGCTGATGAGATTTGGGACACAGTGGTGAACATCTCTTCCTGGATGACAAATAAACGTAACTTACTCCAGCAGTCCAGGTACATAGTGCTAGGAAAAGGTATTACTTCACCTCTGATAGAAAAATCAAACGTGGTTCAAACTTGTGTCTCCATTGATCCCTATGCTATGAAAGGCAAGTGCTGTACACACTCGGACGGCAGGTATAGAAATAAAGGCACTATGATTTCAACTGTTTTCCATTTTTCACAGATCAGCGAGTGTAAAAATGTTGGAAAAAAACTGAACTAAACTGCTACAGAAATCACCATTGCAGGAGCACACATAGATGCTTTGATACAGGCTTCCTGTTGTGTAAGTTGACCAGTTGCAGGTGTGAGCCTATGCTTCATATAGGGAGCAAATAGTGCTGACAATAAGTTAACAGAAAGTTAAAGTAATAATAATGTTAACTATAAAGTGATTACAGCCTTGTGATTTTTCATTGCTAGGAGATTTATAGGGGTGAAGAATAAAAGCCATTTATCCCTTACTCATTTATCACTTACTCCAGCAGTCCCTGTACATAGTGCTAGGAAAAGGTATTACTTCACCTCTGATAGAAAAATCAAACTTGGTTCAAACTTGTGTCTCCATTGATCCCTATGCTATGAAAAGCAAGTGCTCTACACACTCAGACGGCAGGTATAGAAATAAAGGCACTATGATTTCAACTGTTAAGTCTGTTTAAGAGTAGCAACACTTGACTATTGCCATCAAAATATAATATTGAAATAAGATCAGGTTAACAATCTGAACTAGAGATCTATGGATACAGTGTGACTGTATAAAAAAGTATGTAAAATGCAGACGTCTTTCACCATTTCATAAAAACAAGTGCTTCAAATGAAAACCTTAAATATCTTTTTATTTAAATTTATTTTGGTCGCACATTTGGCCATTTATGTACTACATCATTTCAATTCCGGAGTCAGTTGCCATGGCACCTGCCTTGCAGAAATTGTGTGAAACTGGAGCACAGCATCCAGAAGTGCGACTATTTTATTAACAGTCACTCTGCAATTTTTCATCACGATGTGCTCAACTAGTGCAATCAACTCTAGCGTCATTATTCTGTGTGCCTGAGCGAGTCAAGAACAGTCTTTCACATTTCTAAACTTTCTATTTCACTTGTACACACGCTGAAACGACAGGAACGAACCACCATATTGAATCTCCATTTGTTGAATTTCAACAGGTTTCACCCCTTTGTTGCAAAAAAAAAAAAAGAACATAACAGAGCACTTCTTTTTGGTGCATATCACTAGTGGAGTGGTCACCATGTCATGTAGCTTGTCTGTACCATGATACCACATGCTGGATACTCTTACCAACAATACTGTCAACTGTTATGACAATGGCATGTTGTTTCTAATTTCTTCCACAATTTTAAGGTTTTCATTTTGAAACACCTTCAAACATTACAGAAGCTATAGTAAGTAGCAAGTCCGTTACAGAACGTTGCTTCTTACAGTCACCACCTATTTGGCTGTTATAAGTTTCTTGGCAAGTGTGTAGTATGGTAGGTTGCCATTACTTTACGTACGTGGAAGAGCAATCAAAAAACCCAGTGTCTGCCAAACGAAACACTGAGAATCGAACTCGGTGCGTTGGGATTGTGAAAACAGAGCGAGTTTCACCCCTAGGCCACACAGCATACTGAAAAGTTACAATCATATTTTGGGATATTATTTCTAGAGCTTTCTTTCAGACTCAACAAGTTTTCGTTTATTTAAATGTTGAGGTGTGAAATGAAATGTGTTGGAGATTTTACTACCCTTAGGTCATCCCATAACCAGTGAAGTCGTCGGGGCACACATGAAGACATTTAAACCCGCGCCATCCTTCTGTCATCGGCCGCTGCCTGTGCCTCTTCTGGTCGGAGATTGGTTCATTCTTTTATGTTGTCCTCCCCCTCTTTTTGGGACGGCCTCTTCCGTTGTCTGCCTTGCACCTTTCTGTGCAGGATCTTATTTGCAAAACCATTTGATCTCGATATGTGACCGTACCAAGCGAGTTTCCTTCTTTTTACTACCCTAGAAGGAGTTTGTTTAACCATTCTTGCTGTACAAGTTTCTAAATAATACTATGGTAGTGCCTTTCGGTTATATTTTATAATATATGACATGCCTATGTCACATATATCAGCAAACATATACATACTTACATAGTTAGCTGTCTATCACAAGCATTGATTGCGACATCATTTGACCATTTATTTTTGGTCTTGACGTAACGTGTGCTGTATTTGGATTATGAAGAAGAAATTGCACTGGTCATCAACCTTACTCTCTTGTCCTGAGCTAACTTGGGAAAGTGGCAAGATGACAGTCAAGATGACTAGGGCTAACTCAGGATGAAGGCACTCTGGTTTTATCTCCCGTGAGACCAGGGATCACTAGAAACGTGCAGAATTCAATCACCCGCTGTTTCCGTTCTTCACTTTGAGAGGCGAGTGCCTTACCTCTCGACTGCAGCAACAGACATACATACATACAAATAAATATATTAAAGGTGTCTATATTTTACTATAGTTTGGTTCATGGCTAAATTAATTTTTCCTAAATTTAACAATTTCAAGGTCATTTATACTTGTGCATTGTGTCTCATAGTGTGCTTGTCAGATAGTCTCACTGCCTTGGCATACATCTCGTAATAAAAATTGTTCCCTCATTTATGTGAATAAAAATGCATGTTAAAACAAATTTAATTGAAACATTTTTCTATCAATATTTCAAAATAAGGAGCGTATCCCATTTAATTCTTTACAGCTCGTAGCCGCCAAAACTAGTCCCCTAAAACCTAAACATGGTCCCTGTCATAACCAAAAAGGACCTCTAAAACATGCGCTTGTTATCTGTGATGTAGTTTGATAAATCTACATGATGGTTGCATCTGCGCAAATGATATTTAATTGTAAAATTATTTAGTCGACACATTTATTTTCATGAACGTTGGGCGTTAAGGACGTAGAATTGATTATTTATCAGTCCAATGATTACTCGTGGGTAATCAAGACATGTCTGATTCAGAATTTAACTGAAACACATAATTCGAAACGTATGTGTATATTTGTTGATGGATATGTCTGCAAAATGTGACATGGTCAATGCAAAAAAATGTTAATCTCTAATTTCAACCTCCGCGTTAACGTCATTTAACATTTTAAACCAAATGTAATCATTATTATGAATACTTCATTTCATAGTTTAATTGTGTCTGAAAATTTTTAGATCATAACTGTAGCTTAACTCATTCACTCCCAAATATTTTGGACCTCTGGACACAATTTTATTTTTATGTAAAACTGAAAAACAGCATCACTTAGTTGCGATCTATTTGTCTTCAATTTGTTCACTAAAATAACATGTATTATATACCAAACTGTTCACAATTGAGACTAGAATACAATGGAATACATAAATTTTACAAATGCAGGTGTAAATTTGTGTTTGATGAATTAAAGTTGCATAATCGTTTGTTATTTTTTAAAATTATGAACAAAAATGTTCCCCTCATCAAAACATCATTCAGCTCTAAACCAATATACAAATAACGTAATGAATTTCTATTGACGGAAATCCTCAAAGGACGATGTTCTGAAAGTTGCACCTAATTTGGCGCAGTTGTTTTCACAGTATTTACATTTTACTGAAGGCACGTGAAGTTGAAAACGTGCTAAAAAATAAAAACTCCGATCAACATCAGCGTGAGCGTTTACAATTTACGCGCACACGGAAAGAATGTTCCTGCTGTATTCAAAATATATATACACACATTAATATTATACACACTAGAATGATTGTGTCGGATCTTGAACCTTTACTGAATTTATGAACTGTTATTACCATTGCTTGAGACAAAAGAGGGCACCGCCCCTTCGTCAGTAGACTTAGTTTTACTTTCATCGCTCGACGTAGAACTAAGACTAGATAAATAAATTGAAACAGCGCTATCATAACGATCGATATCTTCATCATCACTACCATTAGCAATAATATAATCTATCTATTCCTGAGCTTGTACTGAAAAAACTCTATTTGGTGTGGCTGAAGGTGCATGGGATAGCTTCAAAGTTCCTCTCCGAAAAAAAATTATATTTTCCAAGTTACAAAACTAAACATTTTTTCAACGAAACTCAAACTAACTCTTCCGGAATGAAAAAGTGCAAAATCTGGACTTCCGCCAATAACCAAAATAAAACATTTAGGAGAACTAGGAATGGGAAAATATGTGATTTTGTGAACACAGTAACAAAATCCGATACACCGGCTTCTGGGTTTTCTAGAAAAAACGGGAAGCCGTTGTATCGGCTCGTGGGAGTGAATGAGTTAATTTGTTCAAAAACAAACTGTATGGATTTCCTGCATTCTGACCCACAGTGAAAGACACAAATCAACAAAAAATTATGCAGGTCTCAAAATGGTATGGTTTAGCAGTTCATAAAATGAATTTCTTTGACGCAGTTTCATTTTAAAACTATTTTCAGGAACTAGGAATACAGCCATGTAGCAAAATGTAAAAATACTGTATATAATTACATACATACACAAAAATTTACAAATATAATTTTGGCATAAAGTATGAAATCCAGAAGCATAGAAATACAAGTTAATTTATTCGCTACCACATAGATTTATCAGTTATGGCCAGAAGCCAGTACCAGTGACATGTTTGATATTGTTAGAAAACTAATCTAAATAAAAGACTAATTGTGCCAAAACCTGACCCAAATTTTAATTAACTTTCCAAGCTGCTTCTTCTTCTTTGTTCGTTCTCAATCTCCTGCTACCAAGCCCTGAAAAAAGCTTTGCATGTAGCGGAATGTAGTCCAGAGAACGGAATGCGTTGTCGTGGTTCACAGCTTGACTGCGATATTTGCACCTTTCGGTCCAACACATCCAACTTCAGCAAAACTTTCCAATCCATAATAAATGTTTTAAAATAGATGCAATATATTTGTATGTTTCACATTTTTTACGAAGTTTCACAGGTAAATGTCCATATTATATGCACACCAAGTCAACCTGGTGATTAATTTATACTCACAATTGGATACACTACAAGAGATTTATCAAGAAAAAGACACCAAATGCAGACACCAGGAAAAAGGCTAAAAAGACATTATTTTTTCACATTGTGAAAATCATACCATCTACAAAATCCTATAAATATGCCAATCTGATTCTTCTTCTTTTCGATTATCCTATTTTTCTTTTCAGCATCAGACTATGAAGAGATCTCTAGAACAAGCCCTACTGTGTGTGTGTGTCATGCACAGTGGCGTAGATATTTCCGTAAGTCACCTTTTTTCGTGGTTGGACTTTGGCCTTTAATCAGTTGAATCTAAGTAGCATTGCTTGTTCTGGGATGCTGTGAGGTGGTAGACTTGTTACGTGGATAAACCACTTTAGTTGCTGTATTTAGATGCAGTCTAGTACTAGTGTTGTTTCCACCAGTATCCTGATATCATTTCTGATTTGGTCTGTCTTTGCTAGGACCAATATTTTTTGCAAGCATTTCATTTCTGTTGTTACGATTTGTCATTTTTCAAATTGATGTTAGTTTCCAATATATTTAGTTATTTGACCCATTCAATCCCAGCCCGGCCTGCGACGGCCGCTATCGACTCACTCCCAGCCCGGCCCGCCGTGGATATACCGCATTTAAATTATTTTTCCTTACGTTTTACCTGCGAATAGACACGCTAAATTTAGCCTTCACGTGACTACCGGTAATGGCGGCTCCCATTGTAGTTTACAGATCGTTTCTATCACGTATGGTGTTCGAGCCATGATTTTTTTTAAATGACCTTCAATTTTCTTCAAAACTTGGTGCAGACTAAAGATACTTATGAGTCAGACGATAGTGGTTGCGAATTTGTTGGAGTTGAAGAGAATGAGAACGAATCGGACGTTGATGAGGAATAAGTTCAGGACTTAGAAGATGAAAGTAGCGACACTGGCCTCGGTAGTGATGACGAATTATCGGTAGAAGACGGTGACAATGTGACCCGCCCCACAGGCAGGCCCTAGTGGTGATTTAGAATGGTCAAAGCAATGGAGTAATATCATTATTGAAGGATTTAGTGAGGGAACAGGTCCTGCAGATGACATAGATCCAGATCAAGATTACTCTGTTTTTGATTACTTTTCACTTTCATTATTTCCACTTCGGACCTTTTTTTTGAGTACTTGGCAGAGCAAACCAATGCATATGCCTGCATCAGAATTTTAGGGGGAAGAGATCCTTGAGGAATTAAAATTTGGTGTGCCGCAGATCCTCATACTTGATACCTCTATAACTTTGAGGTGTATACTGGAAAGTCAAACACTGGACAAGAAGAGGAAAGATGTACTAGTTGCAATGAACGAAGGGAGATTGCTTTTCGCTTGAACATTTATCAGCAAAAGAGTGAAACATACATTTTATATTGATACTTTTTTTTTCTTCACTTGTTTAATTTTTCGCATCTAACATACATGACACTCACAAATAACATGTGCACAGAAGAGTGCCTCTACCATTTATCTGTAAACTGGAGTTTGAATCACACAAATAAATTTAAAATTGTATTTGTTGTTAATTTTATTGCGAAATCACATCTAATTTTTGCAGAGTTATTCCCCTTGCCCTGGGAATTCAGTTGTGAGTTTTTCTGATCAGCTGGGATTGAATGGGTTAAACAACAAATTCATTTGTCTTTCAGATCATTCGTTTTTTTTAAACATTTATTGAAAATTTAGAAAACTATAACTGAAATTATAGACACACCTCAAGTTCATAAATATACACATAAATTAATGCGGCCAGAGTCTTTTTGAATCCAGTAGTTTATGTTAATGTTTTAAACCTATATAAAAAAATATGTGAAATCCCTGGGTAGACGTTGTAGTGAAACGTCAAGTGTTTAACAAACTTTTAGATCAATTTAACAAGCGTAAACTAATCTATTATATCAATTTAATATGATTGAATAACTGAAGATGGGAAGGAAGGCTATCATCTGGTCAGGCAAAACATACTAATCAGACATGTTAGTCAGGGTCAGACAAAATATACTGATTAGACATGTTAGTCAGGGTCAGGCAAAATATACTGATTAGACATGTTAGTCAGGGTCAGACAAAACATACTAATCAGACATGTTAGTCAGGGTCAGACAAAATATACTGATTAGACATGTTAGTCAGGGTCTGACAAAATATACTGGCCAAGACCCTGACCATGGCTTCCTCATAGTCCTTCCTTGAAATGGGCCATTTTCATGCCAACAAGGTGATGAATTGACGTGATCCTCGTAGTAGTGAGCGACACGCAGATGAAGCCAAGCATAGCGCAACTGCCTGGATTACCCCGGTCCACCTTCATCAGCGTGCTCGGGATGTGAGGAAAGCTACTGCAACCCGCCACTTAATGTGCTTTTCAGGGTAAACTAAAGAGTAAACCCGTGTTCGATTACAAATGGCTTTTGAACAATTTTAATTTTGTATACGCCGTTTGGAGCAAGCCGACTTTTTGCGAAAGGGGAAGTAGGTTGTTGAGAAAGATTTTTATCGCGTAGATCTGTTTATTTTGTTTGTTTAAATGAAAGAACTACGTTTGAATTGAAACTAACAGTTGTGGCGATATTGTAAACACAGTATCGATACGTTGTTGTGGTTTCCATGGTTTTCTATCGAAGCGACTAGGCCTAGTGGTCGAGTCCAAATTTTTCCCGAGATTTTCATAAATTTTCAACTTTATCTTTTTAAATCTCAAAAACTAACAAACATACAACAAAAACAATAACACCCACATGTTCGTTATGCTATTGTGTATCTGACGCCAGAGAATTATATTTATTGACAAACAAACATAAAAGTTACAAATTTTGAAAGACGACTACCACAGCGACTAATTAAGAAAATTAATTAGGTCAAATTTTTTTCAAAAATAATGTGGAGTGCGTAAGGTTAACTAATCTGTTGAACAAAAATCGATTAACTGAACATGAACTATTGTACTAAAGACAAAAATATATCTAACAAGATTTTGTAAAACTTTACATCTTTTTAACATGAATTTATCGATTTCACAAATATTGATTAATTTAATAAAAACTTAAAATTAATATTGAATTAAAATCTCTTAGCTCTATGTGGATCACAGATCAACAAAAATTTGCCATGCCTGCCTATCTTGTGCAAATTGCTCAAGCTCTGGCCCTGACAATCTTTCTTGCAACAAGCCCTCTTCTCCGTGTGTACCTTAGTCTGCCCCTACATCTTATGCTCTGTGTATTCCAGAATAGGGACAGTCTGGTAATACTATCAGCAAGCTTCTTTAATGTGTACCCAACCTAATGCCAGTGCCTACTCAGCATCTCAAATGCCACTGGACTCTGTCAGGTTTTCCGTCATAAGCAGGGCTTGAAATAAGTGCTCGTCTGTGACGAGTAAAAAAACCAAAAAAAAAACAACTGTTTTTAATCATTTTATGTTTTTAATTGTTACTACATAACGACTCTCACATGATTATTAATGATATTACGGTTTGAATAGATTGTATATAGGCTAGCTTATGATAGTGAATCCAAATGAACTTCCACTACCACAAGTTAAACTAACTCTACTAACAATAGTACTTCAGGGCTAAAACTACCAAGCATGTTCAAGGACACAAACAGTCTCTAACAGCTGTGCATTTTCTCTTAAGAAGAAATATGCTAATACTGTAGGTAATACAATAAATGTTGGTTTGGTACGCATTGTTACGTCGAAATAAAAGTGAATTGGTGCCTAGTTTAAATTTTTTAACATAAATTGCATGACTATAGTCTGACCGTGCTGACTGGTGAAATTTTTGACCGACTGGTCAGCCACCCTAACAATTTTCATGTCATGGTCATAGGTCCACATTAGGAACCTTATCATGCCATCTCAAACCTTCTTCTGTCCTTCAAAAAAATCCATTAATGAAAGTTTGAACTTTTCTCATGGAATCCTCTTATTGTAATCCATGTTACAGAGCCATACAAGAGGATGGACTTGACATTTGAGTTTATTATTATTGTTTTGATCTGACACCATAATCCACATAATGGTGAGCTTAATGAGAAGCCTCACATTGCACTAAAACTAGGACGGCTCTGATCCACCTTCACAGGGTGTATGAAGAGTGCAGATATCACGACCTCACTGTAAACTACGACACAATGTAACAAGGCGACGAATGACAACAAGAAGAAGCAAATAGGCTGACTTTAGTGGTCCTATGCTCCTGCTGCAGTGAAAAAGGCATATGATAATGATATGATGAAAACCATAATGTCTAATTATGGGATCATTAACATGAGGTCGCAGTCCTCTACCAAATCCCTTCAAGATGTGTAATTTACAAGACTCCAATACATTTGAGTGTTACATGGAACTGAACGGGGAGCAAAGAACTGACACACTGTAGCCTACCAAACATATCATAAGAGACAACTAAGAATGGTTGGACATGGGGTTGGCTATCCCATCTGGCAGAAATTTTAAGTCACAAAAAACTTCAAAAGATATAGGCAGGTCAAAATTGTGACGTGCATCGATTTGTAGAAGACCGATACATGACAGGGAACTGAAAAGGATTTGATTGATCCCAATTGAGCTTCAATAATCAATATTTGATCATCATCATGTAGCATGTCCTTGGCAGAACGTCACTCTCATCCCAGCCATTTGATAGAAATCTTGATCAGTAGTCCGTCTACTTGCCTGTTCCATGTTCATGTTTAGGGTGTCCATGATGTCTTTTGTCCATCTACACATTGATCAGCCTCTGCCTTGTCTTCCTGGAATAGTGCCCTTCAGAACTGCTTTTTCCGGTCCATTATGGTGCTTGATGTGGCCAAAAATCCTCAGTTTCTGAGTGTGGTTTATAAGCCAATTCTCTCGACACTCAGATCTTGCAGGATGGCTTTATTTGTTATTTTCTTTACTCAAGGTATTTTGAGGATTCTCCTGTAGCATTTTGTTTTGAAAGCCCCTATCTTCATTCTTAATATTTGTGTGATGGGCCATGTCTAGCATCCGTACATTGCCACCGGGACTACGCATGTTCGTAGGATCTTCAATTTTAATTTTTTGTTAGTGTTGTGCCACACATTTTGTATTACTATTCAGTTTCCCCATTTCTATGGAGAAATGTCTCTTCATTTCCCTTGCACAGTTCCCCTTGTTTGTTATCAATGCGCCAAGGTATTCAAAGTAATCCACGTGTTCAATTATTATCATTACCAATAATGATCTTGGAATGGGGTCTGTGTGTGCCAAAGGACATTATCTTTTGTGTTTTTTTTAATATTCAGGAAAAGACATTTGATGCAAAGAAGAAATAAATTTCATTTTCTTAATGTAAAGACAGTACCACTGCCGTCTGGGATGAAGTGATAGACTTTATTGTACTAGGTCTGTTTTTGTTGTTGGGATGACCAAATCACTTCTTCATTCATTGTCTTATCTAAGTATAAGACAGGTAACTATTTACAAGTGGTTAGACTGGAGCATGTCATGACCAGGGACTGAATCTGAAACCTTTGCCGGGAGACACTTGACTCATCTTTTACTATGAGGTGTACAAGTTTTCTTCCTTTACTCTTGTATTTTATAGTTTCTACAGGAAATGGTAGATGGACCATTCCAATCCTCCTTAACTGTTACAATCAACTTAATTTACAAGATGTTAGTCTTTCACAATTTAACCCGTTTCAGTCCAAACTAATTTACAAGATGTTAGTCTTTAACAATTTAACCCGTTTCAGTCCAACCTAATTTACAAGATGTTAGTCTTTAACAATTTAACCCGTTTCAGTCCAACCTAATTTACAAGATGTTAGTCTTTAACAATTTAACCCGTTTCAGTCCAACCTAATTTACAAGATGTTAGTCTTTAACAATTTAACCCGTTTCAGTCCAACCTAATTTACAAGATGTTAGTCTTTAACAATTTAACCCGTTTCAGTCCAACCTAATTTACAAGATGTTAGTCTTTAACAATTTAACCCGTTTCAGTCCAACCTAATTTACAAGATGTTAGTCTTTCACAATTAACCCTTTACAGCTCTACCTAATTTACAAGATGTTAGTCTTTAACAATTTAACCCGTTTCAGTCCAACCTAATTTACAAGATGTTAGTCTTTCACAATTTACCCCTTTACAGCTCTACCTAATTTACAAGATGTTAGTCTTTCACAATTTACCCCTTTACAGCTCTACCTAATTTACAAGATGTTAGTCTTTCACAATTTACCCCTTTACAGCTCTACCTAATTTACAAGATGTTAGTCTTTCACAATTTACCCCTTTACAGCTCTACCTAATTTACAAGATGTTAGTCTTTAACAATTTAACCCTTTACAGTTCACCTTAATTTACAAGAGGTTAGTCTTAACTTCCAAGAAAGTAACTGTAATTGTATGTGTTTCATTCTTTAAAAAAAATGTAAACTAAAATTATGATTTCTAAATTTTTAGATGCAGAATCAAATTTATCTATCATACAAAGTTTGTTTATAAATCAAATTTACTTAAATAACAAGATATGGTTGATATGCAAAGGGTTGATATGCAAAGTAAATCGGACTGTAAGTGGTACTACTCTAGTTGACTGCAATGGACAATTTGGAATGCAAAGGGTTCGTTGCTTTTAATGGTGGCTGGCATGTTACAGTGCTACTATTCTTTGCAGAGGGCTGCATTGATTGTGAAGTGGTAAATGACAAGGCTCATGACAAAGTAATGCTATCAAAAGAAAATTGTTGTTTATGTGTGCTGAAGTCGGATGCACTTGGCCATTAGATGTTAAATGTAATACAACACAATCCACCTTAGAAAACAATATCAATGTATACACAAAAAAAAGGCCCCCAAAAAAGCTTCTCTTTGCTCGTCTTTTGGACCCCAATAAGTAAGCTCTTTAATAAATCTCCTTTTCAAAGCTATTACAAAGGCAGATACATTAAATATTTTAATAGTACGTTGGGTTTATGTTCATCCCTTGCAAACCCATTGTGATGTCCTCCTCCAGGTTGTATAAGCTGGAATCTATGCTCACAAATTTGTTGATGCCCACGTCATAGAGTCTCGATGCCCACGAGCGAGACTTGTACATGGAAAGGAACGCCTCCACAATCTTTTGTTTCAATTCGGCTGTGAATAAAAACAATAGCCAAAATACATATTCTTTTCAATATGATTGGTGTCACAAATAAGATTAAACAGATATACGAGGGTATTTCAATAACTTATAATAATACAGATATACGAGGGTATTTCAATAACTTATAATAATACAGATATACGAAGGTATTTCAATAACTTATAATAATACAGATATACGAGGGTATTTCAATAACTTATAATAATACAGATATACGAGGGTATTTCAATAACTTATAATAATACAGATATACGAGGGTATTTCAATAACTTATAATAATACAGATATACGAGGGTATTTCAATAACTTATAATAATACAGATATACAAGGGTATTTCAATAAC
This sequence comes from Ariolimax columbianus, assembly GCA_036924085.1. Classification (NCBI taxonomy): domain Eukaryota; kingdom Metazoa; phylum Mollusca; class Gastropoda; order Stylommatophora; family Arionidae; genus Ariolimax; species Ariolimax columbianus. Next base: position 78,599,477 of record JAVGWX010000012.1, read on the forward strand.
TTATAATAATACAGATGTACGAGGGTATTTCAATAACTTAAAATAATACAGATGTACGAGGGTATTTCAATAACTTATAATAATACAGATATACGAGGGTATTTCAATAACTAAGGTAACAAGGCCTGTTGTATGAATACTATTATTCATTAGTAATTTTAATGATTACCAGTAATTAAATTTACCACACTACTAGCTAGATTTTTTGCCAACAAAATATTTACATTATTCCTAAAGGTAAAAAAACAAGTCAGAGATTGAGTCACCGGTTTATAGTGTATAAACTTCCAAGTTAATACTATAGAAATGACTGAACATACGGGTATTTGAATATAAAAATAGATTTCACTTCCAACCGCTTCAATTGCAAGTGCGAAATGGTCTGTTTCTATTTCAACTCCGGAGAGACTATTGAGATCATTTATTTTTATTTATGGCTCTCGCTGGAGGAACGATAACATTGTCTATGAATAAAATTAATTATTTCATTTCTGTTGAGGTTATTCGTATTTTAACATTGCTAAATCTAACTAGAATGATTTACCTTTAATTGATTTCTTACAGCTAGATCTGTTTTCTTACATCTTTCACAGATGTGATCTATCTGATTTTCCGTTACATGGTCTGGAGATGTCCACGTGGTCTTATGCATCTTTTTATGTGGAAACATGCTTCCTCCAATTATCATTTTGTGTAGTGCACATAGTTCTGCAACCATTTCTTCATATTTGTTCATCTGTTCAATTCTTTGTCTTCCCATAATCTGTTCGTAACCTTGGTTGTCTGCTCCCACTTTAGCATTGAAGTCTCCCATTAAAATTAAAAGATCTTTCTTTTTCTGTGTGTCAAGGACCTCTTCCTGCTTGTTGTAAAACTCTTGCTTTTTATCCTCGTTAGCTTCATTAGTTGGGGCATAGCACTGAATGATGTTTATATTGATGTGTTTGTTCCTCATTCTAAAGCTTGCGCTCATGATTCGATTGGTAATAGCCTCCCACTTTATGAGCACCCGCTGTGCTTCTCTGGAGAGCATCAGTACCACTCCCTCTGTATGTTGGTCATCAGTTCCCTCATTTCCAGAATACATTATCATTTCCCCAGTAGTCAGTCTCTAGCACAGTCCTATCACTGCCAATTTGTAATTCCTCATCTCTTTAGCTATCTGTGCTGTTTTACCTGCCTGGTAAATTGATCTAACATTCCATGTCGCTATATTTGTTTTCTTCTTAGTATTCAGAAGGGATGTCCGCCGTGGAGCTACCTTGCGGCCATCACTCCACTGCGTCATTTTCTCATTTCCTAAAGACTTTCCTTTCTCGAGGCCGTTACTTTTGCTTTGTTATCAATGTTTTCGTAACCTACATTTTTTTTATAGCTTTGAGTTTTCAGCCCTAACCTAATCTATTATGCTCTAGGTGAGTTGTCCGTGTTTAGTCTATCCCCTCCCCCATGACCTATCCAACTTGAGTGACCCTTCTAGAAGCTTTCACTTCCGTTGGCTTAGCTACTGTGATCATTGAGACATGCAAGCTCCCTCACTACCATTTCAAGGCAATGGACTTGAGGGAGGCCCTATTGCTATTTAATTATTTCTCATATTTCCTCATTTGTAACTCGTTTAGAAGTCTTCACAAGCATCTCATCTCCAAGGTCTGTATCCTCTGCTGCAGGTCAGCTGTAATTGTCGCTGAACGCAATATAAGCAAGATATTAACCAGAATCTAAACGCTGTGCAAAGCCGGTTAATATATCTAGTACATTACAAAGAAGTGTATTTCGGGGGAGTGTTATTGCTGAAAGGTAAAGCATTCATCTCTCAAGATACAAAAGAGTGACACAGTGGGTGTTCACATCCCACAAGCTTTAAGTGTCCCCTGGTTTCAATGAGGTGAGATGGTCACTTAGTCCTATCGGAGACGGGCGATAAAGAACCCTTGTCGGTTGAAAGTCGAAAAGAACAGGCTGTTAGCCACAGTCCTAGCAAAAATTCTAAGGGTAATGAAACTATTATCCAATATTGACCCGTTCATCATGAAAAACAAGACCAATCTGCACACTCAATTGCAAGTTTATAAAAACAATAGGATGTTTATACCCCTAGAGGTAGAAGAGAAGTAGTTAAACCAAAGGACCCTGATCAGTACTGGCCAGTGCTTGATCAGAAAAGAGATGACCAATAGCAGCCCTAGATCCACAGACCCTTCCAGTACCAGCATGACTGACGGGGGAGACTACAGGAGGCATGAACATTCCAATCATACACTGGTCATTTTGTGATGAAACTACACAACTGGAATGAGAAACAAGTTATCTACAGACTTTGCAGTCATCTGGGAGTGGATGTGGTCGAGAGGTAAGGCACTCGCCTCTCAAACCCATGAGTGGAAATGGTGGGTGATCGAATTCCAAATGTTTTCAAGTGATCCTTGGTCTCAAGGGAGGTGGGACTAGAGTGTCTGCATCCTGAGTTACCTTCAGTCGTCTTGACTTATGAGTTTCCACTGGTTCAAGGTAGCTTGGGACCAGAGATTGAGGTTGATGACCAGCGTAGTTTCTTCCTCACTATAATCCAAATTCAGTGCAAGTTACATCATCAAGACAAAACCACCTGATGATGCTATCATTAACGATCGCGAAGGACAACTGACTAACTAGCTATCTAGAAGAGAAGCGACTTCTTCGTACGCTGTTAGACGTCAACTTTAATTTGTTCAAAGAAAGTAGCGGTCATCCTGAGGCTGCCGACACTGTCTAGTGTTGGCACTGGTGATAGCTACATGTGCTTTCCCTGGTCCTCATATGTCGGGCAATTTTGCAGAAATGCTGAGGGGTCATTTTCCCTGTACCACAACTGCATTCGTCAGTAGCGCCTATCTTCAGTTTATTGAATAGATGATACCTCAGTCTGTTGTGGCCTGTGCGGAGTCTGAAGACGACCACCTGCTCTTTTCTGTTCAACTGGTAATAAGCATTATTTTTTGTGTAGCCAGTTATACTCTGTTTCCCATGTGTCCATGTATCTGGCCCTAATAAACCTTTTGGACTCTTCATAGGTCACACTAGAATCTGGTTGTGGTAACCTTCCACCTTCTTTTTCCAAACTGTCTGCCTCCTCATTGCCTTGAATGTTACAGTGGGATGGAACCCACGACTCTTTTGAGTGTGAACTGCTGGCATAGTTGACAGAGTACTGATCTTAAATCGTTTAGTTCTACATTTTTCTGACTTTTTAGCGCAGTAACCACAGAGCATCTGTAAAAAAGACTATCTGGTTTTCATTGCTTTCACCTGTCTGCATTGCTTCTACTGCAGCTTTCAATGCCTCTGCTCCTTTTTCCAGTTGCCACTGACAGTGTTATCTTTCTACCGTTTATTAGGCTCAGAAATACCCCTCCCTATCCAATTTCTGTTGCGTTTGTTGCAGGACTGTCAGTGTATGCATAGGTCCAGCCAGTGCTTGGGTAGTTTTTCTCTATGTACTTTAGGATTATGTCTCTTCTTTCCTTTTCAGTCTGGCTGTTCTTGTATTCGATGCCTGGTATATTTGCTATCACCTTTTGAAAGACCTGCTGCTTCCAGGTGGGTTTGCGTACAATAGGGATGGGTTTTGGTGTTGATATGGTGTTTATAGGGTCTTCTCTCGTCTTTGTTTTGGCTATTTCTACAAAATGTCTCCGCTTTAGTCTCTCTTTTCCAAATCCATTTACTTTCTGGTGCATTTGATGATCTGTCAGTCTTCTTAGTTTCTCTGCTTGCTGCTTGCCTCTGTTGTCTCTTCTATCAATAGATAAGCGATTTAGACAGAAAAGTGTATTTCATAAAGCAGCGATAATTAAAATAAAAAAATTATCTAGCACATTTCATTTGAGTGGTTTATAATATTTATAGAAAAGAAATACATACAAGATAATTGACTGTTGAACAGCAGAGGGTGAACAGGAAGTGGTCCCAATGAAACAAGAGAGACAAACTTGTCTCTGCTGTCCTCGTGTTCTCGCATGTATCTGGCCAGTACAGAAGAGTCGACAGCAGCAGCATCCACCCTAAAGTCTTTGACCATCTGTATTGAGTTCAGGTGGTTGCCTGAAATCAACAGAATCAACTGGAATTAATAAAGAATGTAAAAATAATGATAGTAAAGACAAGGATTCTTATAACTAAAAACAAAACATGAAAAATGACAGTGAAAAAAACAGGTACTATACATTCAATACTAGTGCACCAATGTGGCAAATGCACCTCATTAAAAATAAAAGAGACAAAATGGAGATTTTGGTTTCTAGACATTAGCTAATAAAATTAAATTAACCCTTTCTATTCGCGGCTATTCAGAGTGCTGTGATATTGTTTGCGAATTCCCACAATGAGTAGGTTATTCTTTTGTGTGCCTTGAAAATGACAAGTTGCAGTAGCTTTCCTCACATCCGAGCGTGCTGATAAAGGTGAACCGGGGTCCTCCAGGTGGTTGTGCTATGCTTGGCTCCATCTGCGAGTTACTCACTACTGCGGGGATCACGTCGATTCCTCACCTCGTTAGACAGGCTGCCATGACAACAGCCCGTTTCCAGGAAGGGCTACTAGGTAGCCGAGTGGAGAGTCTTGGCTAGAAGGTTTTGCCTGGCCCTTACTAACACATCTGATATATATATTTTTCCTGACCATACAGTCTTCCTCCCAGAGTGGTGTGATAGACTTGGTTGAGCGAACTTCCACACATAACAGACAGTTCTGCATTAAGTTGACGGAAGATCCAGATTGGATATTAGGAAATATTTGTTTAGTCAGAGTGGTGAATGCGTGGAATTTATTTCCACAGAAAGTAGTGGAGGCAGGGACAATTAATGCATTTAAGAATGGATTGGATCCACATAGCTTTTAGAGCAAGGTAATGTATATGAAACTGGTTGTATATAGACTTTGCAGAGTCTTCTAAACCAGTATAAAGACGTTAGGTTAGATAAACCCTTTGTGGACCTGGATTACACAGGTGATCTGGCACTACTGAATTCCAGTGTAGAAGAAGCGTAGGAGAAGATAGACCAACTCTGCCACATAGCCAAAAAAGATAAGACTTGAGATAAATGCCTCAAAAACTAAGACAATAAATCTCACACTCACTGAGACCCATTTACAACTCAATGGTCAAGTGATACAGAGAGTTGAGAATTACACATATTTAGGTAGTAAAATGATGCAAAATAGGGATGTAATAAAGGAAATTCTCGCCTGAAAATCACCTTGACCTGAAATACCTTCAACCAATTAACGAATATTGGGAAATCTAAATCAGAGTAAACATCTCAAACTCAAAATACTTAACTCTCAGTGCTCACATATGGTTGTGAAAGCTGGAAAATGACAGACTCTTGAAAATAGATTGAATGCATTTTAAAATAATTCATTAGACGTCTATTGGGCATTGGCTAGAAATAATTTATGACTAATGAGTGAATATGACTATAATCCAATCAAAATTATGTTTCTAATGTCATCAGGAAGAAACGTTTGGCATACACTGGGCACATGTTGCAAGTGAATAATAAGCATTACAGGCGATTGTCTGGAAACCTCGCGGCAAAAGAAGGCGGGGTAGACCAAGGGAGACTCTATTCAGAACAATCACCAAGGAAGGGTGCAATCATGGGGCTAGGGAACATGTAAGAACAACAAAAAGTGCCGGAGGATCGATTGAACTAGAGATTTTTTTAGTTCTGCTTTGGCACTGAAAGACCATAGATAGAGAGGGTGAAAGGTTCCAAAACATTTTTGGATTTTGTGGTGGTGGTTGAGGAGGTGGGTTGCACCACTGCGAGCCTTAACTCTGTATTCAACGATCCCTATCTTGGGCTATGGAAGTTCAACAGGTAATAATCATGGATGTTGTGGTGGAGTACAAGGGAGTCTGGCCAATGCATTGGAGGCCTACCCTGCTGTCTTTTTCTGCCTCAACGTTCATCCTTTCTTCTGAGTATGTGGCCTGCACGTTAATGTTTTGTCTTATTTGCGCGAACAACTGTAACACTCACTATTTGTAATTGCTGTAGGTCTAAACTGTGGAGGTTCTGCATGCACTGGTTGCGGAAAGAAAGGCCAGCTATGCATCTCTCAATAGCGGCATGGGTCACTCGCAGTGTGTTCTTCATTGCTTTTGTAAGTGTTCCATGTTTCAGCAACTTAGCACATTGCAGGGAGCACTGTGGTGTTGAAGAGAGAGACGAGTAGGATCCGATCCTGGCAACTTGCCAGGATTGTTTGGATGGATGAGAATGCTGCCCAGCCTGCATGGCAATGACCTGTTAGTACTTAGTTGCTCCTCTTCTACTCTGTGTGTAGGAGGTGCTATGTTAATAGTTCTAGTTCTAAATTATTTTGCATGTTGAGAAGGCGTCCAAGATAGCAGTATTGCTGTACAGAGAATAACAGATTAAATAACTCACTCTACACAGAACGGAGGGGCAGGAGCATTCCTGAACCTACAAAATGGCAGAAAAATAACACTGTCATTCGCTACTGGTAAGTACACAAGCAATTTCAGAGCAGAGGCAGAGGCACTGAGGGCGGCAGTGGAAGAAATGGTGACACATAAAGAAAATGAAAGCCATATAGTCCTGCTTACAGATGCTCTGGCCGTAGTCACAGCGCTAAAAAGCCAGAAAAACACTGAGCTTAATGACTTAAGAGCAGCACTCTGTCAACTATGCCAGCAGTCCACACCAAAAAGAGTAGTGGTACAGTGGGTCCCATCACACTGCAACATCCAAGGCAACGAGGAGGCAGACAGACTGGCAAAAGAAGGTGCAAGACTACCACAAACAGATACTAGTATGACGTACGAAGAGTCAAAACGGCTTATTAAAGCCAGATACATGACCAAATGGGAAACTGAACATACCGGCTACACCAAAAACGATGCCTATTACCAGTTGAACAGAAGAGAGCAGGTCGTTGTCTTCAGACTTCGCACTGGCCACAATAGACTGAGGTACCACCTGTTCAACAAATTGAAGATAGGTGGTACCGACGAATGCCCGTGTGGTACCGAGAAAATGACCGCTGAGCATCTGCTGCAAAACTGCCTGACATACGAGGATCAGAGAGAGCAGATGTGGCCATCACCAGTGGAACCACAAGACAAGCTCTATGGCAGTGTCGACAGCCTCAGGATGACCGCCGCTTTTTTCAAAAAAATAATGGTTACTGTCTGACTGCGTACGATGAAGAAGAAGAAGAAGAAGAAATAACTCACTTTCACCAAAGTTCAGAAGAATGAAAACCTTATGTAATAAGAAGAATCCTAATATTTCTCAATCTGTTAGAATGCTATCAGCTGGTATCTTAATGTATGTCCTATCCAAAGCTAGCATCGTATCCTCACACTGTGTTCCACTGATATCTGGTTCATTCCAATAGTTCCCCATTAATATCTTATCATTAATGATTTTACAAAATAGTGAAGATGAGAAGAAAAGAATGAGATGAGAAGAAAAAGATTTACGAAATTTTGAGAAATAGTACCAAAACATTTCTGCTCTAAACTTGCCTGATTGCACAATGTTGCCAAAATAAACTGCATTGGTTCTCAGAGTACTTTTCAGGTACTTCAGCACAACTAAATTCCCACTGACAGAGTCTTCGTTGTTGTACGCCCAGCTGCAGCCTTTTAGATCTCTTATTGACTTGTACTTAGCTCTGGAATATGGTATTAGTTAAGTTATATATTTTTGAAGGACACTAGGAAAGAATTTTACATACAAATCACACTTTGTTTTCCAACAGGAATATAACTTAACTTTACTTAACGTCCTTATACTCATTTAGTAGACTCAGCAGAGTCTGTAGACTATTTTCAGTTTCCTTTACATTTCCTTGATCTAAAAGCTATGCCCATCCAATCTATTCTTAAATGCATTAATTGTCCCTGCATCCACCACTTTATGTGCCAATGCATTCCAAGCATTCACCATTTTCTGACTAAAAAAATATTTCCTAATATCTAATCTGGACCTTTCTTTAGTTAATTTGTAGCTATGCCCTCTTGTTTTTGTAGGTGGTTGTATTTTGAAAAACTTGTTATAGTTTAATTTACCTATGTATGGCATTCATGGCAGCTGGCCTCTTCACATAAAGCGTGTGTGTCAAAGCATTTGCGCATGGTCGTGCGGTAGATTTTCTCAGTACGATGCAAGTCTTCAAAATGCCGTCCCTTAAATGTTTTTTCTGTAAAATAACCTTTGATTGTGATTTTTTGTTTAAACTGCACGAATTCTATTTTTATTTTGAAAATATAAATTACTTTCAACTACAACAATCTACTACAGTTTTACCGTTCTAACTTTAACTTTAGCAAATTAATTAATTAGGTATGTGTAGTCTAGAGTGGCAGCTGATGTCCAGATTATAATCGAAAAAGTTTATTTTAAATTTATTCTCCTCTGTTAAGGGTTCATCGACAACTTCTTCCTAGTCAAATTGACGCTTTTTCCTTCTGGCTCTAACTTCAGTTTCCGCAGGAAATTCTGTACTGCATTCAAGATTCTCTGCAATCTCATTAGCAGCAATTTTCATCTGATCATATCCAGATTGTCTAAAGCTTTTCACTTTTTGTATGGTTTCCGATAACATCCTTACACAATCTGATAAATTTATAGTTACAGATTGCAATAGCTTCGAGACTGAATTTATTTCAAATAAAATATGCCAAATAATTACACCGCATATAAACTTGTAATTTAAAATATTTGTTGCTAGCCCTCTTGCTTTAACTTTAGTTTCTGCATCTCTGTTGATGTCTTCTATCATTTGGTTGTACATTATATCTATGCATTATAGATTTTGGCAAAGTTGAAATCGTAAAGGTTTTAACGCATCTACTTTGCTACCTAGTAGCACTAAATGGTTTTAGAGTTAATTGTGAAACGTATATGAATTTTGGTAAAAATAGAACAATAAATAAAAAATTTAAAAAAAACTGTCCGACATTTTTTCCCATTGCTGGGGTAGTCGAGGGGTTTTTGAAGGCTGAGGACTACAGGCCGCTACGCCACTGCTGTCGCCACGTCGTGTGCTGGCTATGTTTGTTTATTTCACCCCCAACAGAAAAACAACATATGCCATACCGGGGATTCGAGCCGCTGCCCTCCTTGTCGGCAGGCAGGCCTCGAAACCCTTCGGCCACGCGCTCCTCTTAAATAATAAATAACAATAAATAACGAACGCAAAAGTAGGCAAATGCTAATATTTCCTAAGCAACTATCTATCACACACAGAACGCAAGTAGCCCAATATTACCTAAATAACTCTATCACACACAGGCACACGTTCCGCACCTGAAATATACCCAGTCCATGCAAATGCTACTTTTTAATTCAAGTCCCTATTGTCATAACAATCATTAGGGGACGGCGTGGCCTAGTGGTTAAGTGGCACGGCTCACAACCAGAAGGTGCTGGGTTCGATCCCCATCACAGCACCGGCCGTTACCCCGGGGAAGCAAACCCTTAGAAAATGCAGGAGGAAGCAGACCCTTACATAAAATGCGTGCTGAAGTCGGATGCACTGGGCCGACAGGCGCAAAATAAAAACCACAGTGTAACGCACACACGCCTTGGGGAATAGATAAATAAGGCGAACGCAAAAAAAAAAAAAAAAAAAAAAAAAAAATAATCATTTTCAATGATAATAAGTAACTACAATTGCTGTAAAAAATAATAATTCTCTTACCTGATCTACTTTTTAAACAGAAAAACTGAATTAGTATAAATGCAAAAATATTATACTGATACAGATATATTTCTGATTTACTGATTTAAACATAGCACAGCCACTTGCCACTTCTCGAGACAAACTAACATTAAAATTAAATATTGTCAATAAGTGTTAGCTCAAAGTAAACTATCAACACGTGACACGTACAATCATCTTTTGTGATAACTGCCGCCTCAGCTTTTATGAGCGGCCGCACGGTATATTTAAAAAAAAACAATAATAGCTTCGCGCGCTGTCAGATCAAAAGTCCTTCAGTGAGCACTTGCCAATGATGCACCTGCACCAGAAACCGAAATCAAAGGGTACCGAAAGCACTTAGCAGAGGCCTGCGATAAATCAATCGTATACATAAATATCGGAATAACATAGACCAATATAGAAAATCGTTGTGTAACGATTTTAAATTATTGAATGGTTCCAATTGTATTTTGATTTTGCTGCTTATGCCACCCCCTTACAGTGCCGCCTGATGCGGCCGCCTCTCTGTATCATAGCACGGTATGGCCCTGCATTTGCGGTTGTAATTACTGCAGTACTATGTTTGACATGATGAGGTTGCCACTCTCATGTATAACCATGCGGATGGTGTGGGCTAGTGATTAAGTGGCACGGCTCATAATCCGAAGATGCTGGGTTCAATACCCATCACAGCATCGGCTGTTACCCCCAGGAAAGCAAACCCTTAGAAAATGCAAGAGAAAGCAGACCCTTACATAAAATGCATGCTGAAGTCGGATGCACTGGGCTGATAAGCGCAAAATAAAAACCATGTGCAACGCACACCGCCTTGGGAATTAGAGAATTAAGGTGAATGTCAAAATAAATAAAAAAATGTACAACCATCCACTGTTACTTTTTATGATACGCTGGAGCACGGCAAAGGTACTGATTCTCAATGCCATCATGTCACCCCCAAATAAACATTTAAATAAATTTTAACCCTACCACACCTGAGGCCCTGAACCTAACTGTGCCCCATTTCTGGGCTCCAGAGCATTAAAGAGAAAAAAACCAACATGATATAGAAAAATGTTAGTTACATGCAAACAAGTGGTTAGAATAAGATGTAACTTGGAGACATTGTAGAAAATAGGTTTACCTTTCATCTAGCGCCAATATTCCACCTTTGTGTGCCAATCCACCCAGCAAAAGGCAAAGAATCTGTCTCAAGTCATAACATTTCTAAATCCGGGAGTAAACACAACAAAGAGCCCTCATTTGTCCAATAATCCTGATTGCTGGGTTTTATACATGAGTATTCCATATAGATCCTCAGTCCAAGAAAAGCCTTCATCTCATCACTCGAGCTCTCACTGTCTGTTTCACTTGAACAGTCTGAATCAACCGAATTATTGATCACCTGTTGGACTGTCATAAGCCTAGACTTACTTTGCTTTCCTGTTGAAGTGCTTGGTTCATCAGCCGCTCGTTTCATTGTCAATTTTCCGAATTTGTTCACGTTAAACCCCACAAAATCAATTCAAACATGGGGGCAGCCATTTGCAATCACTAACCACGAGGATTAACCATGATTGTTTGGTTATATTTAGATTCTGGCGCATTTTATTACGTACTACCCAAAGTACCGAAAATTAGGTCCAGCGGTATAGCGGCAGTTCAGGAAATTACCGAAAATTGGGTACAGCGGTTTGGTAAGGTTAACTCATTCACTACACTGAAATGATAGAAAACCGACTGGCCATCATATTGGGTTTTGTGACTGTTTACAAAGATTTGTTCCTTTACAAGTTTCTATTAATTATAACAATAAAATAACATTTTATCCAAAAAAAAAGGAAATTCCGTCACGCCATGCGGCGCATAAGAAATATGGTGTTGGATCCATATTATTTTGTAACCAATGGTGCATAGTGGATGATGTGGTCAGCATCACGCCGGCTGCCTTTACTTCCCAGATTTTTCTGGTACCTCGATTTCTGTGGTTGGGTCGACCACAGGGGCGGTTTGTGATCAGAAGAAAAAATCCTGCACCAACTGGGGATTGAACCCTGATTGCCTGACTGGGGAGCACTAACCACTGAACTACAAACTTAATAAACATGTGCAGATGTAACAGAGTTACAAGGGTCCAATGAGCCAACGCCAGGGAAGCCTGAAAATACCATTCGTGGTACCCACACATAACTTGAGAACCCTACCCGAGAGATTGAGTTCATTGAATGGGGCATTGTCCTTAATTCTCAAACAATACAGTTTAAAACCTTTAGCACGCCATGACGTCATTGAGACAAAATTTTACCTAATTAAATTACATTTATTTCTCGCTATGATCGTCGACTTTCAAAATTTGTAACTTTTGTTTGTTTGTAGAAACACAATTGAATAAAAAACTTGTGGGTGTTATTGTTTTTGTTGTGTGTTTGTTAGTTTCTGAGTTACAAAAAGATGAAGTTGAAAATTTATGAAAATCTGTGGAAAAAAATTGGACTCGACCGCTAGGCCTAGTCGCTCCGATAGAAAACCATGGAAACCACAACAACGTATAGATACTGTCATTACAATATCAACACAACTGTTAGTTTTCAAATACTGTGTTTACAATATCGACACAACTGTTAGTTTTCAATTCAAACGTAGTTCTTTCATCTAAACAAGCAAAATAAACAGATCTACTCGATAAAGATCTTTCCCAACAACCTACTTCACCTTTCGCAAAAAGTCGGCTTGCTCCAAACGGCGTATACAAGATTAAAATTGTTCAAAAGCCATTTGTAATCTAACATACGATACTTTAACCGGCAAAATGTCGTGTATATATGGCGACGTGTTCAGCATTTTTTTTAAATGGCTGTCGAGAGTATCTCCTGTTCAAAATTTTTTTTAATGTTTCCAAACACCGTTTTTGTAGGCAGAGTTGGTCGGCTAGCTCTTGACCTTGGTGTGTTAAAGGTTAAGACCTTCTAGGTCACAAAGTAGGATGAAAAACAAGCTATCCGTTCTCTGGCGACACGCCAGTTCAAATAAAGTATGAGGGAATTGAACTCAAGAAAATAGAAGTCAATGATCAAAGCGGGCAGCTTAGCATATAAGCTAGGGGATGAGTGTGCTAGGGAGAGCAGATCAGAAAGAGCAGAGAAGAGAAGACTACCATGCAGTTAGTAGGTAAGAGATAGACGAGAACAAGTAGCTAAAATAGACTACAGAACACTGCCATAAGTGACAAGAATAGAGAGATAGAATTACATGCCACCGAAGCAGACCAACTCTGAAAGGCAACGAGAGACCATGCACATGTAAGAATCTGTCTGTGTATGATGTTCTGTTCAAGTCGTCGCTAACACCTGTCACTCGTGACCTGACTTCCAAGTCCCTGAGTGGCATTCGTCTGTATTCTCATCAGAGGGAGATGTGCTGCTTCAACACGAAACTTGTCCTGGACAACACCACAGGACACATATATTACCTTGGCCTAACAACCACAGTAACATAACCACTGTCCCCTGTCATAGGCATGAGCACAGCTGCAGTCGCCGAGTTCCTGACGTTAAGACGAGACAGGAGGCTCAGTAGACATCTTCCTGAGGTTGAGACGAGACAAGAGGCTCAGAAGACATCTACGTTGTATACGTATAGAGGTGGGACATGAGGCCAGCAGACGAGAGAGGACAGAGAGATTAAGACTGAGAACAAGTAACTAGACAGCATTATATCAACGCACAAGGATATAGATGGTGAATAGAACAATTGCTAGATCCGACCACGTGATTGAACTCTGGGTAATTTTAGTGCAAGAGAAAGACCTTCACTAACTGCACACAACTCTTGATGGTCATTCTAGTTAGAGAAGTGTTGATAACGAAACTCTTAATGATTCTCATGCTTAGTATTACTATTATAAATGTGTATAATGTTCAACAAATAAACATTCATTGTTTTGCTATTGTTAACAGAATTGTTAGTGGTTTAATTAAAATATGAATTAAGGAGTGAAAGTGGTAAGGAAGAAAGTTAGTAATAAAGTGGTGATAAATTAACCTTAACCCTGTCATACAGATCCATTACATGGCATGGGGCTGAATACTACTGAGTCATAACAATAACAACTTTTGTAAAGAATATAAAATAATGTCTTAATTAGATCTTACTTAAAGTTATATAATATTACAAGACAGACTCACGCATTAGAAGAGTTAATGATAATTTCTGAAAAATAAACTGGTCTGTCTTGAGACATTGGATGTTTGTAGACAGGTGCTACAGGACACAGCTCCATCTTAACCTGTCCTTGAGCTTTCAGCCGCACATAGTCGGAACTGTGAACAGCCACTTCAGAGAAAAATTATAGAAAAGCAATAATGAGTTTCACGATAAAAAATATTATGAAAGAAAGACAAAAATGTTGACTTAAACTTAACGTCCTTATACTGGTTTAGAAGACACTACAGAATTTGTATACAGCCAGTTCTTGGAGGGTGGTTTTTACTAATGTGCAAGTTAGTGTTTAAGAGATTCAAACACTAGAGCTAAGTAGACCCGCAGCCAGTTAGGCACCATCTATAGCTGCTCTTAACAAACCATCTGGGGAAAGGTACAAATAACTTTGGTAGATTTTCAATTTGATTTTTGTCCAGGCAGTAGCCGTTAAGCCTACTCTTTATGATTTCCAACTCCCAAGGAATTTTTAATGTGCTTAACACTGGACACTAGAGACCAATCTCACTACCCGGAGATCAGGGGAATTTTTACCAGAAGACCCACATGAACAAAATTTCGGTCTCCACCGTGAGTCAAACACGCAACCTCCGGCACTCAAGGCGGACACCTTACTTCGAGACCACTGAGTCCCCCTTTGTTGTTAATTTTCTTATTCCGTCCACTTAGATAAGCGTATGAGGTTCTCCTCTTTGACCAAGCTTACTGTGTCGGTTGTTACAATCCTGTGTTGCTATAGTGTTTCTGTGTTATGTTATTTATACATATCATACTTGTGTGCAGAGGTAGCTGAGCATGTTGCACTCTCGTGAGATAGGGCGGGGGAGGTATTGACATCTGAGTATCCATGAAAGGAAGCGGTCCAATATGTGTCGGTGTCCCATGAACGTCGCGTCCTGCCGTGGACATCTACATATTCCATCTCATTATTCCTCAGTCAGTCATGCCAGCTCATATGTAATGACAGTACATCTGGTATTCTCAGTCATTTGAAAGATTGTCCCCAAAAGGGCAGAGCTGCAATGTTGGCTAAACTGTATATCTCCCTCATACATGGGAATAGCTAACAGAGAACAAACAACAAAGAACAAGATAAAAATGTATCCCACGCAGTTGGGTGGATTGGTGTAGCCCAGAGCATATATTGTTTGATGATGGGTTCTGCAGTTACAACTTTACGGCTCCATCTGCTTTTCAGCCTTTCAGTCTGGCCCCTCTCCAAGGACATATCCAGCTTGGGTGACCCTGCCAGCAGTAATACACCTGCCGGCATAACTCTCGGAATCATTGGTGCATGCAAGCTCTCAAACCTCAGCAACGTAGACTTATGTGTGGAGAATGGAATCCCAAATAGAAGAATGAGAGAGAAAAAAAACGGGACAAGAATAAGTATTCAGCATATCACAAATTGGATACCAAAATACAGTAACTTTAATCATACCTATGTCTGCTAGATGTGCAGCGAAGGGGTCAGTCCGGTTTGCTGTAGGACCGGTGAAACGGTTCTCAATGATGAGTTCAGTTTCAAGGCCAGTTGCTTCTTCCACACAATCTCGAAGAAGAAAGAAGACATCTACAGACACCTCTGGGCATAAATATGTTAGGATACGCAATCTCTTTTCGGAATTCTCCTTTGCCATGGTAATGTGACTCTGAAATGAAATAACAGATTTTAGAACAATGGTGATATTTTAGTTTTCCACAAAGCACTTAGTAAATTCACAAACTAAGTTTATTAATTAAGATGTTTCTTAGATGTTCTTCATAGTTTCATCATCATTATCATCTGGTTGACCAGTCCTGAGACTGGTTGTAAGGTTGTCTGAAATAAGTATGTCTCTCCATTTGACCCTATCCTCTGCAGTTCTTTTCATTGCATGATAAGTTTGTAATTCAATGTGCCTGCATGCCTGAAATGTAAAGGTGAGGCTTGGTCGCTCTGGTACTCTCTTCCCTTTGGTACTCTCTTCCCTTGTCCTCTAGTATCTTCTGTGGAAGACTTTCATGTCTCATATACCCAGCCAACTCAACCAACGTTTTTGAATCACATGCGGTATTTGTCTTAGTGCACCCACATCATTGAATACATTGTCATTAGATCATCTTTCTGTCCAACTCACTCTTTCTATTCTACAGTAGCACCCCATTTCAAACGCTTCCAAGCATTTTTTCATCCTTCCATGCTGAAGTCCATGTTTCTGCCCCATACAGTGCAATTATGAGTTGCCATTATTCTTTTCCTCAGTTCTATCCTGATATTCTTTAAGGTTAACAATTTCTGCTTTCCTCTGAAGCCCTGTTTTGTCATTGCAATCCTTAGGTTTCTTAGATTTCTGTCTTATTGTGGGCGTCTGTTATGTTTTGCCTTAAATATGTAAACTTCTGTACTTGTTTGATTATTTCTCCATTGATGATCATATTTACTTCACCATGATCATGTTACTTGGACATTACCAAAGTCTTTGTCTTCGATGTGTTTATTTTCACACCAAACTCTTTGGCCGTGCAATTAAATTTTTCAAGCAGCATTTGCTACTGATCCACTATCGCTGAGTCATCGACAAATTTGATGACATTAACTTTCATCCCATTAACTTTGACACCCCTATTACAGTTCTGCATAGCCTTGTCCATCTTAGTCCATAGTTTAGGCTAGTTAATGATTGTAAAATGTGTTGTCACTGATAAAACACTTCTGATCGTAATAGTTGGAAATTTATTTAAATTTCAAATCTTTCATCAGATTATATTTTTTCTTCTTTTTTGTTGTTCGTTCTCAAACTCTCTCTACCTAGACATGAAAATGTCTTTGCAAGTAGCAGGAAGTTGTTAGAATGGAATGCGTTGTGTTGTTGTTTACAGCTTGACTGCGATATTTGCACCTTTCGATTCAACGCATCAAACTTCAGGAGGTCTTTTTTAGGTACCAGGTTAGCCTTCCCTCTTCGATCCCTCTCAGCCAGTCTGCTCTGTTGCAGCCTGTTATTTAGGATCACTGCATAGAGGTGTAGAAGGGTTTTGGCATCTAGTTCGCTGGCTTGTGTCGCTGACCGCTGCAGTTCATGCAGTGCCCAGCATCTTGATCTCAGGCCATACATTCATGTCTTTTTCTTCTGTCTTCACTCTATTCCTTTCAAAGTATATGGAAACCATTGCAGTTGTTCCCTTATGGATGCCTGTGCCCCACTACTTTGTGATCTTTCTGCAAACAATTTTACATGATGAGGCTACTAGCCCCATACACAACCTTCTTTAATGTCTCTTTTACAGCATGCTTGGCAATTTCCAGTGATTCTATTATTTGCTTCCCGAGAATCACACAGGTGTTCAATGTCTAAGTACATACACAAGAACAGTGCAAAATTATCTTTGCGTGATTTCTTCACAGCAAAAACTTTGTGATAGCACATCAACAGATGTCAATCAATCAATAATCAAAACCTAATCAGCTTCATGTGGAGCATATGTCTTCAACAAATCGCACCAATTCATGAAATGTTGACGTGGCCACTCCTATTCAAGTGTATGTGGTTAAAATTTCTACAGGATAGTCCAGCCATCCTCCATAGATGCTTCCTATGACATGCCTGCCAAGCGCTATTTATTATTTATTACTTCCCTTTCTGACCCCAGTAACTCAGGCAACATAAGCGAATGTATAATAACTTGAAGTTTCAAACTAAAATTGAGGCACAGCGGCAGATGGTACAAGAAAATTATGTTAGTTACAATACAATGATTCTTAACCCTTTACATCCTAAACCTTGAAAAAGGAAATATGTATTCATTAGAACAGGGTTATATTTCTTTGCCTCACTTATATACTATTTGATTATAAATGACATTTAACTCATTCACTCCCACAAGGTTTTCTAGAAAACCCAGGTGCTTCTTCTTCTTCTTCGTTTGTTCTTTCTCAATCTCCCGCTACCAGACCCTGAAAGGGCTTAAGTAGCAGAATGTAGTCCTGAGAACGGAATGCGTTGTGTCGTAGTTTACAGCTTGACTGCGATATTTGCACTTTTTGGTCCAATACATCCGACTTCAGCAAGCTTTTTTTGAGTACCGGGTTAGCATTCCCTATTCGATCCATTCTCCTTAGCCAGCCTGCCCTACTGCAGCCTGTTATCCAGGATCACCGCGTGGAGGTGTAGAAGGGTCTTGGCAGCTCTGGTTCGCTGGCCCTGACGTTAGCAGTCAGCTATGTGTCGCTGACCACTGCAGCTCATGCTCTGCTCAGCGTCTTAATCCCAAACCCAGGAGTTGATATATCAGCGTTTGCGACTGTGTTCCCAAAATCACATATTTTCCCATTCCTAGTAGTTCTAAATGTCATTTTGGTTATTGGCGGAAGTCCAGATTTTGTACTTTTCATTTCCAGAATACAGTATGAGTTTTATTGAAAAAATTTACATTTTCGTAACTTGGAAACCATCTTTTTTTTGTTCTCAGGACTACATTCTGCTACTTACCCTTTCAGGGTATGGTAGCAGGGTTTGATAGTGGGAGATTGAGAACGAACGAAGATGAAGAAGAAGAAAAGGATCTACAGAGTCTGAATACAACCAGTTTATTCCACTACATCAATACTAAAACATGTTACTTTTCCTATGTTAAAAATTGCTTTCCAACTTTTTTTTTCCAGCCTTTGCCCTTAGTAGGCATTTAAGTTGTACTTATATAATACAGTCACATTTTTAAAATCCTTTTATTGTCCTGGCTGTTCTAAAATCTGGTGATTCACATTTACTGGAGCGTGATGGACGCTTTCTAGGGTTTGTGCTTGGTCAGTGCTCAGAGAACGCATTCTTAAGTCACTCACAGTCACAGTGAGTAGTACTACTACTAGTAGTAAAGCTGCAGTCAAATGCCCGGTCTTCCCTTCTGTGTGTGAATGCAAAAAATCTATAGTTTTAGAAGGAGAACATTATCTTACTTCTGATGTACTCATATCATATATAACAGTATTAATATTGATGCTCAATAGGCCTCAACTCAATAGATCTAAGTCTAACAGGATGAAAAAAGTGAATGATAAAATTAAAATTGATATATTGATATTGATGTCAGATGTGATAGCGTTTTTTAGCAACGAATACTAATAGTAATATTTAGCGTTATTAAGGCATATTAAATATTAGCAGAAAGTATTGAAAATGAAACTGATTACTTCTCAATGTCTGTGTAAATCACTGTTGTGTAGATCTTTGACTCTTAATCCTGTTCGTGCAGAAGTCAGACATAGTTTACAGCAGAAGCGGACGTTTGCACCGTGCTTGACCTTGACCCTTTGCTTATAAGGTGATGGTCACGGCCGACTACTGATCCGGGGATGGTAGGCAGAGTGTACATCACGAGGTTGGTGTGAGGGCACGATTGACTTGGGAAGATATGATCTTCGGTCAATGGCTTTTCATTCGTCGTTTATTGGGGAATGTTGAGTCCTTACGAGTTTGCCCGTAGTGCAGTAACGTCGATTTTTGTCAGAATATAATAAATAGCCATGGGGGTCCTCAAGCAGTGGAGATGTCCGGGTAGCTGTGACTTAATTTCTATCGCACGTAACAGGACATTCCATTTCGGGTTAAGGGTTACAGGTCGACAACATTTTATTTTTAAAAAATAAGCAAAGGCTTAGATAAAAATATACGTGTAGAAAGGATGGTTATATTCAGTTTTGCGAAGGGTTAGGTTAAGGATATGGTTAGGTTTAGGGTCAGGGTTATGGTTAATTAATTTAGTTATTAATTAAACTTAACGTCTTTAAACTGTTTTAGAAGACTCCGCGGCGTCTGTATACAATCAGTCTCTTGGAGGGTGGTTAACCGATGTGCGAGTCCATCTTAGTAGACCCAAACACTAGAGCAAAGTAGACCCGCAGCCTGTTAGGCACCATCTATGCTGCTCTTCACAAACCACCTAATCATAACCGGTGTTATGCCATGTCACAGTTAGTTGCTTCTTATGATATGCTCTCTGTACGACAGTGGTGCTATTCTTGTCTTTGTCATACACAAAGACCCCGTTGGACCACTCAGGTTGCTATGGTTGTTATTACATCGTCTGACAGCACGGGTAATGTCATACTGCTGTAGAAACTGGATGCCACTCTCCGTATCATGGACAAACGTTGACAGATTCAATAAATGCATTGCTAAAACGGCAGGAATAAGCGCATGCAGGAGCGGAAATTCTCGTCTATTCTCGCAAAATTATGTTCACCCTAACAGTGAAAAAGTTAACTATTCTGTGACGTCACTACCTCAAGTTCGGTGCTAAAAATATGTATGTATTTTGTTTGGAGTGAATTAAGACGCAAGTACCGATTTCCGCTTTAAGTTCTTTTTTTTTTTTTTTTTTTTTTTTTGCCATTTTCTTCCTGTAGTTTACTGGTCCTGTGGAAGGGTAGGTGGCATATTGGGTAAGAATTTAGTTATTTTTTAGAATGTTTTTTTTTTACCAAGCGGACAATAATGGCTAACAGTAACAGTCTGCTCTTTTCGACTTTCAGATGACAAAGTTTCGTTTACGCGCATAGCGTGTTCACGGGCATCCGAGTAGTCTGTCGCCTACAGTCTCCGATAGGACTAGGCGCGCATTTAATCTCCCTTAAGACAATGGGAAGCGTGGAACTTGGGGAATTCGAAAACTCTTATCTTTTGAGGATTTTGTTTCTTGAGAGACGAACGCCTCACCTCTAATTAATATATATTTTGCATGCAGGCAATATTATATATAGAAGGAAAGGCAGCACATTCAAACGGCGAATATAGCATTCAAAGAGGGAATAACAAGTCTAATCCCAACCAGAAAAAAAGCGAGGCATGTTTTTTATCACCAAGCCTATTTAATGCTTATTCTGAGGTGATATTGGAAGAGTCTACCAGAAAATGCAACGTCGGTGTTACGTTCAGTGGAGAGAAAAATAGGTGTCATCAAATTTTCAGATCAACCGTTTTAGAGGGAGCAGAGAAATCATTACACAATTTGCTTACCAAGATCAATGATAAAGCCAAGGTATTTTGTATAAAGATAAATACTAGTAAAACCGATCGTAGTAGTCAACGAATAAAGTATTGATTTAGTAGATTAACTGCTTCCTTATTATTATTTTACCTGTGCTACCTATGAGAGAGCCTACTTTGTCTTTCGTTCTTTATTTCTGACATAAGAAAAGCAGATTTTATTATCAGTCTTGATCCTATTAGCAAGTTTATTTTCGAAGTATTTTTGCTGATTCACTTTCTGAGCCATGTTTTCTGCTTGTCTAAATATTTTAAATATGTTTCTTTCGATTTACCTGCCTCTATATGTTTTTTCCCATGCTTTATTTTTAGCTCTTCTACATTTAACTACAAATCTAGTTATCCACTTGTTATGCTTGGTGTTTACCTCCCTACATGGAACACATTCTACTTTTAGTTGTTCTAAAACTATTTTGAAACTCTCCCACTCTTGTTCTATATCTGCACCTCTGACAATATGTCCACATTATGTGGCTGGCTGTCTCTTTCATCTTCTGAACATTTGTCTTAGAGTAGTCGTATGTTCGAGAGTTTATGTTTACTTCTCTCCTTACTATAAGATCCAAACGGATGATCTGATTGAGTTAAACAGTTCTCCAACGATTTCGATTTCAATCATATTTTTCTCTGTTGTAAATATTAGGTCGAGTATGTTTTTGTCTCTGGTAGCTTCCTCTACATTATGCACTTCGCAAAAGGATTTGACTCTGCAAATGCTTCTGCCATATCCCATTTTATTTCAGGAAATTGAAATCCCCCATTAATAATAATTTCCCTGCACTAGCCTTTTTTATGTTACTAATTAGTACCTCGTCTACCTCTTTTCTACCTAACTAACGAACTAACTAGCTAACTATATATATGGGGGGGGGGGGGAAGAGTTAGAGGCATACTAAGCACTTATAGATCTGTCTGTAGTGCAGTAATGTCGATTCTGTATTGCATAACATATCTCATAAATCAATTTTCGAGACGAGTTCCAATCCAATCCAGTAAATGTGATGAGTGATGATACAAACATGGCCGACACTGTTGACAAAGTCCTTGGGGTTGGCTCTGCACTGACTGGTGTAGTCAGTTTCATTTTTTACAGATTGTACAGGAGTCGTACTGAAACTGCACGACAAGTTCGAGTACGCATTTTTCAATTACGTTGTGTGGTCTGAAACGAGTTTTGTTTGTAGTTAGTGTTGACTGTTAATATACCGTACGACTACTTAACTTACCACCTACTTTTTTTTTTTTTAACAGTAGACTACTCACTCAGACTAGTATTTTTTAAAAATAAAATGAAACTAAGAATAAAGGTCACTTGCCGGCTTGCCCCAAGGGTGGAAGCTTGATTTTTATTTTACCTAAGAATAGAAAAATAAACTTATAACGTACCGATGTTTTCAATATGTGATCTCTTTGTCGACTTTGTCAATTAATTTAACTTAACAATGTCAACGTCTTTAATACTCAACTGGTTTAGAAGACTCTACTCTACAGTCACTACAGACTACAGTGTCTGTATAAACAACCAGTTTCTTGGACAGTGGTTTAACCGATGGGCTAGTTCATCTTAATAGACTCAAACACTAGAGCTAAGTAGACCTGCGGTCAGTTAGGCGCCATCTATAGCTGCTTTTAACAAACCACCTAGGGAAAGGTACAAATAACTTAGGTAGATTTTTAAGTTGAATTTTGTCTGGGCAGCGGACGTTAAGCCTACTCCGTACTCTTTTTTATTTCCACCTTCCAAGCGATTTTTATTCTGCTCACCGCCGTGATTCGAACTCGCGACCTCCGGCAATCGAGGCGGACACCTTACCTCGAGACCACTGAGTATTGTAACGTCTTCGCCGCTACACACATAATCAAAGATTGGCTTTGTTCAGTATTACCTCACAGTTACAGCACATCCTCATACAGTTACATGTATTCTCCCATAAATATTTTGCTTGTTCTCAGATTCACATAGACCAATGCTTCCTAAAGTGGATTTCCGCAGACTGGTGTACCATTAATTGCTGGTCTGCAAGCCTTCAATCCCTGGTCCACAAAGGACATGGAGCTACCAACCTCATCATGAAAAACAGATTATTACAGAATTAACTACTGCACGATTACACATGTGCTTCGATACATAACATCCTGTAGGGAGATGGGATTATGGCCGCCCATAGTGGTTGACCTTGTTCCATAAAGAGCAAAAAGAATACTAGAAGTTCTTGGCTGCTGGTCAGTATTTTGACTTCTTGTTTTGATCATAATGATACGTTTTAAGGAGGGGACCTGCCGAAGATGGAGGTGTTGGACTGAAAGGGGCAAATATCGTAGCCAAGCTGTAAACTAGCGACAAAACACATTCCATTCTCCGGACTACATCCTGCTACTTGCAAAGCCCTGTTCATTGCTTGGTAGCCGGAGATTGAGAACGAATGCAGAAGAAGAAGGGGATCACTGTAGCTGAGAGGTAAGGTGCTCATCTCTCAAGAAACGAACGAATGAAAGCATCAAACAGTGGGGTGTTAAAATCCTGCAAGTTTCAAGCTGACTCCTTGTCTCAATGAGAGGTGAAGCCTAGTCCTGTCGGAGATGGACAATAAAACTTGGAGGTCCCATCTATGAGCTGTGCATGTAAAAGAACACTCAGCAGTTGAAAATGACAGGCTATTAGCTGCTTCCCGGACAAAATTTGAAATAATACTCCACCTACTCAGGTCTAGAATAGACCTGAGAAAAATCTGCATCCTGTGCTGCCCCCAGTGTCTCAAGTAACACATCTTGCTAGTAGATCTATGTAGCTCAGGACAATAGAGTGTGATTGGTGGTAGTTCAAATTTTATTTACTTAAATGTATTTAAAGGAAAAAATAACAATGCCGGACCTTTGATGTCTCACAAAAAATGTATATCATGATGGACAATTTTTTGTAAAAATTCAAAAGTTTTTATTTTGTGGGATTATTGTATTGTTTTTTAAAATTTTTTTTGACTAGCAAATCCCAGTATGGCATCCAGATTTAAAACTCCAAGACCACCTGAACATACAGGATGACAACTGCTTAGCATATGCAGCAGTAGAAGGAGTGGTCACAGATATGGGGCGTACTCTTCGCAGCCACTATGGCAAGGATGAAGGTGTGGTCATGAGATCTCAGATAGTGGAACACAAATCAAAACGAGTCAATGGATTTTGGTGAGTATCTCTTCCTTTGCTTGCCATCCCATGTGTTGCACATTGGGTTGGGTCGGTTTTCTTGATTGTCATCATACATCTGGATTCCCGTTGGAACACAGGGCCATAATGAATGCTCCCTTCCTATTTTGAGCTATCCTCATGAGTTCTTCTCATGAGACTAACTGCACTGTTCTTTTCTTCCATCATTTGCCAGTTTTCCTTGGCCTCACCACTCATATTTTTCCCTGTCGGTTCCAATTCAGCACATGTCTGGTTATATTGCTGTGCTTCTTTTTTAAGGGGAGTCCTATCTGTATCAACTTTCTCTCCCAAATATCCTGCTCTCTTGGCTGGGGTTGGGTTCTTTGCCACAAATCTGTACCTGCTACTATCTTTAACCATCAGCGTCCACTATAGAGATGTGAAATTACTGCGTGCAAGCATTACAATATTTAATTAGTGACACGTAGCCGTGGCTGAGAGATTTGTTCGCACATCAGATGATCAATGATCAATATCTCCACCAAATGATCACACTGCTAGCCATCCCACGGTGGCCTCACCTCAATGATGAGAGGACTGGTTGTAGATTTTGGTGATAGTTGTAAATGCCTATTCACCGGATGGCCGCTGTTAAGAGTGACCCTCAACAGCCTCATGACTCAGGTAGAGCTGGGATGGAGCTGGTGACCTCACTTGCATAGAAAAATCATTTTCAACAAAACCACACTGCAAAGAAATTGATGCTGGATTCCCTATAATCCGGGTATGGTAAATCCAAATGCAGTGATGATCCTATACTCTGTCAAATAGAGTGACGGATTATTATTTTGTTATTGTTGCAAAGGGATATGTGAAATTTCTGTTGTTGCTTCATATTTGGGACCTTAGATGCAGCAGTGAATGAGCTGACAGCAGCCAGCAAATCATATCCAGCTGTTTGCATCAGTCAGCGAAAAACAGCTGACCAGGACCCTATTCTGCCTTCCATTAGTGGCCCTGGAAACATGCTGCACTAGTGTAGTCTGGCTAAGAGATTAGGAATCAAAGAATGGCGGCAAACCCAGTCGTCCAAATGCTGGGGGGAAATCAAATATGTTAGGCCGAAAAGGCGCAGATATCATACCCTCGCTGTAAACTACGGCACAATATAATATTATTCATTTTCAGGACAATCGCAGAAGAAGCTTCATATTTCTGAGCTGCATATTTGAAAACAATCATTTACCATTGTTAGATGGAGAGGTAAACTTCACCCATATATAACCGATTTGCACATTCATTTAGGATCCCGAATTGAAAAATTTGCGGAAGATACAAAACTATGTAGTGTCTCATCTATAGCAGAGGTGGATATATTGAGGTCGGATTTAGATAAAATTCGAGACTGGTCTGTGAGATGGCAAATGGAGTTTAATATAGATAAATATACAGTCATCACATGGGTAGATCCAATATGGAAGATAATTACAGAATGGGCGAGAACAATATTAGAATGATAGATAAGGAAAGGGACCTAGGTGTTATAATAGATCACACAGGTAAAGTGAGTGAGGAAGTCCAGTTAGCAGTGAATAAGGCAAATGCAATATTGGATATGATAAAAAGAAAAATTAAACATAGGAGTAAGGAGGTGATAGTCAAACCATATAAAGCGTTAGACCTAGATTGGAGTACTGTGTACAGGTGTGGAGTCCTTATCGTAGAGGAGATATAAACATGCTGGAAAGGATACAAAGAAAAGCGGCAAATCTGATAGTGGGATTCCAGAATTACAGTTACGAGGAAAGACTCAGAAAAACTGGCCTACAGTGTCTAGAAAAAAGAAGAATCCGAAGTGACTTAATACAGGTTTATAAGATAATCAAAGGAAAGGTTCAATTAGACTATAACAAGTTTTTCAAAATACAACCACCAACGAGAACAAGAGGCACAGATACAAATTAACTAAAGAAAAGTCCAGATTGGATATTAGGAAATATTTTTTTAGTCAGAGAGTGGTGAATGCTTGGAATGCATTACCCCAGGAGGTAGTGTAGGCAGAGACAGTTAGTGCATTTAAGAATAGATTAGATGGGCATAGCTTTTAGAGCAGGGCAATTAAATGTAACTGGTTGTCTACAGACTCTGATGAGTCTTCTAAAACAGTACAAAAACGTTGGTTAAGTCAGTGATACAGGTTGCTTCTCATTGTATCTTCATCCCGTTAAAAAGCTCACTTGTTAGAGGACCTTATTCTGTTTTGGATGGTTGAATTGTATACTTCTCTTTAGCCTTCTAGTTTTTTATTACGTCACAAACATTGAGACTTACCCATTTTTTGATACACCAGTTGTCTTGTAAATCCATGAAATTGCCACAAAACACTGATAATGTTCCTAACCAGATCAGCATATTTGTTAGTTTCCACTACAAATGTATTTATAACATCTACATAAACAAACTAAACAGACCTACCTCTGCAATAACTTAATTTCACCACAATCAATAATCCACGTGAAACAAAAAAAAATGTTAAAAAATTATCCAAAAAAGGCAAAATCGCCATTGTATTGTTATTGGGGTGGGCGGAAATGGTCTTTTTTTTTATTCAGCCATATAGCAAAACTGGTGTTAACACAATGAATTCACCGGTGAGACTTAACTTAACGTCATTATACTGGTTTAGAAGGCTGCAGAGACAATGCCACGGGCAAATTTTTTTAACAATGGTTCAGTAAAAGTTTTTGTAGCTTACAATTTCTACATGATGAGGTAGCCGGTCCAATGTCCAACAGCTCTTATATTATTCTTATGACATGCTTGGCAGGTTTACAGTGTTACTATTCTTTGTTCCCCTTTCGGACCCGGAAACGCTCAGGTAGGTGATGACAGAGGCGAATGCATGACCCATAGCTGACTGCTAGTGTCAGGGCCACAGAACCAGAGCTGCCAACACAATTCTACGCCTCCATGCGGTGATCCTGAATAACAGGCTGCAACTGAGCAGACTGACTAAGAAGAAGGGATCGAAGAGGGAAGGTTGACTCAGTACATAAAAATGTCTGCTGAAGTCGGATGTGTCAGACTGAAAGGTGCAAATATTGCAGTCAAGCTGTAAACTATGCCACAACACATTCCATTCCCCGGACAACATCCTGCTATTTGCAAAGCCCTTTTCAGGGCTTGGAAGCAGAAGATTGAGAACCAACGAAGAAGATGATGACAGAGGCCATTTCTGATTTATTTTATTGATTTATTTAAAAAAAAATATTTTCAGGAACGACATGAGAAAAGTCATTAAAGACAACACAGACATGGTTCCCTTTGCTATTGTCAAACAAGGAGGCGATTCTACGTTCAGAGTAGAAGTAACAGACCCAAAACTGGCTTCAGAACTTCCAGATGAGTTAGAGACAACATATGACAGATTTGAGCCCAGCAAAGCTAGCTTAGTGCAGGTAAATTTTTTGCTTGTCTTTATTTGGTTTTCTTGATTTGAAGTTGTATCTAGTCAGGGTGAAGGCCATTTGAAAGGAGTGAGAAAGTCAGCAGGCAGTTAGTGAGAGAGAATATATGAAGCAGCAAAAGTCTAAATTGAGTGAGAAATTCAGAAAGAGAGACAGAACACCAGAATGGAAGGAATCGAGACACAGAGAGAGAGAAAAATTCAGTAAGAGAGAGAGAGAATGTGAGAAAGAACAAAGGGAAATGAGAAAGAAAGAGAGAATGTCAGAAGGGCATGGGAAAGACAGAAAGAGAGAGAGAAAAAGTCAGAAAGAGAGAGAATGTCAGTAGAAAGTGGGAAAGTCAGAGAGAGAGAGAGAGAGAAAGTCAGAAAGAGAGAGAGACAGAGAAAGAAAGTGAGAAAGAACGTCAGAAAGAGAGAGAGAACGTCAGAAAGAAGTGAGAATGTCAGAAAGAAGAGAGAGAATGTGAGAAGGTACAAAAGTCAACAGGAAGTGAGAAATTCAGAAAGAGAGAACATCAGAAGGGAAAGAAAGAGAAAGCAAATAAAAAGGGAATGAAAAAGAAAGAAAGACAGACAGAGAGAGTGAACATCAGAAGAGAATGGGGAAAGTCAGAAAGAGAGAGAGAGATAAAAGTCAAAAGTGAGTGATAAAGAAAGAGAGACAGAAAATGTAAGAAGGAGTGATAAAGTAAAAAATGAGCGAGAAAGAAAGAGAGAGATAATGTCAGAAAGAGAGAAAGTCTCAAGAGAGTGAGAAATTCAGAAAGAGAGAGAGAAAGTTTAGAAGGGAATGAAGGGATCTATAATGCATGATCCACCTTGTCCGGAAACATTTCACGAATGACAAAGATGTGAAACGCAAAATGCATATAGGACCTCTGTGTTGCAGGTTTTGGTGCACTGATGAAGCGCTAGGATAAATCTATCAATGTTGGTGGAAATTATGTTGAGAAATAACGAACAATGTCAGTGCAAAAATAAATGGTTTTCAAGTTCGAATCTCATTTAGTTTTTTTTTAATAGCCATTAAACCTATTTACTTACTTGCCCTCGTATTTAGAGTAGTTATTTATTTCTTGAAAGATTGGTATTGGGATAGAGCTCTTGTTTTTTTACGGCGGAGGTACAGGGTTAAATTTCCATTGCCAGCTAACTTCAGTCAACTTAGCTGCAAATGGGTACCTGGCTTACTGTTAGGGAAGGAAAGGAAGGGAACTGGCTACCCCACTTCAGAAACAGTTTGTCGTCTCAATCAATGTAATCTCTAACACTTCATCCTCAACAGCATTGTCTGCATTGGAATTTACCTGTATGTACCTTTATGAAAATAAGCAATGAATCTTGATATATATTTTGTAGAGGCACAAAAACTGTGAACATGTTGTTTCTCACAGAAACGGTACTGGATTTGTTTCTTGTTATTGCTAAGCAGAAGGGATCAAAGAGGGAAGGCTAACCCGGTACTAAAAAATGCCTGCTGAAGTCTGATGCATCGGACCAAAAGCTGCAATTATCATAGTCAAACTGTAATCTATGACACAACACATTCAGTTCTCTGGACAACATCCTGCTACTTGCAAAGCCCTTTTCAGGGCTTGGTAGTGGGAGATTGAGAACGAGCAAAGAAAAAGAAGAAGTTTCTTGTTATTGACATACCTCAGTCATTCCAGCTGTAAATGGGTACCTGGTTTACTATTTTAGGGAAGGAAAGATTGTGTAAGGGGACTAGCCACCCCACCTCATAAAAAGCTAAGGCTTAGTAGAGTGAAGTTTTTAACACTTCATCCCCGACACCACTGTCTATTATAGAACTGCCTTTTACAGGAGCTGTTTTATTCACAGATCGGGCTGGACAGGCTGTTCGGAGAAGTCACCAAAGGCATCCAAGAAACAGAGCAGATGCTGCTGACAGGCACCAGTGTTCTTGGAATTGGAAAGGTTGTCCTAGAGCATGGGCAGATGAAGCTCAGCCCTCCTGATTCTAACAGGTCTTACATCATCACCAAAATGAGATTAATTGAACTGGTACGCCATTACGAGGCCCAATCTACAACATACAAAGTGGTGGCAATTATTTCAGCATGTATTGGCGGTGGTTTCTTATCGTATATTATCTATCGACATGCCGCTAGGTGGTTAGAAAAACGCAAGCAGCGTTTGCAATTTGATGAAATTAGGCGATCAATAGCGGAGCAAAGGAGAAGACAGTCTCAAAATTCCCAGAATAATGAGGCAACTAATGACCAGTCACTTGAGTTTCGAGATGAGGACACCTGTGTTGTTTGTCTGACTAATGCCCGACATATTATTGCTTTGCCCTGTGGGCATCTAGCCATGTGTGCTGATTGTGCTGAGGCTCTTCCATCGCCAAAATTGTGCCCTGTATGTAGAGCAGACGTGGAGAAATTCATGCCCGTTTTCCGTCCTTAGAGATTATTTATTTCAATCCTTATTTGCAAACTGTGAGTGCAAAAAAAATAGTTATATGGATATGGGAGTGTGTGTGTATTTTGTATCATTGCTGTGTACCTTATTGATTTCATGTATTCCTGAATGATGCTGGACTTCATAATGATACCATGTGTCATGTTGATGCCATGTTTCATGATGCTTTGATTATGCGTTGATTTAGTGCCTCCTCTTCTACTATGAGGTGTGTTTTCTTTCTTTTTCGTGTGGCTTATTTAAGGTGAGTAGGGATAAAGGGAATCAGTATAAATTCGTCATTGTTGGGCTGGTGAGTCTGCGGATTTTCTTCCCACCCCTTGAGATTAAGTAATTGAGAGGGTACATTAGCAACGCTCCAAGATACCTAAGCCACGGTATGGTTCACTGTGCTCATTCCCCGCCACCAATTGTCTACTGGTTAGGCCAAGTTCTCCTGGGCTCTAGATCTGTGACCAAATGTTCCAGACAATTGGATCGTCATGTCCTAGGCGCCCTGTGCCTCTACGATGGACTCGATTACCATGGTGATGTTGTTATTTGCGAATGCCCACAATGAGTAGGTTACTCTTTTAGTGTGCCCTGAAAAGGACGTTAAGTGGCAGGTTGCAGTAGCTTTCCTCACTTCCAGAGCAAGGTGGACCAAAGCCCTCCAGGCGGTTGTGCTATGCTTGGCTTCATCTGCGTGTCACTCACTACTACGGGGATCATGTCGATTCCTCACCTCGTTAGCCAGGTTTCATGAAAACAGCCCGTTTCCAGGGAAGGGCTACTAGGAAGCCGAGGTGAGGGTCTTGGCCAGTATGTTTTGCCTGACCCCGACTAACATGTCTGTTCAGTATATTTTGCCTGACCAGACTTTAGTCTTCCTCGCCTGCCATGATGAGGTGAATGCAGGTTCTTTTCCCCAGATCTGTTCAGCACAGTGCTGGTTCCTTCTTAACCAAAGAGGGTGCATGTGCATTGTCCAATAGAAGATACTTTTGTACCGATGAGTTACTGGTAAAGTTTTAAGAATAAAATACTCATTATTTAGTACCTCATCTACTAAGTTATACTGTAGCATAGTGTTAGGTCTGATAGGTCATGGGAGAGGTCGTCAGAGTTGACTCATGCTAACAAATTCATCGTAAAATGGTTATTAGTTGATGATATTTAATTAAAATCCGTACAATTGTAGTTGTTTTCTTTATTTTTGAATATCCCGTGCGTAGAAAGATAACACTGTCAATGGCAACTGAAAAATTCTCAAGCAATTTCAGAGCAGAGACATTTAAAGCTGTATTAGAAGCAATGCTGACAGGCGAAAGCAATGAAAGCCAGATTTTCTTTTTAACAGTGGTTACAGCACTAAATAGCCAGAAAAATACAAAACTAAATGATTTAAGAGCAGTACTCTGTCAACTTTGCCAGCAATCCGCACCAAAAAGAGTTGTGGTTCAGTGGGTTCTATCTCACTGTAACATTCAAGGCAACGAGGAGGCAGACAGACTGGCAAAAAAAGGTGAAAGGTTACCACAACCAGATTCTAATGTGACCTACGAAGAGTCCATAAGGTCTATTAGGGCCAGATACATGGACAAATGGGAAACAAAGCATACTGGCAACACAAAAAAATGATGCTTAATACCAGTTGAACAGAAGAGAGCAGGTGGTGGTCTTCAGACTCAGCACAGGTCACAAAAGACTGAGGTACCATCTATTCAATAAACTGAAGATAGGTGGTACAGGGAAAATGGCCGCTGAACATCTGCTGCAAAACTGCCCGACATACGAGGACCCGAGAAAGCACATGTGACCAACACTAGACAAGCTCTATGGCAGTATCAACAACCTCAGGATGACCGCTGCTTTCTTCAAACAAATTCAAGTTGACGTCTGACAGCGTACAAAGGAGAAGAGAATTGCTCGTGGAATAATCGAGCATTTTCAGACTTGTTTATCTTTCAACAAGATGGCACCCAAGCTCATTGTGCTCAAGATACTGTTCAATTTCTTGAACATGAGACTCCTGCTTCTATACCTGCAACACTTTGGCCCCCACTGAGCAGTCCTGACCTAAATGCTGTTGACTATGCAGTTTGAGGCCTAAGAGTTCAAAAAGTGTATCACTCGAAGACAAAAAATGTTACAACAAATTGTGGACACTTAGAACGAACTCCATCAAACCACAATTAACACTGCAATCGGCCAATGGCGACAAGCATTTGCAGACTTGTGTTTCAGGAAACGAATGAGACTTTCAACACAAAATAAAATAACCAACATCTTTATTGTCTATAGTTTAGTTTAGTCAAAGAATCAACGTCATTGCACATGGTTGAACCAATAAGTGCTCTGTTCCTCATATTTTAGAATAATCTCAGCACAATACACGAACTCCATAGCACTGGCGAGGACTCCATAATAGATTGGGTAGATTTTTAACTTAATTTAGAATTTTGCCTGGACAGTGGCTGTTAAGCCTACTTTTGAACTTGCGCGACACTGTACGTGGGTGTCCGATCTCTACTATCCAGAGATCCAGGGAAATACCAGAAAGTCCATGTGAAAAAAAAATCTTGGTTTTCTCCGTGATTTGAACATGCGACCTCCAGCACCCGAGGCCAACGTCTTACCTCGTCCACTCAGTCTTTTTTATAGAAAAGTATTTTCATTCAATTTCATCAACTAATAATTATTTTATAATGATTTTGTATTGGCTCATTTTTTTCCTACTCGTTCTGTAGTTTCTTCAGGATGATGTCTGATGTAATTCCTAACCTTCCTTGGTGTGGCTCGACTTAGTCGCCCAAGTGCGGAGGTCTTCTTTTATTTTTCTTGTGACTTAAGTTTCTGCTGCTAAAACTCAGCATGTCCGGCCAAAAAGTACAGATATCGCAGCATTGCTGCAAAACTATGACACAACAAAACATGCTGTTCTGTACGAATAGAATAAAGAAGAAGATAATTTCTGCAGGATGGGATAGTCAACACCATGTCAAGCCTTCCTTAGTTGCCACGTACAAAATGCTTGGCAGGTTACAGTGTTACTGATTTTTACCCCTCTTTCAACCTTCAGCATTGCTGCCCTGCCGAAGACGGATTTGTCGGACCAAAATGTGCAAATATGGCAGTCAAGCTGTAAACTAGCGACACAACACATTCCGTTCTCCGGACTACATCCTGCTACTTGCAAAGCCCTGTTCAGAAATTGGTAGAAGGAGATTGAGAACGAACGCAGAAGAAGAACAAGCATCACCGCAGTTTAGAAATGATTGATTCGTTTGAACTTTTGTAACACATGGGCGATTCTTATGTTATGTAAGCTTGTTGATTATAGAGAACTGGTTGTGTTATCCAGAACCGACATCATTGCACTGAAGGCAGACCTATGCTTTGTCTTCTTTAGATCGTGAAGAATATTAAACCGATTGTTCATGTAGTTTGCTGTTTACACACACTCCTTATCCGCTCTCGTAAATGCCCCGCCATGCTCATCTTTTTTTGTATTCCAAACTCAAGCAATTTGTAAGAAAGCCACTAAGTAACAGGAATTTTATGAATAACTTTTTTACAAAAGTGTAAACCAGAATTTTGTTGTCTTATTTTATTATGTAGTCCTCGTGCCTGACAAAAACACTTGGTTCACCTGTTCGCTAGCTTGTAGATGACCTCAAGAAAAACATTTTTGGTGTGACCTTCAATTAATTTTGCACCGCCTCCATGACCCCAGTTGTCATCTGGCTTGGTACCTATCTGCACTACACTTTCCAGGTAATCATGGGAAATATTGGGCACAGTGTTGTGATTCATGTTGAAATCAATGGCTATTTCATCAATAGTGGCCCGCCTGTATCCACGGACTAGCTGGTCGATCTGCTGTTTCACCATGTCAGTTTGACACACTTGCTGGTCTCCTACTCTGTGGTTCATCAATAACATCTTGAAATCTTGTTACCCATTTATACACTCTCCTCTGGGGAGGAAGACTAACGTCTAGCCAGGCACAGCATACTGATCAGACATGTTAGTCATGGTCAGGCGGACTTTACTGGCCAAGACCCTCTTCTCGGCTTCCTCGTATCCTTCTCTGGAATTGGGCTGTTTTCATGGCAGTCTGGCTAACAAGGTGAGGGATCGACGTCATCCCCGTAGTAGTGAGTGACATGCAGATGAAATCAAGAATAGTACAACTGCCTGGAGGACCCTGGTCCACTTTCATCAGCACATGCGGAATGTAAGGAAAGCTAGGACAACCCGCTCGCTACCTAACATCCTTTTTAGTGTGCACAAAAGAGTAATCCTACTCATTGTGGGCATTCAACAACTAAACACTCTACCCTGACTCAAAAAACTGTCTCCATACTGAACCTTCATTCTTATGTAGATTTCAGAGATCCTCTGACTCCAAAAAATGAATAATGCCATGTTATTCTTGCATGGTGCAAGTCAACACTGGGGCGGCTATGTTGAACACTATATTGTGCATGCGCATACTACTCGATCGTCATGACTCCTACATGAGGTATTGCTAAAGAGCCAGTTTGTGTCCTGAAATATTATTTTCCGTTGTACATACTCTTTATAAAATTCCTGTTACTTAATGACTGTCCCTCATATATCATTGATTCGCAGAGAGCAATATCGTTATCAAACTAGCAATAAATTAAATACGTCCAATTTATACATATCTATGTTCATGCAATGTCTTTTTCCGGACAGCGTAACAACCTTTTCATTACCGTAAACCCCAGCAATGATCAGAATACTAAATCCACATATTAGAGGCCTATATGTTGCTATCCGCTCATGCAATAGACATTACTTATGGACTTGTCAGTTTGCTCTGATTAACAGGTTCAGATTGTTGGATGAGGCTGAAGATGCATCACATTGAATGAACTAACAGCAGGGTCTGTGCACCACAGCTGACAAAAACCCTATTCTGACTGAAGTGTTGGTCCCTGGAAACAGTCTGCACTATGTAGTCTGGCTAAAAGAATAGAGATTGTAGTGAGATGACAAACTCTGTACCCAAAAAAGCCAGCTGAAATCGGATGTGTCAGGCACAAAGGCTCAGATATTGCAGCCTCGCTGTAAACTGCGAAACAACCAACTGTTAAGGATGAACACTGAAGAAGATAGTCAGATAAGAGCTGCAGCAGTTTCCCCTGCTGCCTTGATGGATACATACTTATGGAAGTGGCTTCAGGAGTAAACCCTGAGGAAAGATCTGCATCTTGTGCTAGCTCCAGCCATCTCGACTTATGTCTTGCCACTGGTCTAAGGTAGCTCAGGATCAGAGAGTGAGGTTGATGACCAACGCAGTTTCTTCCTTATTATAATCCAAATACAGCGTAAGTTACATTATCAAGACAATCGCTTGTGATGGACAACTACTAGAGGTTGTTGTCATAGATGCTCAAGTTGAACAGAAGAGAGCAGGTGTTGGTTTTCAGACTCCACACAGGTCACCACAGACTGAGGTACCATCTATTCAATAAACTGAAAATAAGTGCTACTGACGAGTGCACCTATGGTACTGGGAAAATGACCCTTAAACATATGCTACAAAATTACTCGACACACAAGAACCAGAGAAACAGATAAATCACATGTGGCTATTCCCACTAACAACACTAGACAAGCTCTATGGCAGTGTCGACAGTCTCAGAATGACTGCTGCTTTCTTTGAACAAATTGACAGCGTACAAAGAAGTTATATGCTCAAATGTTCTCATTATTGACATATCCTCTAGCGCTAACAGAGAAACCTCATTCTGATTTCACCATACAGCTCATATTAATCAGTATATGATGGAGTGCTGGAATGTTTGGCTTGCTGACATAATCATTTGAAAGTTTTTCGAAGATTTTATGAAAACAAGATTCAACAGGTAATTCTTTGTCGTTCATCTTGAAAAGGATGTTTTATTACATTGTCACATAGTTTACAGCAAGGCTGTGATATTTGCACCTTTTGGCCTGACACATTCAGTTTCAATGTAGATTCTATGGGGACAGGCTCACCTTTCCTCTTTGATCATCTCAGCCAGGCTACTACTTGGAGACAGAATAGGGTCTTATACAGTCATGGCTCACTTCTTCTTCTTTGTTCATTCTCAAACTTCTGCTACCAAACCCTGAAAAGGGCTTTGCAAGTAACGGAATGTTAACAGGAGAAGGGAATGCGTTGTGTCGTAGTTTACAGCTTGACTGGGATATTTGCATCTTTCAGTCCAATACATCTGTCATTAGCTGGTGTTTTTAGGTACTAGGCTAACTTTCCCTCTTCAATCCCTTCTCCTTTGCCAGTCTACCTTGTTGACATCTTTTATCCAGGATCACAACTTGGAGACGGAATAGAGTTGGTTCACTGACGCAAGCAGTCAGGTATGAGTTACTGACTGCTTCAATCTATGGCACTGTCATTGGTCCCAAGTAATTGAAATGTTACTGTATATTGAATTTCTGTCTCTAAAATGTGGAATAATGTACTTTTATGTCGTGATACAGAAATGTATGTATAACAAAAAAAGCTTGGTTTGTAATTTTTTTTTTCTTTGAAGAAATTAAGATGGCTCGATTTAATTAAACTTAGTTGTAGTTTCTTCTTTAGTCCTACTGCTCTTGCCATACAGCGTTGCAGAGAGGTGGGGTGGGATGCGTAGATTTTTTGTTATTGCCAAGCAGGAGGCTTGGGCTATCGTTAGTTGTAACTTCCTGAGTGTGTCAGAGACTCCATCGACATCAAGGTCTGCCTCTTGCTCGTGGACCGGAGACCTTCATATGATAAGCTCTCGCTGCAGGCTGGTTATAGTGCATTCTGACTAAATGACCAAATCGCTTGATTTGTTTATAGTCAATGTAGGCACTAACTGGGTTTGTCCCCACTGTCTGCCTCAGCGTAGTATTGCGGATTTGGTCACGGATTGTCTTTCCGGCTACACTTCTCACACAGCGCATTTCACAGCTCTGGATCTTACTCTTATGGGTAGCTAGTAAGGACCAAGATTGACTTTGGTAACACAATGTAGGAATAAAAGTGCATTTATCAGCCTCCTTAGTTGAAAGAAGTACAATCTTAGTTGTACTATTAATACCATTCCTGGATGCACTCTGTAGAAATAACAATAACCTCAAGTTTATCACAATACAACACAAGGTGGAATCACTCATGTATCTTGGTAACAATATAGACATAGTAGGAGTTACTAGTCTTAGTTGACTTGTACTTCTACAGGGGTATAAGCGCCTGTGCAGGTCCCATCTTTGGTGTGAGCTGGATGTAGGCAGGAGGAGGATTTCCTGCTTAGCGAACTAGGCTCGGGCAGCTTATTACTCCACTATGGAGGGTGGTTAACTGATGTGCAAGTCCATCTTAATAGACCCAAACACTAGAGCAAAGTAGACCCGAAGTCTGTTAGGCGCCATCTATGTTGCTCTTAACAAACCACCTAACCATGGCCGGTTTTATGCCATGTCATACAGTTGAGAATATAGAAGGTTAGTGGGACTTTTATTACCTTAGGGAATTTATGGAAATTAAAAGTTCACCACAAAAAATGCAAATATTCATTTTTCAATGTATGCCTGCACCAAATAGAGGAATTAAAATTGTATGATAAAGTCACTGATATGAAACTGGGAAAAAGTTGGACATATGTCAGTGGGACTTGATGTAAAAAGACACTGATGTTGGATAAGACATGCATTACAGAAAACAGCTGACAGTATTACAAGACAGTGTCTGTTCTGGAATCCCCAAGGTAAAAGAAGTAGAGGCAGACGTTAACACTCAAGCAGAGAGCTTGCAAAAAAAGGCAACAGGAAAGACTTGGTGTATATTTGTTGAAGACCTATGCTCTGCAGGGAGCTGAAATGTTTTGATTGATTGATTACCACTACATTATTTAGACATATATCGTTTTGATGCTAAATCAGCATGCAAATAAATATCTACAGCAATAAAAACATTGTTTGTGATTTTCTTTTTACAAGCTTTCAACTTAACAAGACACTTGTCCATTTGCATGAACTTCTATTTCTCCTATTTTAACCAACTTCCCCTTAGCAAGAGAGCTGGACTTTTGTACACAGTCTCTTGTGAGTTTCAGGGATGCTGAATTATGTATTTATGATACAATTGAGTAGAAGCTTATGACCTCAGCTGTTCCATTTCTGCCCCCACTGCCTTGTGGGATACTTGATAGTAGGAAAGGCTTCGAGAGAAAACCATAAGAAAAATCTGCATCCTCTTCTGCCCTCAGTCGTATTGACCATGTCATACCACTGAATCAGGGTAGCTGAGGAAGGGAGAGTGAGACTGATGTTCGCATCTCTCATTCACTATAATAACATTCACACGCAGATCACTTAGTTTTAATTTTACATTTGTTTTATCACTGTCTGCTATGAAATGCACAGTGGAAGTGCTTTTGATATTTGGTGCATGGAACATTCGCACCCTCCTGGATTGTGTGTAAAAAATCCTCCAGCCTGGTGGAAGGGAGTATTCTACTTTCTTGTACTAAGTACAGCAGACAATTCAGGGCTCGGAATGACTTATTTAGCCATTTTTGAACTCATGCGAACAGTGAATGTTGACAAAGTGGTCCTCATCGATTATGATAGACGAACAACACAACACACAGCTTCTAACAAGTGTGACCTGTCAATCTATCCATTTTTGACGGATCCTTGGATAAAAAAAACTAATCTAACAAGTCACCAAAGAAACACCAAAATAATATAACATTACTCCTGTAGACCCGAAAACTAAAATCATATGTTAGTAGAAATAATAATGGGTACTCAGTGGTTTTGAGGTAAGGTCTAGGGTGCCGGAGATCGCTGGTTCGAATCACAGTGGAGACCGATATATTTTCATGTGGATCTTCTGTTAAAAATTCTCCTAATCTCTGGGTAGTGAGATCGGACTCCTGTGTTCAGTATCGAGGACGTTAAAAATCCCTTGTGGTTATAAATCGAAAAGACTTAAAGCTGCTACCCGGACAAAATAAAAAATTTTAGTTAAAAATCTACCCAAATTTACACGTTCCGCCTGGCCTAGTAATCCACAAGAAGTTTGAAATATCTATTACGCATAGCCTTTGGCTACCTGGCAACAGAGATTAACAACATGGCTATTTGAATACCAGGATTCCAAGTAATAGAAATGAAAGCTTGTACCAACAGAGGTAGATTTTGTTGTATCTTGATCTTGATGACCCGTTCCACAGCGTAGCTGCGGGTCCCAACTTCGTCTCCAGCAGATCCTATCTTGGGCCACGGACGTCCAGTGCGTGATAAGTGCTCCTCTAGAGGCATCTTGGATGTTGGAGCGTACAGCAAGGGAGTCTGACCAACGCATTGGAGGTCTTCCCCGCGGTCTCTTCTTACCTCAGGGGTATCAGACTACTGTCGTTGTGCTGCATCATTTCGTCGTAACATTTTCTAAAAATTTACTTGTTAAAAAGGGAAACAATGAATCTGGTACAATTTAATCAGATTAATTTTTGTATTGCATGTACCAGTACTGTTCTTGGACAAAGTCCATAGAGGTATCATTTATTTCAGACTCAGAACTGTTTTATTTTTGGTATATTCAGGTTTACGTCTGGAAGATTATGAAGAAGGCAATGTATTATCATGAATGATTAAAGTATCTATGTGAATCTATTTTTATAATTCTAACAATAAATATGTTATCTATTTGAGAAGAATGCTTGCTTAGGATATTCTCATCAGAGTTTGTTTTGTTTTTTGTATTTAATGCTCATTATTTGTTTCAACTACTGACAGTTTAACTTTTTGTGTAGTTACTTTAAAGCTAATGTTAATGTCAGATCGTGTAAAGGTAGTCCTATCACATTGGATCCCTTAAGGGCCACTGGAGCAAAGGATTTATTGCTTCCTTTACAGCACTGTTTCTCAACCGTTGGTCCACAGACCAATACCAGTCCGGAGAAATTTCCTGCTGGTCCGCGAAAGTTATTGTCACTCAAGTCCTTTACTGTAGAGGTTGCCTTGAAGTGATCTAAACTCTGATGGGCAAATGACGTCTGCTACACAAGTATCTACTTTTCTAACACAAGAGCTCATCAACAATTTTTGTATTTATCAAAGTATTGTTTTTTTTTTCTTTTTGTAAATGACTAGGCCCCCAAATATGTCTAAATGTAACTTAGGCAAATCAAAAATTGATAGACAAGTTTTAGAAGTGAATTTATCTGCTAATATTGTGTAGTGGTATTTAGGAAGAAACGTTATTTTGAATATTTTTTCATTTCTGTCTGGCCTGTCCACAAAAAATTGATCCCAACATCACTGGTCCATGAAAAATGTTTACTATTTTGAATGGTCCCCAGGTGTAAAAAAGTTGGCAAACACTGCTTTGAGAGTTATTTTAAAAGATTTTTCTTCTTCGGTTTTCTTCCTGATAAGTGCCTTTGTGGCGTGTAGTAGTTTACTGCAAGGCTGGGATATCTGTGTCTTTTGGCCTGACCCATCCGATTTATGTATTCTCAGCACAGCAAGAGACACGCTGACCAACAGGTGGACACAGTCAGAAGCCTCGGCAGCAGGACACATGGAAACAGGGAGTTTGACACGGACAGACACGGAAAGCTTGACACAAACATTGGTCTAACACACTCTTCGTGGTCCTCATCCCAAGGCTGTGGAGTACACGGCTCCGCCTCAGGAGTCTGTAAGGATTTCGGTGACACGCTATGCATGGACATAACCTCAGCAGTTGGGCATGGTAGTGGTCAATCGACGCAACGGTCCTTTGACGCCTACACGAACATTATTATTATTAAAACAGATAGGGCCTAACAGGCCATGGCTCTAATTTGCTTTTGTGTTTGAGTCCATTATAGATACCACCAGATCATGTAAGTGACTGAAACTCATACTTATTGACGACTTACACCTGTGTTCATAGAAACATGACATGGTTTTCCATTTGGATTATTAATTCATTCATTTTGTCGCATTTTTCTCTAAGATTATCCAGGCAAAGGCACTAGCTATTTGACATAATATCTCGGTTACCCTGTGTTGTATTTCCATGGTCTAGTGCACACTGCTAGACATCGTGGGTTTGCCTACCTTTGCCCTGTTTGCTGACAGTTTCAATTTTGGTGCAGCTAGGAAATATTTACATGGACCAAAGATGGACAAACACATTGCCCGGGAGACGGTTGAGCCCTGCCCGGTTAGCAATGTGCCCAAAACACATCGCTGACACGCTGAGTGATGCCCCTATGACATTTTGGGGTTACGGGAAAGACGAGAATAGAGATAAGATGTGAAAATAACATATCTTAGTTATTAAATATGAAATAAACGTTTGCAGGACTAAGATTTGAATTGATTTAATTGTTGAAGCAATTAAACAAGTTTAATAAGGTACAGAAATTGTTGTGTCTATATTATAATTAAATAAAACAGTAGAAATACATTAAAATAAATATGTTGTAATCTTTCTTCTTCTTCTTTTGTCACGCAGCATTGCAGAGAGGCGGGATGCATAGATTTCTTGTTATCACCAAGTGGGAGGCATGTGCTGTCGTTAGGTGTAACTTCCTGCGAGTGTCAGAGACACCTTCGATCCACTGACGTCATCAACGTAGTCAACATCGCAAATAACAAGTATTATTTACACAATGCAATAAATCATTAGGAACAAATTACAACAAATATGTTGTAATTAAATATGAAACCTAATGCATATTGAAGACGTCTATCCTCAACCCATGTGGATGCACGTCTACACAGATGGATCATCAGAGGAAGCATTGAGGAAAGGAGGGGCGGGACTCGTCATATTTCTACCGGATGGAACCGTTATAGAAAAAGCAAGTGCTGCCGGGGAGCCCTCGACAAATCTAAGAACAGAGCAATAGGCAATAATTGAAGCAGTCAAACTATTGGATGAAAAGGGGTTAAAGGATAACGGAATAGTGTTTTTGTGTGACTGCATGGAAATTTTGCAGGCCACACAAAGAGAACTACGAAATAGTATGGAAAGGGAACTGATATGCCAGCTAAACAAACTCTTAGACCACAATAAAATCACCCTCCAGTGGATTCTAGCTCATTGCGGCACACCTGGGAATGACAGGCTAGCCAGGGAGGGAAGACAAAGAGAACAATTCACCCACCCAGTGTCACTGCCAAAGTCAAGGCAAACATTAAAAAAAAATATAAACAACAGTGGATAGAGAGAACAAACAGTAAATACCCACAGGACCCAATCAATAGACTGAATAGGAAACAGTATACCACAATTTTTCACCTCAGAACAGGTCATTGCAGACTAAATGCACACATGCATAAAATGAAAGCAGCACAGACTGCACATGTCAGAGAGGACTCCAGAACACATCCTGCAAACATGTCCACTGCACCAAGACTCCCGTGAGAAGACCTGGCCCGAGGAGAGAAACATACAAGACAAACTGTGGGGAACCATTGAGGACCTGCGACTGACATGTCACTTCATGGATACAGCCCATCTGGTGGCATAAAACGAGTATACGAAACAAACGCAAAGAAGAAGAAATATGAAACTTTTAGAAATAACCTGAAATATATAAGTGGAATATTGGGGTCAGGAGGAGACACTGGTGTTGCAGAGCATACATATTAACGAAAGCAGCTGATAACATTACAAGGTGGTCTCTGTTCTGGAATTTCCAGGGCGAGTGGGGTAGGGGCAAACCTAAATATATGGAGCTCAAGACAAACAAAAAGGAAACAGAGATGACATGGGCAAAGTTAAAATAGATGGCTCTGGACAGAAAGACTTGGTGTGTATTGAGGTGGATTTAGATAACATTCAGGAATGGTCTGAGAGTTGGCAAATGGAGTTTAATGTAAATAAATATACAGTCATCACATGGGTAGATCCAAAATGGAACATAATTACAGAATGGGAGAGAACAATATTAGAAAGAGAGAAAAGGAAAATAACCTAGGGGTTATAATAGATCATACAGGTAAAGTGAGTGAGCAAGTCCAGGTGAATAAGGCAAATGCAATGTTAGGTATGATAAAAAGAATTATTAAACATAGGAGTAAGGAGGTGATAGTCAAACTATATAAAGCGTTAGTTAGACCTAGATTGGAGTACTGTGTACAGGTGTGGAGTCCTTATCGTAGAGGAGATATAAACATGCTGGAAAGAATACAAAGAAGAGCGACAAAACCGATAGTGGAATTCCAGAATTAGTTATGAGGAAAGAATCAGAAAAACCGGCCTATAGTGTCTAGAGAAGATAACAATTCGAGGTGACAGTACAGGTTTATAAGATAATCATAGGAAAGGATAAATTATACAAGTTTTTCAAAATACAACCACGAACAGGAAGGCATAGCTACAAATTAACTAAAGAAAGGTCCAGATTAGATATTAGGAAATATTTGTTGAGTCAGAGAGTGGTGAATGTTTGGAATGCATTGCCTCAGGAAGCAGTTGAGTCGCACCAAGATGGTGCCTAACCGGCCATGGTCTAGTCTTGTTCTCGTTTTTTAGTCCATTATGGATGGACCACAGATTTGACTGGAATTCACACTAGTTGATGACTTAACTTGTGGACACAAAAACATGTTCTGGCTTTCCATTTGGATTTGTTAGTTCATTCATTATTTGATGTATTTCCCTTAGATGGACACCTAGCATGGTCTTCGGTTAATTTGCAATAGTATTTCGGTTACCTTGTATCGTATTTCCACGGTCCAGTGCACATGGCTGAACTTCATGAGATTGACATCTTTTGCTCTGCTTGCTGGTTTTGGTGTGGCTGGGAAATGTACACACGGGCCAATAATAATGGACTAGCACACCGCCTTGGAGAGATTGGGCTCTGCTTGGTTAGCAACATGTCCATGACACATCGCTCACACGGTGAGTGGTGTTGTCGAGAGGTAAGGCACTCGCCTCTCAAAGTGATAAACGGAAACAGCGGGCAAATGAATCCTGCAAGTTTCAAGCGACTCCTGGTCTCAAGGGGGGGTGGGACCAGAGTGTTTTCATCCTGAGTTACCTCCAATCATCTTGACTTATGTCTTATCACCGGCTCAAGTTAGCTCGGGACCAGAGAGTGAGGTTGATGACCAGCACAGTTACTCCCTCACTATAATCCAAATACAGCACAAGTTACATCATCAACACAAAACCGTCTGCTGATGTCGCTGTCATCGCTTCTGATGGGTAACTAACTATCGTAAATGTTGTAGTGTAGTGCAAGAAAGTCTGACCAACACATTTGAGGTCTACTCAAGTCTTTTTCTGCCTCAAGGAGACCAGACTGCTGTCAATGTGCTCCAGTGTTCATCCTATCTTCTGAGAATGTGGCCTGCCCACCGTTATGTTCGTGTGAACAACTGCCCACCGTTATGTTCGTGTGAACAACTGCCCACCGTTATGTTCGTGTGAACAATTGCCCACCGTTATGTTCGTGTGAACAATTGCCCACCGTTATGTTCGTGTGAACAATTGCCCACCGTTATGTTCGTGTGAACAATTGCCCACCGTTATGTTCGTGTGAACAATTGCCCACCGTTATGTTCGTGTGAACAACTGCATCGCTCGCCAATGATAATTGCTGTAGGTTGGAATTGTGGAGGTT
This sequence comes from Ariolimax columbianus, assembly GCA_036924085.1. Classification (NCBI taxonomy): domain Eukaryota; kingdom Metazoa; phylum Mollusca; class Gastropoda; order Stylommatophora; family Arionidae; genus Ariolimax; species Ariolimax columbianus. Next base: position 78,644,122 of record JAVGWX010000012.1, read on the forward strand.
CTGCATGCGCTCGTTGCGGAGAGTAAAGCCGACCATTCATCTCTCAAAAGAGGCCTTGGTCACCTTGGTCACTCGCAGCTTGTTCTACATTGCTTTTGTAAGTGTCCATGTTTCGGCAGCACAGTACATTGCGGGGAACATTGTGGAGTTTAAATGAGAAACGCATAGCTTCCGATCCCAGCAACCTTCCAGGGCGATTTGGATAGACGAGAATGCCACTCAATCCATGCGGTGATGCCTTGTTAGTTCTGGTTCCAAATTATTGTGCATGTTGATGACATGTTCAAGACAGTAGCATTCTTTGACGTCTTTCAAGTTTTTCACAATAAGGCTGATTGGTTAGGTCACAATGGCCGAAATGGCTTGGCTTGGCTTCGTTCGTTCTCAATCTTCCGCTACCAAACCCTGAAAGGGCTTAAGTAGAAGAATGTAGTCCAGAGAACGGAATGTGTTGTCGTAGTTTACAGCTTGACTGCAATATTTGCACCTTTAGGTCCAAAACATCCGACTTCAGCGAGCATTTTTTTAGTACCGAGTTAGCATTCCCTCTTTGATACCTTCTCCTTAGCCAGTCTGCCTTGCTGCAGCCTGTTATCCAGGAACACCGCGTGGAAGTGTAGAAGGGTATTAGCAGCTCTGTTTCACTGGCCCTGACGCTAGCAGTCACCTATAGGTCGCTGACTACTGCAGCTCATGCGCTGCTCAGCATCTTGATCCTCGGCTGAAATAATGTCACACAGTTTTTCTTCTTGGAGATATTCATTTCTAACCCTGCTCTTTTCCCCAAGTAGATACAGGTTTGAAATCTCAGTAAGGTATAATTTTTTTTCTATCCTGGATGAAATAAAAATCTAATCTGCATAGTGATTGTGGATGAAAGCAGTCTTTATTCCTCACCCCAGTAAATCTCTCATGCAACATTAACAAACACGACGTGACAGTTCTTTTCTCCCTATAATTTATAAAGGTTATATTTATGTTTCCTTCCTTAGACTGCACTGCCTGTCTGAGGGGCAGCCAAAACATTCACTTTAACTCTTTACAGTTCGGCTTAAATTTATTAGATTTGTGTCAACCCTTTACAGTCCAGCCAAACTGATTTGATTTCCCGGAGATCGTGTGTTCGAATCATGGTGGAAACCAGAATTTTTTTCGCATGGGTCGTCTGGTAACAATTCCCCTAATATCTGGGTAGTGAGATCGAACTCTCGGGTTCAGTGTCGAGCATGTTAAAAATTCCTTGGCATTTGAAAATTTAAAAGAGTATACTTAACGGCTGCTGACCAGGAAAAATTCAAATTAAAAATCTACCCAAGTTATTTTTACCTCTTCCCAGGTGGTTTGTAAAGAGCAGCTATAGATGGAACCTAACTGGCTGCGGGTCTACTTAGCTCTAGTGTTTGAGTCTATTAAGATGATATGGATGCCGCTAGACCACGGATTTGCCTGGAATTCACACTAGTCGACGACTTACACAGAGAGTGGTCTTCATCACTTGTGATGGACAACTATTATAGCACTTGGTAAAAACCATCCTCCAAGAAACTGGTTGTATACAGACTGTAGAGTCTTCTAAACCAGTATAAAGAAGTTAAGTTAATGTTTTAACCCTCTACAGTCAGACGTAATTCATAAGATTCATGTCTTAAAAAACAAATCTAATCAATTAGACTGGACTAATTACACAAATTTTAAATATTTTGAAGAGGAGCGATTAAGAAAAGATGAGTTCGTCATATGGTTTAACAAGGAAAAAAAACATGAATTAACATCTATTCTGGCCTCTTATTTTGGCTTATACATCTGTTGTTTCTGTGGCTTGTACAACAGCTCATCATCCAGAATCTTCTGGTCAGCCTTTGGTCTCTGTTGAAATATCTGAGGGTCACCGAGGACCTGGGATTCCACACTGAGGGGACGGACAGCCTCAGTGTTCTCAATCTCTGCCAAAGTCTTGTTGGCACCTTCACTCATGTTGTGTACATCATTGCTGAGTGTTGTTTTGACATTTGCGAGCAGTTGTGCAATCTCTCCCAATATCAGGACAGTCTGAAAAGAGGCAGTGTACATAAAAAAACATGTGATGGTTTATATAAAACAACATAAGTCTGTACATAAAATAAGACTGCACATATAAACAACATAAAACAATAAAAGATGGTGTATATAAAACATCATAATACAGTGTATATAACACATAATAATACAGGATACATAAAACAACAAAATACTGTACATAAAACAACAAAATAGTGTACATAAAACATAAGACAGTATACATAAAACAACATAATAGTGTACATAACACAATATAATAGTGTACATAAAACAACATAAGACAGTGTGCATAAAACAACATAATAGTGTACATAAAACATAAGACAGTACATAAAACAACATATTACAGCGTACATAAAACATAAGACAGTACATAAAACAACATATTACAGCGTACATAAAACAACATAAGACAGTGTACATAAACAACATATTACATGAGGATGCTATACAGTATACATAAGACAGTGCACATCTTCTTCTGTGTTCGTTCTCAATCCCCCACTACCAAGCCCTGAACAGCGCTTTGTAAGTAGCATGATGTAGTCTGGAGTAAGTAATGTGCTGTGATGCTAGTTTACAACTTGACTGCGATATTTGCACCTTTCGGTCTGACATATCTGCTTTCGGCAGGACAGTGTACACAAAACAACATAAAAGTGTACATAAAACAAAATAACACGGTTTACATAAACAACATAAGATGGTGTACATAAAACACCATAAGATAGTGTACATAAAACAACATTAGACAGTGTACATAAAACAACATAAGACAGTGTACATAAAACACCATGAGACAGTGTACATAAAACCCAATAAGGCAGTGTACATAAAACACCATGAGGCAAATTAGAGACCAACTAGCAAAACCATTGGCTATATTATGTTCTGAATCACTTGAAAAACGAATTGTTCAAGGGGATTGGAAAGATGCAGAAGTGATACCCTTATTAAAAAATGGCAAAAAATCAGATCCAGCAAATTATAGACCCGTGAGTTTAACAAGCATAGTCTGTAAATTGTTACAATTAATAATCAAAGAAAACATTGTAATGCATCTACGAATGAGTCTGTAAATTGTTACAATTAATAATCAAAGAAAACATTGTAATGCATCTACGAATGAATAAGAAGAAAAAGAAGAAGAAAAAGAATATATGTCTCTTGATGTATACGTACGTACCTGTAGTGGTGTGTGTAAGTACTTTTTCTCATTGGTTCATATATTTTCATTTCTTGCTTGCCTACTCTATCCTAAGTGGCATACCATGGTTCACACATTCTTTGCCATTTCCAAGTTAATATGGCTGCTGCCTTGTGTATTGCATTGGTTGTCATGCCCATAATCATTGTTGCTGTGGTTTGTTAGATGTTTTCATTTGTTCTTTGCTCCTGATAAAGGCTTTGTGTCCGTAACATGTTTTTCTTCATTTCCGTTCCAGTGCGGTAAATGAGTTATACCTAGATATGTTTTTATATATAACAATCAACAGCCTAAACTTCTAAAGAAAGCCTTACTGACTCCTGCATCTTTGCTTCTGTTCCAGTGCAGTATATGAGTTATACCTAGATATGTTTTTATATATAACAATCAACAGCCTAAACTTCTAAAGCAAGCCTTACCGACTCCTGGATAATTGGATACATGCATCCATTTGTTCTGTCTGTCTCCACAACATTTTTGATCTTGTAAAGGACTAGCTCATCCATGCTGAGGGCACACATTGAGATCCTCCCCTCAGTTACAATGTGAGCCTTATCCAGAAGGGCTTTTACCATAGCACTGATGACTCCCAAGTTCACTGGGCTCTTAAATGCAGGAACACATATTGCATTCAGTGATTTCATATGCACACATGAGACAATGAAAGATTCTATATTAACTCTTAAAGGCCATAAGAATGCTGTCAGCATTCTTCCTGGCATCCGCTTGATGCCAGAAAAATGCTCATATCGTTAATAGCACATTGAACTAAATTTTTTTTTTTTTTCAGTGTTTCTAAATTTTATTTGACATTACATGGTAAGGGAAGTAACTCTTATATTTGCGTTTCAATTGTAAGAGCAGCGACATGCTTTGTGTGGACGTCAAAGTTGGAAAACATTTATCATCTTTCAAGTCAGTTTATCTCAAAAATGTGTAGCAAACCTAGCACTTCAAGATTAATAGTAGGTTGTTTTTATCTGTAGAAAAGGCTAGGGAGTTGAGTACGCTAGATGAATTTAGTGACGAGTATTCACATTTTTCTGATGTTGAAGTCATAGAATATAATATTATTCAACCTACTCAGCCAACTGAATCTGATGCTGAAGATGTGGGGGCATTGTCACAGCCGAGAACTAGTGCTGCTAGAAGGCAAAAACGCTTGAATGCCACTATCAACAGAAAAACGAAGATGCAATCTTTCTAAAGCACATTCGAGAGAACATGATAGCAAATGGGTTTCAGTACAAAATTCCATCACCACTGACTAACTGAGACCCAGAACTCTTTCAGATTGCTGCCAAAATGTGGTCGACCATGTGGAGTGAATGGAGACCTGCAACTCAGTGACACATCAACTCCATTTGACTGCTGCAAAAAAATATTTTCTAGTAGATATTATTCATATGTGGATTACTGTTATACTGAAGTACACTAGACCAATCTGCATTATGTTTCAGTGGTTATTCATGGATTGGTGACATTTTTGTGTGTGAAAAATAGTTTTGATTACAAAAAATGACAATATAGTTATTTACAATTACTTGTAATATTTTATGAAATTCTACAAAACCTTCATCTTCTTACTGCATATTCATTTTCCTTTAATTTAATATATAACATGTTTGTCTTCCTTGTGAAATAATTAAGAAAAGTCAAGTTTTTATGAAGAGATTGCTTTTATAGAAAAATTAATTCTGGCAAAACTAGTTACAAAATTATGGCCTTTAAGAGTTAAAACATAAGGACTATTATAACTAAGGGAATTAACCAATATGCAGTAGCGTTTTTATTATTATTAGACAATTAGTATGATGGGAAAATATATTTCAAGCAGGTCCTGAAGGAATACTCGGAATCCTGGTATTCAAACAGGCAGGTGTATGTCTGCTGTCAGGACGCCAAAGGCTATCTGTAGCAGGTTCTTTTTACAATTTCACTTCTGGCAGGTTACTAGGGTAGGAATTTTACTATAATTCAAATTCTTTTACCAGACAGCGTTAACAGCCTGCCCTTTTTGATTTTTCAACTTCCAAGGGTTTGTTTATGTGTACAGCATGTACATGGTACCTCTGAGTTCATTGTCCATCTCCGATAGGACTAGGGACTCAATTGCACTTCCCTTGAGAACAAGAAGGGGTCACTTGAAACTTGTAGGCTTCAAACACTCCCTGTTTCATGCTTTCGGTTGTTTCTTAAGAGATGATGTTTTGATCTCTCTGCTATAGCAGCCCTATCCTGAAGCATATTTAGTCTATATCCAGCCGGGATCAAGACGCTGAGCAGCGCATGAGCTGCAGCAGTCAGCGACCCATAGCTGACTGCTAGCGTCAGGGCCAGAGCTGCCAAGACCCTTCTACACCTCCATGTGGTGATCCTGGATAACAGGCTGCAACAGAGCAGACTGGCTAAGGAGAAGGTATAGAAGAGGGAATGCTAACCCGGTACTAAAAAATGCTCGCTGAAGTTGGATGTGTTGGACCGAAAGGTGCAAATATCGCAGTCAAGCTGTAAACTATGACACAATGCATTCCATTTTCTGGACTATGCTACTTAAGCCCTTTTAGGGTTTAGTAGCGGGAGATTGAGAATGAACAAAGCCAAGCTTATATCCAGCCAATCATTTTCTTCTTCCACAAACATTTTTTCACAACTAGAACAATTTGTAAACAACTGTAAAATATCAGTTTCTTTTGGAATTAAAAACAACAACAAAAACACACTGCCAACATATTAAAAGGGAGTGACAGTCAATTGGGTGATGCATAATCAATGTTCTACTGTACTTGGATTCTTGAATTTTTAGACCAATGACCCCATAGTTAAGATAAATCATCTTTTAATTGCTTAGATCGCTTCTCCACGTACGGAAAGTAATGGCAATCTAACAACAATAATAGTTGCTCATCGCGAGCAAAGATGGCGACAGCATCAGATTTGTACTGTGAGATGTGTTCTTTTATGATTTGACTGTAAAGGCTAATCCTGGAACCGCAGACACTGCCGCATTGGGGACACACATGAGAGGGGTCGGCTGTGGATTCATCATGTGTTATGTTTTTTCGGGCAGCATGCTATCTCACAATGAGCAAGTTTACTCTTTTGTGCACCCTGAAAAAAACCTTAAGTGGAGGGTTGTGGTAGCTTCCCTTACATCCCAATCATGCTGATGAAGGTAAACCATGGTCCTACATGCGGTTGTGCTATGCTTGGCTTTATCTGTGTGCCGCTCACTACTATGAGCATCATGTTGAACCAAATCTCGTCAGCTAGACTTCCTTGAAAACAGTATGTTTCCAGGGAATGCTACATGGAAGAGAGATAGTGGTATTGGTCGGTATATTGTTCCTGACCCTGGCGTGACGTCCTGGTCAGTATGTTGTGCCTAACTGAACTAACCTCTCAGTTCCCCATGGAAAGAATCATGCAACTAACACTGTCTTGTAAATACATCTATAGTGATAGTTTCTTAATTGCCTTAAACTGGATGAATGAAAAAGACACTGGTTTAGCAGTGGGTTCAATCCCTAGTCTGGGAGGGAGAGAGGAACCAGCAACAGGAGGGTGATACATGGGAGTTATAAACAAAAGGATAGATGCCAACGTACAGGTCACAGCTCTGGCGTGAGCTGGATGTAGCCGGGACGAGGATTTCCTGCTTAGCGAGCTAGGCTCAAGCAGCATATTTCTCCACAGCATTGGGACAAGTGCATCGGAGGGTGGTTAACCAATGTGCGAGTCTATTTTAATAAACTGAAACACTAGAGCAAAGTAGAACTGCAGCCTGTTAGGCACCATCTATGCTGCTCTAAACAAACCACCTAACCATGGCTGATGTTATGCCATGTCACACGGCTAGTCACCTTTTACAACATGCTCTCTGTGGGGAAGTGGTGCTTTTCTTGTCTTTTTTATATTTGGTAGCCTGTTCCTACAAAATGGAAAGATGGACAGAGAGGTGGAATCAAGAATACAGAAAGCAAATGTGGTTTCCTATCAGCTGTCACTGTTATTAAGACAAAAACAAATCCCAATAGAGACAAAGAGACAGCTGATAAATAGTATTTTTATACCAACTCTCTGCTACCAGTGTCAGATATAGACTCTCAACAAGACATAAGAAAGAAAAATGGTATGCGAAATTAGGTTTTTGAGAAAAGCGCAGGAGGTTACAGGGCTGGAGACAGTATGAAACAAAGGAATCAGACAGAAGGTAGGTGCATGGAATAAAATGGATAGGCAGAGAAGAAAATGGTTTGAATACCTAACAAGGATGCAACCAAAGTTACCAACTTTGTTATTACCAAAATAAGAGGGTTGCAGTGTAAGAGGGAAACCAAGCAAAGATGGACAGACAGTGTAAGTCAGACACTGAAAAAACATAGAATGACAATAACATTGGCAGCACATCTGGTACATAAAAGAAAACTACACCTGCCCACGACATCTACCAGCACGAAGATGATGATGAGTTCTGAATAAACATATAACACTCACAGCCCCAGCCTTTGTGTCTAGGCCAGATCCATCAGTTTGGGAGACCTCCACTGAGAGGAACTTGGAGTACTCTATTTCAAACTCCACCAGCTCTGCCAGGGACTCAGCAATACTTGATACATACTCTGCTTGGCCCGCCATGCTGTGGAACATCCTCCATGCATCCATAATGTGGTCTGTATCCTGAAATAAGAAATGTATAATATCAATTTCAGGTCAGGTCACACCGTAACCGTTGAGGTCGTTGGGGCACATATGAAGACATCCTCACAACACCACACTACCCTTCTCTGTCAGCGGCTGCTGCTTGTGCCTCTTCTGGTCGGAGATTGGTCCAGTCTTCTATGTTGTCCTCCCACCTCTTTTTGGGATGGCCTCTTAGTCGTCTGCCTTGCACCTTTCCATGCAGGATCGTATTTGCAAGACCATTTGGTCTCGATATGTGACCGTACCAAGCGAGTTTCCTTCTTTTGACAGTTGCATAGAGGAATATTGACAGGACCAATGTACACATTAATCTGATTTTCGTGCATAGTGCTAACCGTTTATCTTGCCAGATTTTGTTAAGCCGTGCTAGCGCCGCTATTGTCTGTGCTATTCTGGCCAACACCTCACATTTTGATCCTTCATCACTGACAATCGAATCCAGATATTTAAAACGGTCAACCACTTCAAGTTCCTGGCCATTAGCTTTTATCCTACTGTTGAAGCCCTCAGCCTTGCTGGTCCTTAATTTTGTCTTTCCAGTGTTTATCTCCATACCATAGTCAAGAGCTGTTTCATCGAGCCTTCTGACCCCTTCCTGGAGTTCTGCTTCTGAGCTCGCCAACCTGTCGATGTCATCTGCAAAATGAAAGTTGGTAATCGTTCCGCCCCCTATCTTGACAGTACCACTCATAATTCCCTCAAGGAGTATATTGAAAAGAGTTGAGGAGAGTGTACAACCCTGTCTCACACCAACTGATGTGCAAAACCAGTCTCCTTGCCTCCCATTCACAAGAACTGCTCTGGACGCCTTGTCATACAGGTGTTCAAGGACCTTTATAATATTTACATTAATTTTTTACATCCTCATGGTTGTCCATGGCGCTTTATGCCATATCCTATCAAACGCCTTCTTAAAATCAACAAACACATGATACAGTTTTTGCTGCTGTTCTAGATATTTCTCGCTTAGCAGCCTTAAATTAAATATCTGTTCTGTAGTGCTTCTTCCCTGTTTAAACCCTGCTTTCTCCTCAGCAATGATGTTCTCTGCTTGAGGTTTCAATCAATCGAAGATTAATCTAAACATGACCTTACTAGGGTGGCTGATGAGGATTATTGTTCTGTAATTTTGGCACAGCTTTAGGTTTCCAGACTTAGGTAACGGTATAACCATACATTTTGTAATCTAATGAAGGTATGTAATGAGTAATGTAATGAAGATCTCTAATGAGTTATATAATGAAGATAGACAATAAGTGATATAACAAAGATATATAATGATTGATATAACAAAGATCTATAACAAATAAATATCTACAATTATAACTACATGATCTTACATCTTCAATGAGGGACCGAAACAGAAGTAGCCGGTAAACCTCCATAAAATCTGCCTTGTCCCGCAGTTGAAGCAGTTTTTGATTCATGAAAGACAAGACAGCTCTGACATTGGATGAGCTCAGTGGGTTTCCTCCTCTCAAGGGGCCACCATTCTGGTAGTGAAATGCTGCCTAGTTGATGAGGCAATATGCATTTAATGAAACATTAGAAAGCAAGAACAAGATAACTTCTGCATACTATACATGATTATTGATGACACACCTTTTTTGCTCTATGTGAAGCAAAGGGTAACCACTACAATTGGCCACTGACAGGAAGCCTATATTCAAGCATTTAACTTAACGCAACATCTTTATACTGATTTACAACTCCCAAGAGCGAGGGTGGAGTCGCCTCTTTATGGCACAAGTTTAGGACCTGAATTTGGAGGGGTGCCCAGACTGCAGGATCCCTCTCTCGATCTCACTGGTGCAATCCAAAGGAATGCAAAGCATGACAAAATGGTAGCTGCAGGAATCAATCAATCAATTAATAGTACGCTTAGGTGACCAGGGCTCGTCGTGTCCAATGACCATATTCATGACCACGTCTGATGTCCGTGTCCCAGACGGCCTGCAGTTCTGTTGGGGAGGTTGTGATCTATTTTAGCCAGGTGTTGCAAGGATACACCCGAGGATATCTCCAGGATGATCACGGTTTCTTCCCATAAATCGCCCCTACAGCATGTCGGAGCATCTCGTGGGATGGGACTTCCTGGGAAAGGCGAACAACGTGACCGAAGAGAGAGAGACGATGGCGATCAATCGTTGAAACAATACCCGAAGGTTGAGTACGGAAAACTACTTCACTATTGAAAATCATGTCATGCCGGAATGAGTTCTCAATTTTAAACCATTTGCCTTAGGTGCTACTATTCTGGATTTTCTGTCTGGGTTTTCCCACATAACCTTACTCTCTCCTGAGGTTTCCACAAGGCAAGAGCCATTGCCCGTGGCTGCAGATGTGAATGTTAGCTACTCAAGGCATCTAACCATAGTCTGTATACAACAAGTGTTTTTTAATTCACTTGATCTAAAAACTATGCACATCCAATCTATTCTTGAATAGATCCCTTCCTCGACTATTTCTTGTGGCAATGTATTCCAAGCAGTCACCAGAGATGATTACAATAGCAAGGGTTTTACATAATGAGGTTGCTAGTCCCTTGCATAGCCTTCTTTACTCACCTTTAAAAATATATTTAGAAGGTTACATGGGTCCTGTTCTTTTTAACTGGAGTGCCCCTAAAATTATACCAGTTGAATAGTACCACCCACTTGTAGACTGATTAACAGATAGACTAAATTAATAAAAAATTAATATTTTTATACACTGAAAAGATCACACAAAAGGACAGAAAAGAAAGTCAAGTAATTCGTTACGGAATATGTTTGACCTTGGAAACATTCCTCTTTTTCTTCTTCTTCGTCTCCTTCTTCATCCTCTTTGATTGCCACATTAAAAAAATTACATCTACACGTGAAGTCAAGTTGGCTGTAGTAGAGAGTTCTTCAAGGCTTCCAAACATCTTTGTGTGGAGGTTCGTCTCCGTGGACCAGTGCCCAATACGTAATTGGCTAAGCATTTAGTTTTGCAGGATATGTCTGGCTATCTATACTGCTTGCCCATACATACTCATGGATGATGGAGCCAATGTTAGCCTGTGTAAGTGGCAATTCAATCGGTTGTGTCCCATTCTCATGAGGAATATGATCACTTGCTCCGCTCGATCAAGGCAGTGATAGTTGTCTCTTGTTTGGTCGACTTTCCTTATGGTTTGAATGAGGGCATTCTTTTATTGGAAGATGATTGTTTATTCTTTTTGTTCTTATGTTGCTCCCTCCTGTGCTAATCTGTTCACTTTCTTATTTCTTAGTATGTCGCAGTGTGATGGTATCCACGGTAGCACTACCGTTCTCTTGGCTTTTAGTTTGTCTAAGGTCTTTTTAAGCTGTCGCAGCTTATTATTCTTGAAGGTTTGCAGAATTGACATTGCATCTGTAGTTAATACAATCTACTGACATTGGCTTGTTTTAGAAACAATTATTCTTGCAATGTAAAACTGCCATTTAAAAGTACAGGATCATTTCAAAATTGATGCTGAGCAGCGCATGAGCTGCAGTGGTCAGCGACCCATAGCTGACTACTAGCGTCAGGGCCAGCGAACCATAGCTGCCAAGACCTTTCTACACCTCCACGCGGTGATCCTAGATAACAGGCTGCAGCAAGGCAGACTGGCTAAGGAGAAGGGATCAAAGAGGGAATGCTAACCCGGTACTCACAAAATGCTTGCTGAAGTCAGATGTGTTGGACCGAAAGGTGCAAATATCGCAGTCAAGCTGTAAACTATGACACAACGCATTCCGTTCTCTGGACTACATTCTGCTACTTAAGCCCTTTCAGGGTTTGGTAGCAGAAGATTGAGAACGAACGAAGAAGAAGAAGAAGAAGATTTCAAAATTTTGGAAAACTTGGTATTAATAAATTGTAATATGTATTTATGCTTAGTTTGGTCAAAGAATCAGCGTCATTGTACATGATTTAACCCATAGTGTTTAACCCAAGTGCTCTGTTTTTCTCCATATTTTTGGAAAATCTCAGCACTATGCACGAACTCCGTAGCACCTGCAAGGATCTAGTAATAGGTTGGGTAGATTTTTAACATAGTTTTTTTACTGAGTAAGACGTCGGCCTCGAGTGCTAGAGGAAACAGGTTTAAATCACGGTGAAGACATGGATTTTTAAAATGTGGACTTTCTAGTATTTCCTTGGATGTTTGGGTAGTAGAGATCAGATGCCCATATGCAGTGTCGCACACGTTAAAAATTCCTCGGCAGTTGGAAATGAAAAAAGAGTAGGCTTAACAGCCACTAACTGGGCAAAATGGTTTTTAGAAAGTGTATTTATGACAATTGTTCAAGCCAAAATATCAGCTTTATAGCGTTGTAAGAAAGTTTGAGAGCCAATAGATCGGCTCTACAGAGTGAATCAGTTAAATAATATGCACTACCGAATCAAACTCTGTTGTTTCGTAACTAACAGCGAGGCTACAATATCTACACCTTTTGGCCCAACATGTCCGGTTTAAGCACAGCATTTTGGGGACTGGGTTTGCCTTCCCACTTTGATCCCTATTTTCTCAGCTAGTCTGCATAGGTGCAGTCTGTTAACATGGCCGCCATGTGGAGGTTGAGTATGGTTTTAGTCAGCTATGGTGCGCTGACTGTGATGCAAGTTGGCTGCTGTCAGCTCATTCACTGCTGCGTCTTCGACCCCAATTGTATATTTTATAACTTACCCGTTCCAAAGAAGAAAATACAGTTGAGTAAAAGTCTATCGGATCATCACGGAAAAATGTTTCTGTCCTAAAAGAAAAAGAACCCCAATAAAGCATGACAGTATGATACATAATAAAGATTATAAAAATCACAGAATTAATGAGTATCTTAATCTTAATCGATCCATTCTTCCGACAAGGTGGTTGGCCTTGTGCATTTCCCAACTCAGCTGCAGCGGTCAGCGACCCAGAGCTGACTGCTAGCGCCAGGGCCAGCGAACCAGAGCTGCCAAGACCCTTCTACACCTCCACGCGGTGATCCTGGATAACAGGCTGCAAAAGGGCAGACTAGCTAAGGAGAAGGGATCGAAGAGGGAATGCTAATCCGGTACTAAAAAAATGCTTGCTGAAGTCGGATGTGTTGGACCGAAAGGTGCAAATATCGCAGTCAAGCTGTAAACTACGACACGACACATTCCATTCTCTGGACTATATTCTGCTACTTAAGCCCTTTCAGGGTTTGGTAGCCGGAGATTGAGAACGAACCAAACCAAGCCATTTCCCAACTCTGTTTCCAATCTTTGCGATCACGGGCATGAGTTGACCAGTGGACAAGCAGCTTATTTGATATGGTGTCATGGATATTGTTGTTCATCTCTAGCAAGCACTGCAACTGAGTTGGAGGCCATCCCACGAGGTCCATACTTTTCGCAAAGGTACCATAGGACAGTAATTGAGTTCCAGGGCTTGCCATTTCTTCTTGTAATATGTTTTGAATGGTTTATATGATGTAGAATAACTTGTGACATATTCTGGATGACTTGTGACATTTTCTGGATGACTTGTGACATTTTCTGGATGACTTGTGACATTTTCTAGATGACTTGTGACATTTTCTGGATGACTTGTGACATTTTCTAGATGACTTGCGACATTTTCCAGATGACTTGTGACATTTTCCAGATGACTTGTGACATTTTCTGGATGACTTGTGACATTTTCCAGATGACTTGTGACATTTTCCAGATAACTTGTGACATTTTCTGGATGACTTGTGACATTTTCTGGATGACTTGTGACATTTTCAGGATGACTTGTGACATTTTCTGGATGACTTGTGACATTTTCTGGATGACTTGTGACATTTTCTGGATGACTTGTGACATTTTCTAGATGACTTGCGACATTTTCTGGATGACTTGTGACATTTTCCAGATGACTTGTGACATTTTCTAGATGACTTGTGACATTTTCTGGATGACTTGTGACATTTTCTAGATGACTTGTGACATTTTCCAGATGACTTGTGACATTTTCAGGATGACTTGTGACATTTTCTGGATGACTTGTGACATTTTCTGGATGACTTGTGACATTTTCTGGATGACTTGTGACATTTTCTAGATGACTTGCGACATTTTCTGGATGACTTGTGACATTTTCCAGATGACTTGTGACATTTTCTAGATGACTTGTGACATTTTCTGGATGACTTGTGACATTTTCTAGATGACTTGTGACATTTTCCAGATGACTTGTGACATTTTCTGGATGACTTGTGACATTTTCTAGATGACTTGCGACATTTTCTGGATGACTTGTGACATTTTCCAGATGACTTGTGACATTTTCTAGATGACTTGTGACATTTTCTGGATGACTTGTGACATTTTCTGGATGACTTGTGACATTTTCTGGATGACTTGTGACATTTTCTGGATGACTTGTGACATTTTCTGGATGACTTATGACATTTTCTGGATGACTTGTGACATTTGCCAGATGACTTGTGACATTTTCTGGATGACTTGTGACATTTTCTGGATGACTTGTGACATTTTCTGGATGACTTGTGACATTTTCTGGATGACTTGTGACATTTTCTTGATGACTTGTGACATTTTCTGGATGACTTGTGACATTTTCTGGATGACTTGTGACATTTTCTGGATGACTTGTGACATTTTCTGGATGACTTGTGACATTTTCTTGATGACTTGTGACATTTTCTGGATGACTTATGACATTTTCTGGATGACTTGTGACATTTTCTGGATGACTTGTGACATTTTCTTGATGACTTGTGACATTTTCTGGATGACTTGTGACATTTTCTGGATGACTTTTGACATTTTCTGGATGACTTGTGACATTTTCTGGATGACTTGTGACATTTTCTTGATGACTTGTGACATTTTCTGGATGACTTATGACATTTTCTGGATGACTTGTGACATTTTCCAGATGACTTGTGACATTTTCTGGATGTCAATGTTGTGATCATCTGGTTTTGCTGCCTGATTGTTAGTCTCACCAGATGGCGATCAAGCAAGGCATGTATTGTCCTTAGTAGGTTCTTCAATGTTTTCATTAGTGGGCATGTTTCACTACCGTAGTACAGTGCAGACAGGATTACTGAATCAGAGAGGACTCCACACAAATTTTGTATTTTTGGTAGCATCCACTGCTGTTTTGATGGAGTTGAAGGTGACCCAACCTGCTTGTCTGCGCCTTGCGACCTCTGGCTTCCCGTTGTTCTTCATACTGAGGAGACGGCTAAGGTAGACATAATCTGCCAAATCTTTGAGGGGTGCTTCGCTTTGAAGCCGAGGTTGGGTTCCTTTAAATGATGTACATGACTTTGTTCTTCACTAGCTTGATTGGGAGTGAATGAGAATATACATGTGAATGAGTAGATAAATGTGAATGAATGAATGAGAAGACATATGTGAATGAGAAAATAAATGTGAATGCATGAATGAGAAGACATATGTGAATGAGAAGATAAATGTGAATTGATGAGAAGATAAATGTGAATAAATGAGAATATAAATGTGAATGAATGAGAAGATAAATGTGAATGAATGAGAAGATAAATATGAATGAATGAGAAGATAAATGTGAATGCATGAATGAGAAGACATATGTGAATGAGAAGATAAATGTGAATTGATGAGAAGATAAATGTGAATAAATGAGAATATAAATGTGAATGAATGAGAAGATAAATGTGAATGAATGAGAAGATAAATGTGAATGAATGAGAAGATAAATGTGAATGAATGAGAAGATAAATGTGAATTGATGAGAAGATAAATGTGAATAAATGAGAATATAAATGTGAATGAATGAGAAGATAAATTTGAATTGATGAGAAGATAAATGTGAATAAATGAGAATATAAATGTGAATGAATGAGAAGATAAATGTGAATGAATGAGAAGATAAATGTGAATGAATGAATGAGAAAATAAATGTGAATGAATGAGAAGATAAATGTGAATGAATGAAAAGATAAATGTGAATGAATGAATGAGAAGATAAATGTGAATAAATTAGAAGATAAATGTAAATGAGAAGATAAATGTGAATGAATGAGAGGATAAATGTGAATGGATTAAAAGATAAATATGAATGAATGAGAAGATAAATGTGAATAAATTAGAAGATAAATGTGAAAAAGAAGACAAATGTCAATAAATGAGAAGATAAATGTCAATAAATGAGAAAATAAATAAGAATGAATGAGAAGATAAATGTGAATGAATGAGAAGATAAATGTGAATGAATGGGAAGATAAATGTGAATGAATGGGAAGATAAATGTGAATGAGAACATAAACTATAATTATTGTTGTCCAAATCTATTTTTAGCTTAGTTATTCACTCTTGGTGAATTGATCTAGTAATCAGTTGAGGCAACTCTTTTTATATCTCAGGACATACTGGGAAAAGATGGGCATTGTCCCTACTGGCTTTAGTTCAATATTAGACTTCTTTGCTGACCTATCACTGCTGTGACTAGTGCTGATTCCTACCTTGTGACCAGGCTCTGAAACACATGTTTCAAAGTGCACGGCATGGATCTAACGTGTGAGTCTAGGTCAGTATGTTCCACCTGATCTAGACATGTGTGATAAGCTAGGCCATAAGGCACAAAACACATTACAGGACATTTATAGGCCCCAGGTTTGTCATGGAAATATTATTTGAATCACAAACGGGGTTAACATTTTTTAACATCATGTAAAATAAAGCAATGATTAAAACTGGAACAAAATTTGAACCCTTTATCAATACCAATTTTTCACAAACAGATATATATATATATATATAAAAATCAGGTAGAATGAAGATGATCTGAGAACTAGAATTAACGGATGGAGAGGTTTGAATGGACATAGTCAAAAGAGTTTATCCTTCTTATATGAGGAGAGGGGATCAAGATGCTGAGCAGCACATTAGCTGCAGTGGTCAGCGCCCGATATCCGACTGCAAGCGTCAGGACCAGTGAACCAGAGCTGCCAAGACCCTTCTACACCTCTACGTTGTGATCCTGGATAATAGGCAGCAGCAGGGCAGACTGGCTAAGGAGAAGGGATGAAAAAGGGAATGCTAATCCGGTACTCAAAAAATGCTTGCTGCAGTCGGATGTGTTTGACCGAAAGGTGCAAATATCACAGTCAAGCTGTAAACTACGACACAATGCATTCCGTTCTCTGGACTAAATTCTGTTACTTAAGCCCTTTCAGGGTTTTGTAGCGGGAGATTGAGAACGAACGAAGCCAAGCCAAGCCAATTGAGGAGATGAAGTCATAAAGCTGTTGGTTGGGGCTATGGATAATATTAATATTGCTGATAATAAAGTAATTGAAAATGTCTTGAGAAGTCAGGATATGCAAATGATTCAGAACTTGTGTATTTGTTGTGAACTAAGATTTACACGATGCCTTGCAGGATGCTTCTTTATGGGAAAGGCTTCGGGAGTAAACCCTGAGTTAAAATCTTCATCCTCTGCTATCTCCAGTTGTCTCAACTTATGTCTTGCCAAGGTAGCTCGAGACCAGAAAGTGAGGTTGATGACCAATGCAGTTTCTTCCTCACTATAATCCAAATACAACACAAGTTATATCATCAAGACAAAACCGCCTGATGAAGTCGTCATTATCGCTTGCGATGGGGAGCTAACAACAACTAACATAATATGAGATTCACTACAATTGTGCATGTCTAGATCTTGTTCACTTCTTCATTTTATTATTGCTCTCATGTATCTAACCTTCATTCTTCTTTAAAAATAGTAGAAACACATATTCATTAAGATATTGTGATAGTGTAGACTTACTTCAAACTGGTCAAAACACTACATGAATACACGTTTTTTTTTATTACCAAAAAATAATAATAATAATTACCCTAGTCCACCATCTTGCATGCAGTGTAAATGAAAATGTTTCACCACTGGAACATATCTCCATCCATCAAACAATACATAAGCCTGCAAACAGAATTGGAAAAAGACAAAGCTAAATCATCATTGATGAAACAAACTGTAGCTCTTGTCATGAGGAACATAAAAATAATTTGTGAAATAAAGAATCAAATACTACTAGCAGATGTATGCAGATTATCTGCACGTCAGTCCAATTGTGCAATAAGAAAGAAACGGCAGCAGTTTAACAATTAAAGGCTCATATCGAATCCATACTTCAACAGACGAGAAACAACAAGACAAGAGCCCACACCTATAACGGCATTGTTATTCCAGTCATCTTCTTCTTCTCCATCGTTCATTCTCAATCTCCTGCTACCAAGCCCTGACCAGGGCTTTGCAAGTTGTAGGATGTAGTCCGGAGAACGGAATTCGTTGTGTCGCTAGTTTAAGCTTGACTGCGATATTTGCATCTTTCTGTCTGACACATCAATCTTCTGCAGATTCCAGCCATGATCTTTGGTTGCGAGGTATAGAGCCTACGAAAAGCAGATACTGAAATCAGGCGCCAAACTGAAATTAGGCGCCAAACTGAATTAGATGACATGTTTGATTCTGCACTGTCAAAAAAATGTGGTGTGTATGCCAGATAACAGATGGCCACAAAAGGTGACGTCTTGGTGACTCTACAACTTTAAGCATGCATGTGGACGTCCACCAATGAGGTGGATGGATGGTCAGAGTAAAACCATTGGTCCAATATGGTACTCTAGGGCAAAAGACACATTGAGTTTAAATAACATTTGGCTACCTGACATCAGGCACTTCCTTCGTCTGATTGAATACCAGAATTACAGATTGCAGACAGATTATCATGACAGCCCTTTGGGACATCAAATTGGGTCAACGACTCTGAGATCGCGCATCAATGGCTCACGCAACATAATGAGACGGTTACAACGGATCATATTCTTTTTTTCACATGCCCCATATGTGTGCATTTAAAACTGTTATGTTCTGCTCCTAAGAATATATTTCACTGCACTACGGGCAAATCCATAGGTGCTCAGTCTCTCTCAATAAATAGCGAAATTATAGATACTGATGGTTACTATTGCTCATTAGCTGTATAAATGCTTGATCCATCATCCCATGCCCCACACTCTGCTCAAACTTCATTTGATTTCAAAGGCTCTGCAGTCTGTGAATTGGTAATTCATTTTTTGAGGTGTCATCATCCAGCAGACGGTCATTGATAGACTTCAAAATATCACTTCTTTCCCAACTGTAGATCCACACCAGCCCTTGGAGGCTTGAGACCTTTACGGGTGCCATCAATTAATTCCTTTAAACAAGAACAGCCAGACTGAAAAAGAAAGAAGAGACATAACCCTGATGTACATAGCGAAAAACTACCCAAGCATGGACTGGACCCATGCATACACCGACAGTTCTGTAACAAACACAACACAGAATGCAGAGGGAGGGGTATTCCTGAGCCAAACAAACGGTAGAAAAATAACACTGTCAGTGGCAACTGGAAAATTATCAAGCAATTTCAGAGTGGAGGCAGAGGCACTGAAGGCTGCAGTTGAAGCAATGCTGACAGGCGAAAGCAATCAAAGCCAGATAGTCCTGTTTACAGATGCCCTGTCCGTGGTTACAGCACTAAAAAGCCAGAAAAATATAGAACTTAATGATTTAAAAGCAGTACTCTGTCAACTATGCCAACAGTCCGTACCAAAAAGAGTAGTGGTACAGTGGGTTCCATCCCACTGTAACATTCAAGGCAACGAGGAGGCAGACAGACTGGCAAAAGAAGGTGCAAGATTACCACAACAAGATTCTAGTAAGACCTACGAAGAGTCCAAAAGGTTTATTAGGGCCAGGTACATGGCCAAATGGGAAACAGAGCATACTGGCTACACAAAAAATGATGCCTATTACCAGTTGAACAGAAGAGAGCAGGTCGTAGTCTTCAGACTCCGCACAGGCCACAACAGACTGAGGTACCATCTATTCAATAAACTGAAGATAGGTGGCACTGACGAATGCACCTGTGGTACAGGGAAAATGACCGCTGAACATCTGCTGCAAAATTGCCCGACATACAAGGACCAGAGAAAGCACATGTGGCCATCACCAGTGCCAACACTAGACAAGCTCTATGGCAGTGTCGAACGCCTCAGGATGACAGCTGCTTTCTTCGAACAAATTCCAGTTGATGTCTGACAGCGTACGAAGAAGAAGAAGAATTAATTCCTTTGTCAGTCCTTCTGTAGTAAGGATTGAGTCTGACACAATGACTTGTTAAAGAAGTCTGAGATACTCATCTCAGAGTTGAGATCACTGCTTCCATCTCCTTTCTCATACTGGCTGTTTTTGTTCTGTTCACTCCCCTTTGTTTCAGACACAACCTGACCTCTCACTCTAGCATAAAAGCCCTAACCTGATATTTCACTGTGTAGTGATGTTGTTGCTGATGCCACTCGTACTGAATGACTTTCTATAGTGGTGGCTTACAGTGGTTCTCTTCACATTCCAAGGCACTATTTAGAAAAAAAAATTTTTTGCATTCGTCTTATTTCTCTATTCCCCAAAGGCAGGTGTGCGTTTCACTGTGGTTTTTATTTTACGCCTGTCGGCCTAGTGCATCCGACTTCAGCATGCATTTTATGTAAGGGTCTGCTTCCTCCTGCATTTTCGAAGGGTTTGCTTCCCCGGGGTAACGGCCGGTGCTGTGATCGGGATCAAACCCAGCACCTTCTAGTAGTGAGCCGTGCCACTTAACCACTAGGCCACGCCGTCCCCAAGGCACTATTGAAAAGGTGAATAGACCATGCTCCTCCTGGCTGTAGCATAATGCAACGTTCATCAATAAGCTCATCATTATGGGGATCACAGTGTGGATCCCCACTTTGTCAGCCAGACTGCCATGAAACACTCGGTTTTCAGAGAGAACTGCTTGGAAGTAAGATGAGGTTTTGATCAGTATCCTTCACCTGACGCTGACTAACATAGTCTGATCAGAATGTTTTACCTGGCCCTGACTAACACAGTTTGATCAGTATGTTTCACCTGACCCTAACTAACATAGTCTGATCAGTACACTTCACCTGACCCTTACTAACATAGTTTGATCAGTACACTTCATCTGACTCTGACTAACACTATGATCAGTACACTTCACCTGCCCCTGACTAACATAGTCTGATCAGTACACTTCACCTGCCCCTGACTAACATAGTCTAATCAGTACACTTCACCTGACCCTGACTAATGCAGTCTGATCAGTATGTTTCACCTGACTCTGATTAACATAGTCTGATCAGTACAATTCACCTGCCCCTGACTAACATAGTCTGATCTGTATGCTTAACTGTACATTAGTCTCCTCTCTCCCACTGTGCAATGATGTAATCTTACATACTAATGGGTCAGTGCTTTGCATATAAAACTGACATACCTTTAAGTAAATAGGCTGCTTGTGTAGAACCACCATTTCTGTCTCTGTGAAGAAACCCAGCTTTTTGTTGATAACTTCCTCCCAGGACCATCGGATCTTGTCATTGCCAAGAAACACACCGAGGATGGGAACATTATTTGCTGACACCAATTCCCATATGTGTTTCTGAACTATGAAAAGCAGAAGCAGTTTTATCATTTTAGGCATTTGTTAATTAGACTAGTGTGTTTGTCAATGTTTCGACTACGTTCTTAACAGTTTACTACTGCCTGCTGCTGGGACCAGCTTATAGAATTATCAGTTATGGCTAGAACATAGGTATGGGATCCATTATTGCAAAATTTGCTGATGACACGAAACTATGCAGTAGTGTCTCATCTAAAGCAGAAGTAGATATATTGAGGTCGGATTTAGATAAAATTCGAGAATGGTCTGTAATCTGGCAAATGGAGTTTAATGTAGATAAATGTACAGTCATCCACATGGGTAGATCCAATATGGAACATAATTACAGAATGGGAGAGAACAATATTAGAAAGATAGATAAAGAAAGGGACTTAGGGGTTATAATAGATCATACATGTAAGGTGAGGGAGCAAGTTCAGGTAGCAGTAAAAAAGGCAAATGCAATGTTAGGGATGATAAAAAGAAATATTAAACATAGGAGCAAGGAAGTGATAGTCAAACTGTATAAAGCATTAGTTAGACCTAGATTGGAGTACTGTGTACAGGTGTGGAGTCCTTATCAGAGAGGGGATATAGACATGCTGGAGAGAATACAAAAAAGACCGACAAAGCTGATAGTGGGATTCCAGAATTACAGTTATGAAGAAAGATTAAAAAGAACCGGCCTTCAGTGTCTAGAAGAGAGAAGAATTCGTGGTGACTTAATACAGGTGTATAAGATGATCAGAGGAATGGATAAAGTGGACTATAACAAGTTTTTTAAAGTACAACCACCAACAAGGACAAGAGGGCACAGCTACAAGTTGACTAAGGAGAGGTCCAGATTAGATATTAGGAAGTATTTCTTTAGCCAGAGTGTAGTGAATGCTTGGAATGCATTGCCAGGGGAGTTAGTGGAGGCTGGGACGGTCAATGCATTTAAGAATAGATTGGATGCGTACAGCTTCTAGAGGAAGGTGTTGTAAATGGAACTGGTTGTATACAGACTCTGCAGAGTCTTCTAAACCAGTATAAAGACGTTAAGTTAAGTTAGAAGCCGGTACAAGCAATATGTGTGGTATAGTTGGAAAACGGATCTAAAACAAGACTAATTGTGTCAAAATCTGAACCAAATTTTTTAAATACCACCGGGAATTATCTTTCCAAGCCATAAAGTTGTTCTGATATTTTTCAATCAATGTTATTGTAATATGTTTGTATGTTCAAAATTTGTTATGAAATTATGTAAAACTACGGGGAACTGAGACGCTAGTCTCCGAAATCTCTATCTACAAAAATCACGTAGACGCTTTCTACAAAATCATACAAAAATGCCAATATATTTAGTTATATAAACATCTTTTTGCTCTGTCGTCATTCTCAATCTCCCGCTACCAAGTTCTGAAAAGGGCTTAAGTAGGAGAATGAAGTCCAGAGAACGAAATGTGTTGTGTCGTGGTTTACAGTTTGACTTTTGCACCTTTCGGTCCGACACATCCGACTTCAGCATATAGGAAATGTAAAAATACATCATTTCAACACTATCCAGATGATGCTTTTTATAGCCCATACAGACTAGTCTCAAAAAATGGAATGAGCTGACACAGATTCTGAGATTCAAACCTTGGGAAAACTTGTGTCTGGACACCACTTGACTTACGCAAAATGGAGGTCACAATGCAGGAAGAAATTAAAGAAATGGGGATACAGAGATGATGAGACATGTGACTGTGGTGCAACACAAGACCCAGACCACCTGATCATCTGCCCAAACCGTCTTGAAACATGCAAAATGAATGACATGATGAGGGGTAATGAATAGGTTTGCTCTTTTGTGGGCCCTGAATAGGACGTTAAGTGGCGGGTTGCAGTGGCTTTCCTTACATCCAGAGCATGCTGATGAAGGTCGACCGGGGTCCTCCAGGCGGTTGTGCTATACTTGGCTTTAAGTGAGTGTCGCTCACCACTATGGGGATCACGTCAATCTCTCACCCCATTAACCAGGCTGTCATGAAAACATCCCATTTCCAGGAAGGGCTACAAGAAAGCCATGATACGGGTCTTGTCCAGTATGTTTTGCCTGAAACCTGACTAACATGTCTGATCAGTATATTTTGCATGACCAGACGTTAGTCTTCCCTCTCCAATGGGAATGAAAAGGCAATCAACATAGCTGAGCATTGAAAACACAATATCTAATGTGGCGCCCAGGACACGGGAAGTAAGTATTTCAACAATGAAATGTAATGGATCAACAACCAACAAACAGGGATGAAACAACTCACTCATAACAGCAAAAAGTTGAGCCATATCCGTTTCACAGCCTGAAGGTCCTTGTATGTAGTAATGCTCATGTAGATCTAACTGGGTCAAATATGGCTTCATTTTACCATATAAAGCAGCTGGCCCAGTTATACCCAGACAAATTCCAATCTACAAGGAGAAAATTACATCTTGCTGTGTCAATGGGCGAAACTTATAGGCTAATTCGAGGTGACTTTGAGGGGACGATACAGGTTTATAAGATAATCAGAAAGGATAAATTAGACTATCACAAGTTTTTCCGAATACAACTACCTACAAGAACAAGAGGACATTGCTACAAATTAACTAAAGGTATAGATTATATATTAGGAAATATGTTTTTAATCAGAGAGTGGTGAATGCTTGGAATGC
Organism: Ariolimax columbianus; assembly: GCA_036924085.1. Classification (NCBI taxonomy): domain Eukaryota; kingdom Metazoa; phylum Mollusca; class Gastropoda; order Stylommatophora; family Arionidae; genus Ariolimax; species Ariolimax columbianus. The sequence continues at coordinate 78,668,266 of JAVGWX010000012.1, forward strand.
ATTGCTACAGGAAGTAATGGAGGCGAGGACAATTAATGCATTTAAGAATAGACTGAATGTGCATAGCTTTTAGAGGGGGGGGGGGAGGAGGGGGGAGTGTCCAGGTGATTACTGCAAATGATCAGATGAAGAGGTGAGCTGAGCATTTAGAAAAGCTGTTAAACAGACCTCCCCAAAGAATGGTTGGTTAGTTAATGATCCAGCAACCTGTGGGCTCCTGCTCTTCAGCCTAATGCCATGTATCTGCATTGGTATCTGTGGTATCTGTAAGTGTTTGTGAGATATCGTTTAGTTTTGTACAGAGTGTTCTTCTTTCTTCTTCATCGTACGCAGTCAGACAGTAACCTTGATTTTTTCGAAAAAAGCAGCGGTCATCCTGAGGCTGTCGACACTGCCATAGAGCTTGTCTAGTGTTGTCACTGGTGATGGCCACATCTGCTCTCTCTGATCCTCGTATGTCGGGCAGTTTTGCAGAAAATGTTCAGCTGTCATTTTCCCGGTACCACACGGGCATTCGTCAGTGCCACCTATCTTTAATTTGTTGAATAGGTGGTACATCAGTCTATTGTGGCCAGTGCGAAGTCTGAAGACCACGACCTGCTCTCTTCTGTTCAACTGGTAATAGGCATCGTTTTTTGTGTAGCCAGTATGTTCGGTTTCCCATTTGGTCATGTATCTAGCTCTAATAAGCCGTTTTGACTCTTCGTATGTCATACTAGTATCTGGTTGTGGTAGTCTTGCACCTTCTTTTGCCAGTCTGTCTGTCTCCTCGTTGCCTTGGATGTTGCAGTGGGATGGGACTCACTGAACCTACCCTTTTTGGTGCGGACTGCTGGCATAGTTGACAGAGTACTGCTTTTAAATCATTAAGTTCAGTATTTTTCTGGCTTTTTAGTGCTGTGACTACGGCCAAGGCATCTGTAAGCAGGACTATATGGCTTTCATTCCTTTTACCTGTCACCATTTCTTCCACGTACAGAGTGTTCCATTTGTCTGGCCTTGGATGAAAAAGCTCTTTCCTATCGCTGCCAAGTGCCTGACACTTAAACTTAAAAAGATGGTGTTCAACAGTTTCATAGGGATGTGTGCACAGTCGGCAATCTGGAGTATGTTCTGGTTAGATTCTGTTCAAGTGACTGTTAAGATGTATGTGTTGAGTGCAAAGTTGGAAAATGGTGCTTTGATCTATCCTTTTCAGGAGGCTGATGTCTTTAGGATTTGGGATGGCCATATGTTTGTAGCTTTCTCTCCCAGTATTCCCCATTGCCCATCTATTCAGTCAAGACTATTTGTTTGCAGTCTTCAGTAGTTGTTTGACTGTCTGTAGGGTCGTTGGTGTGGTGTATTGTTGTTCTTGACTTGATCCCTCCTTAGCCAACCTGTCTGCGTTGTCATTGATAGGTATATTTGAGTGATCAGGAATCCATTGCATAACTATTCTGACTTCATAAGATTTGAGAAGTTGGTTGGCATCTAGGGATATTTGGGTAAGTTCAGGCTTACAATGACCACCATCTTCCAGAGCTGGAAGAGCAGATAATGAGCCTGTAAAGATTACAATGCTTTGAGCTTTTAATTTGAAAGCATCAAATACAGTCCTCAAGTGGTACAGAGCTACTTCCAGTGCTGTTATTTCTGCCTTATAGTTCAATGAAAACCTCCATAAAGAAATGGGAACGTCTGACTCTACTAATGAATTAGCTCTTCTGTCACAAATGTAAATTAAATTGGAAAGACTAGAGGATGCTATCTCAGAAACTGGGACTGAGAATTTGCATAAAATAAAACAACAATTTTAAGAATCAATAATGTTGACGATATTCTTATTGAGCTGGAGGGAGGGAGGAGGAGGGGCAGAGGCAGCCCTACACTACAGGTTATGGACTCATTTACGTATCTGTGAAGCATAGTAGACAGAGTCCGATGGTAGAACATGATATCAGACTAACAATATGGGAGGCAAGGGGGGGGGGGGGGGGGAGGGGGTTCTTCATTGTGTTGGTAAATTCATGGATCATTGAGAGAAATCAAATTTCGGTATAATATTTGAGGTATTGTCTCTAGAGCTTTCTATGATTCTGTGCAATGTACGAGGTATTGTCGCTAGAGCTTTCTATGATTCTGTGCAATTTGCAGGGAGTTGTTTCTGTAACCTTCCTTGATCCTGTATTATATATGGGTTATTATTTTTAGAACTTTTTTTTATTCCTGTATTATATATGGGTTATTGTCTCTAAAACTGTCTTTAACTCCTGTATTATATATGAGTTATTGTTTCTATAAATTTCTTTGACACCTGTATTATATATGGGTTATTATATCTATAACTTTCATTGATTCCTGTATTATATATAGGCTATTGTTTCTATAACTTTCTTTGATCCTGTATTATATATAGGCTATTGTTTCTATAACTTTCTTTGATCCTGTATTATATATGGATTATTGTCTCTAAAACTATCTTTGACTCCTGTATTATATATAGGCTATAGTTTCTATAACTTTCTTTGATCCTGTATTATATATAGGCTATTGTTTCTATAACTTTCTTTGATCCTGTATTATATATGGATTATTGTCTCTAAAACTATCTTTGACTCCTGTATTATATATAGGCTATAGTTTCTATAACTTTCTTTGATTCCTGTTTTATATATGTTCTAGATCTTTCTTTGAAAATCAGAAGACTACTCAACAATAGAAGTATGATCGGCACTAAATCTTGTGCTGAATACCGTTCCAAGCAGAAAATAAGTTTGTTTGGTCATCTCATGAGAATGCACCCTTTCAGCTTTCACTGATTGCTTACAACGTTGGTAGATCTGGCTACAGGGTAAGAGTGTAACCGCAAGGCAAGTGGATAGATGATATTAGAGTGATTGTGCAGCGAAACAGGCTCATAACGACCAACGTAAGGCACTTGGCGCAGGATAGATGACTTAACCTCCCCATGGCACAAGTATAAAGAAGACTAAACTAACTCAACAATCAACACGTTTTTTTGTGTGTGAATAGCTCAACAATCAGCACGTTTTTGTGTGTGTGAATAGCAACATGGACGATATCATCAATTGAAAAGTCATCTACCCCAAAGGAGCTAGGCCACATTCTTTGTTGTATCTTTTGACATGCTCTCAGTGTAGCAGTAATCCTAATCTAATCTCTGTCACAAACAATAGAAAAATGGAATGATCCTGTTTACATGCCATGTGGCATATTGGGGATATAATGTTAGGCCCATATTTTGGGGAATAACAGCACACTAGGGGCTATGTGGTCAGTGTCACATGGACAGCCTTTACTTCCCAGACATGTTCTGGTACCCAAGAGACTGGGTTAACCCTGGAAGCTGTTTGCGATCTAAAAAATATCCATCACCAACAAGAGATTGAACCTAGATCACTCTGCTGGGAAACTAGCGCACTAACCACTGTACTACACACAAAACTCTCTCTGAAACTCATCATTCCCAATACTCTTCAAGACTCTATGTATCACTTTCACTACCAGAGCAGTGTGCATACATTGTTAGTAAATCAACAATTACCCTGTATGGTCCCTTGCGGTGAATGTAAGCCTTATTGACCAGACAATCCTGCACACACTGAAAAACAGGAGCATATGCTACTGGGTCAAGTAGTGCCATGGCAGTTGCTGGACCTAAACAGGAAGATAACAAAATTAATATAAATCACAATATAACAGATTGTAAGCAAGCAAGCAAGTAAGTCAGCAAGTAAGTAAACAAGAAAGTAAGTATTGTTGTTTGCGAATGCCCACAATGAGTAGGTTACTCTCTTGTTCGCTCTGAAAAGGACGTTAAGTGGCAGGTTACAGTAAGTGATTCAGTGAGTGAGTGAGTCAGTCAGTCAGTAAGTAAGTCAATCAGTCGTCAGTGAGTGAGTGAGTAAGTCAGTGAGTGAGTGAGTAAGTCAGTGAGTAAGTCAGTGAATGAGATAGACTACTATCACACTGGACGACATGTGCCCGTAACAGAAACGACTGGATCCTGAGTTGGAACCCGCTCAAGGGTGACCACCCCTTGGCGAAGAACAGGTCGAACTAAGAACTAAGGTAGTTTTTTTCTAGTAACTTATTCTCAATGTGGCAGTGGTCCTATTCTCAAACCAGTCACCAAATATACCTAATTCTCATTACACAAACAAACAAACAGACAGACAAGCAGATAGTTTTTCAGACAGATAAACAAAACAAAAAAACAAAAAAACAACAACAAAAAAAGAAATATATAGACAAGCAGACAGATAGACAAACAAATTGGCAAAAACAGGCAACAAATTAAAACAAATAAACTGACAAAAACAAAACAGACAAACCAACAAACAGATAAACAAATAATTAATAAGACAAACAAATAAACAAACACACAGAGACACACCAACAAACAGACAAACATATTAACAAACAGACAAGTTGACAAACAAGCAGACAAACAAACAAACAAGCAGAGAAACAGACAAAACAAACAAATAAACAGACAAACATATTAACAGACAACCATATTAACAGACAAACAGACAAACAAACAAACAGACAGGTAGACAAACAAAGACAAACAAACAGACAAACAAACAAGCAGAGAAACAGACAAACAAACAGACAAACAAAAAGAAAATCAAACAAACATATTAACAGACAAACAAACAAGCAGAGAAACAGACAAACAAACAAGCAGACAAACAAACAGAAAATCAAACAGAACATCAAACAGACAAAAAAGAACAGGTATACAGATAAACAAATAAACAAACAAACAAAGCGACAGACAAACAAGAAAACATGAAAAACCCACCATAAGCTTCACAATTTGGCAACCGAAACACAAAATTTTCAGCATCCATAATCTCAGATTTCTTTGTTAGCAATCTGTCAAGGACAGTGAACTCTGGTTCAAAGCATAAATCCATCCTGCAAATAAAACATATGAGTAAGGTAAGCAGAGTTTCTAGAAGGTGAACAGTGGTAGTTGGACTTGGTGAAGGTGAGTAGCGATAGCTGGACTTGGTGAAGGTGAATGGTGATAGCTGGACTTGGTGAAGGTGCATGGTGATAGCTGGATTTGGTTAAGGTGAATGGTGTTAGCTGGACTTGGTGAAGGTGAATGTTGATAACTACACCGTGAAGGTGGATTGTGATAGTTAGACTTGGTGAAGTTGAATAGTGATAGCTGGACTTGTTGAAGGTGAATGCTGATAGCTTGACTTGTTGAAGGTGAATGGTGATAGCTGGACTTAGTGAAGGTGAATAGTGATAGCTGGACTTGTTGAAGGTGAATGGTGATAGCTTGACTTGTTGAAGGTGAATGCTGATAGCTTGACTTGTTGAAGGTGAATGGTGATAGCTGGACTTGATAAAGGTGAATAGTGATAGCTGGACTTGTTGAAGGTGAATGCTGATAGCTTGACTTGTTGAAGGTGAATGGTGATAGCTTGACTTGTTGAAGGTGAATGGTGATAGCTGGACTTAGTGAAGGTGAATAGTGATAGCTGGACTTGTTGAAGGTGAATGGTGATAGCTTGACTTGTTGAAGGTGAATGGTGATAGCTGGACTTAGTGAAGGTGAATAGTGATAGCTGGACTTGTTGAAGGTGAATGGTGATAGCTTGACTTGTTGAAGGTGAATGCTGATAGCTTGACTTGTTGAAGGTGAATGGTGATAGCTTGACTTGTTGAAGGTGAATGCTGATAGCTTGACTTGTTGAAGGTGAATGCTGATAGCTGGACTTGGTGATCTTGGACCAGCCATTTTTTATTTTTTTATGCTTTTGCCTCACTAGTTTCTACTGGCAGAGGCACGCCTATTCCACCCCAAACCGTAGTCAATTGGAGGATATTAAGACGCATAAACCAGTACTAGGATGCATGTGTGCATCTATATGTTCCTATGATAGATTTGTGCGCTCTCAGAAGCCAGCCCAACCAAAGTGTAATGGAAGAGTCTCACCTTGAAGGTGTGTGTGAAAGTTGTGCAAGAATATGATTGTTGGACAGAGTAAAATGAAAGAATAGTGTGTGGTAAGAAGAGGCAGTGAGACTTCTTGGACCGGCCATGTGGTGTGCATGCCGGATAACAGATGGACAAGTAGAGTGACGCTGTGGTGGCCCTACAACTTCAGATGCCCTTGCAGGCGACCGAGGTTGAGGTGGAGAGATAGCCTGAAGAAGGCTCTGGGTCCAACGTGGTACACAAAGACAGAAGAGCAAAATAAGTTTACTTAAACATTTGGCTACCTGGCACCAGGTGATAGTGAATGGTGATAGCTGAATCTTTGTTTAATCTATAAGGTTCCCTCCCTTTGAAAGATAAACCTGCAATGAATGCTCTGCTCCTATTTCAATTTTGGGCTTATTTCTTCAGCCCCAGCCACATGGCCTTATCTTCTATCGTTCTTCTTCAGGCACCATTTTAGTAGAGAGATAATGTGTTCACATCTCAAGAGATGAATGAATCAAAGCATTTTTATGCAAACGTGAGAAGCATAGTAAATAAAAGAGAAGAATTGGAACTGTAGGTAGAAGTAGAAAAACCAGATATAATCAGGTAAACAGAATCATGGACATATGCGGACATTGCAGATAGTGAACTTGAAATAGTGGTTAGTGCGCTGGCTTCGCATCTGAGTGGTCCTGGGTTCATTCCCCAGTTGAGGCGGTAGTGTTTTTTTCAGACCACAATGGCTCCTGGGTCGACCCAGCCTTAAATGGGTACCGGTTCAGTCCGAGAAGTATAGTGGCGAGGAAGAGGAGATGGCTTCCGCCCTCATATAGCCGAGCCTTTGAAATGTGAGATTGCTAACACTTCACACCCCTACGGCAGTAATGCTATGGGTTACTTTACTTTACTTTACTTACAATGTTAAGGAAAGATAGGGTAGTTGGAGACAAGACTAAGGGAGGTGGCGTTTTATTATACTGTATATATTCTGTTAATAAAACGATCAAAGATGATTTTTCATGTGGTAACAAAAATGAAAGTGTATGGGAAGAAATAGAAAGTGGGGGTGAAAAAACAGTTATTGGAGTGTGCTATGATGTCCATCAAGTCAAAAAGAGGAAGATGAGGAGCTGATTAGTAGCATAGCAAAGGCAAGTGAAGGGAAATTATTATTAATGGGGGATTTCAACTTTTCAGAAATAAAATGGGATATGGCAGAAGCACTTGTAGAGTCAAAACCTTTTGTTAAGTGTATAACAGACAATTTTTTAATTCAACAAGTGGAAGCAGCCACCAGAGGCAAAAACACACTCGACCTAGTTTTTACTACAGAGGAAAATATGATTGAAAACGTTACCTTTGGGGAACTGTTTACCCCAAGCGTAAAAAGTGGTTAACTAGATTTGTAGTGAAATGTAGAAGAGCAAAAAATAAAGCATGGACAAAATATATAGAGCCAGGTAAATCAAAAGAAGCATATTTAAAATATTTGGACAAGCAGAACATATCTCAGAAAGCAAATAAAACAGTAAAAATAGACTTTAAAAAAACAAACAAAAAACTTGCTCAGAGGATCAAGACTGATAGTAAAAGCTTCTTCTCTTATGTTAGAAATAAACAAAGAACAAAAGACAAAGTATGCCCTCTCATAGACAGTACAGAGAAAATAATAAGTGAGAATAGGGAGGCAGCTAATCTACTCAATCAGTACTTTGGCACAGTCTACACAAAAGAGGACTGCTCCAAGATCCCAGAGTCTATAGATATTTTTCAAAGAGACATGGATACAGCGGGATTAAGATCAATCTGTATTACAGAGGAAATGGTTTTTAAAAAATTGGAGGGGTTGAAAGTGGATAAATGTCCAGGTCAAGATGGTGTTCATCCAAAATTACTATTTGAAATTAGAGACCAACTAGGAAAACCATTGGCTATATTATGTTCTCAATCACTTGCAAAAGGGATTGTTCCACGGGATTGGAAAGATGCAGGAGTGATTCCCTTATTCAAAAAGGGCAAAAAAAACTGATCCAGCGAATTATAGACCAGTGAGTTTAACGAGCATAGTCTGTAAATTGATAGAGTCAATAATCAAAGAAAACATTGTAATGCATTTAGACAAATTTAATCCAATTAGAAATAGTCAGCATGGGTTTACTAGAGGGAGATCATGAAGATGTGTTTTTCTTCTGCATATTCTTTCACTGAAATCAGGTTGTTTTTTATTAACACTTTTGTATTTTGCCAAATCCTTTCATGGAGGGTCTGTAGTCAATGCCTGATGAAGCAGCCAGTGACCATTACATTTAATGGTGTCTTTCAGGGCACTGATAAGATTTTGCAACCTAGAAGACCTTGCAAGCACCTAGAAGACCTTGCAAGCACCTAGAAGACCTTGCAAGCACCTAGAAAACCTTGCAAGCACCTAGAAGACATTGCAAGCACCTAGAAGACCTTGCAAGCACCTAGAAGACCTTGCAAGCACCTAGAAGACCTTGCAAGCACCTAGAAGACCTTGCAAGCACCTAAAAGACCTTGCAAGCACCTAGAGGACCTTGCAAACACCAAAAAGACCTTGCAAGCACCTAGAAGACCTTGCAAGCACCTAGAAGACCTTGCAAGCACCAACAACACCTTGCAAGCACCTAAAAGACCTTGCATCTAGATTAGGCCTCCACATCTTATGGGCAAAAAAAACCAAGAAATCAAACTTTATCTAAAATCCCACAACAGCAGAAATTATTATCAATGGGAGCTGTAACTCAGATTTTTATCAGCCAAAACATGACCACAATAAAAACAGTTATTTTAATAGACTCCAGGAGCATACTCCAAGCCATCTCAAGTCCCAAACAAGATAGACTCTCACATGAAATAAAATACAACATCGAGCTGCTTTGCCAAAAAATAGACCTAGTCTTACAGTGGATTCCGACCTACTATGAGGTCCTTGGAAATAAGAAGCCAGATGAGCTCGCAAGAGCCGGAAGTGACGACATGCAGACTCATCATCCATTAAGATATAAGGAAGCAAAGACACTCATCAAACGATCCATGAGGACGGAATCGAGAGACCAGTACAAAGAATACAAGCCAGAAAATGACAGCATAGATAAACGTGGCGGAGATGGACAAAGATCTTCAGACTCAGAACGGTACATTACAGACTCAAAGGTCACCTCCACAGAATAGGTTTTAGAGACACCATTGCAGGCGATTGTGAAGCACTCAAGCAAACACAAGAACATATCTTGCAGAACTGTCCTACTTATACAACCAAAGAGAGGCAGTCTGGTCCTGAGGGAGGCACCATGCTCGAAATGCTGTGAGGGACTGGCAAAGACCTGAAATGCAGACTCCTATGTGAACCTCACCGTGCTAGAAGCATAGCATCAGTTGATCGAAGAAGAAGAAAAAGAAGAAGAAGAAGAAGAAGGCAACCATGTCAACTCCACTGAAAATTTTCATTTACCTTGACAGCAAACAAAACTGGCATACAAAGCCACACAGGCATAATTCAAAGCCTCGGATTGGCTGCCGCCTCTACGAACACCACCCTGCATCACCAAAAACCAGGCTACGAACTTATATAACCTGCGTCATCGCCATCCTGCTGTAAGGTTTCAAAACCTGGACTACTCTGCAGGGGTGATCAGAAGCCCATTGAACCTTTCCACATATGCAGCCATAAGCCAATTCTAATGTTCCATAGGTATGACCGGGTAGGCTTGTGCTGTCATTATGTGTAACTTCCTGAGAGTGTCAGAGACATCCTCGATCCATCGATGTCAAGGTCTGCCTCTTGCTCAGAGACTAGAGACTCCCATATGATATACTCTTGATGCAGGCTGGTCATAATATATTCTTATTAAATGATTAAACCACTTGATTTGTTGAGAGTCAACGTAGGCACTAACTAGGTTTGTCCTCACTGTCTGCCTCTGAATGATGTCAGCGGAAATCGGTCAAGGATTGTCTTTCTGGCTGCACTTCTCCCACAGCTCATCTCACAGCTCTGGATCTTACTCTTATATGTTGCCAGTGAGAACCAAGATTGACATTGGTAACACAATGTAGGAATATATAGTGTATTTATCAGGTTCCTCTTCATTGAAAGAAGCACTCTAGGGCGTTTCAAAATCTGTGCAATTTGATAGTGGACACTGATCGCCTTCTGAATTCTATGTACAATCTCTCTGTCTACTTTGCCGTTATCAGTGAACATACTACCTAGGTATTTGAACTACCTTACTTGCTTTATACCAATGTCGCTGATGTTGAAATTTTTCTGTACGTGGTCATGTGAAATCAATATAGTCTCTGTCTTGTCTGTGTTGATCTTCATGTCATATTTATTACAAGCAAAATTGAGAATGTTCAGGTGGTGTTGTAGGCCTTCTCCATTTTGGTAAAAGATGACTTGATCATCAGCAAACAACAGTTCATTGAGGGACTCTTTATGAGGGTTAGTCAACTGTGTCATTGTATCCAAATTAATTATGAACAGAAGTAAAGAAAGAACACAAATCTGTCAAAAACCACTCATCACTAAGTTCCAATGTTGACCATTTATAATGATATAATATCTAATTTGTCACTCTTAGTAGGAATGGAACAGTTTGGTCAATGGAGTAAGACAAATAATGACGTCTGAATTATCAAGAAAACATATATTAACCGTTGTCAAGAATTATACCTAATTTTTGAATAAAACATCTATTCTTACCTCATAGCACATGCTCGTAGTTTGGAGATTATAAATGGAAAGGCATTTTGTGGAGGTTCTCTGCCCTGAAATAATTTCTCTAAAAAATGCTGCCAGGTTTCATCCAGATGTGTGTCCACAATATACTGGAATGAATCATTTAGGAAGTGAATTTAACTTGATTACATTATCCCAGAAATTTAAAAGATGGCAAATAACAACATAGTTTATCATCTTCATCATATACCTGTCAACCTCTTACAAATAAATCTAAAACCTTACAAAAACAAAGAAAAACCTTTCTATAACAAAGAAAAGCCTTATAGGAAACACATAAACCTTACAATATATCCAGCTTGTTGTTGTTGTTCTTCTTCTTCTTCTTTCTCTCATTTTCCATATTTTTTATTATGTATAAACATGAAGTTCAGTACTCTGGATATATTATGCTGTGGTGGGGTTCTTCAGCGCTTCTAAATAGCTTTTGTGTAGAGATTCGTTTCCGTGGATCAGTGAACACAAGTGCCTAAGCATATAACAGTCTGAGGAATCAAGATGCTGAGCAGCGCATGAGCTGCAGTGGTTAGCGGCCCATAGCTGACTGCTAGCGTCAGGGCCAGCGAACCATAACTGCCAAGACCGTTCTACACCTCCACGCGGTGATCCTGGATAACAGGCTGCAGCAGGTGAGACTGGCTAAGGAGAAGGGATCGAAGAGGAAATGCTAACCTGGTACTCAAAAAATGTTAGCTGAAGTCGGATGTGTTGGACCGAAAGGAGCAAATATCGCAGTCAAGCTGTAAACTACGACACAACACATTCCGTTCTCTGGACTACATTCTGCTACTTAAGCTCTTTCAGGGTTTGGTAGCGGGAGATTGAGAACGAACGAAGCCAAGCCAAGCCATATAACAGTCTTGTAGGATATGTTTGGCTGTCCATATAGAATTTGAAAACAACAAAAGACGCAGAGAATTTGATCACACATGATTGCAATGTTGTTTGATATCTATTACTGTTCTTAAGTGCAGAAGACACAGTTAATAAGATGACAGCAGTTAACAATTCATGTCTGCCTGCTTGCAACTTGGTCAGTAAACGTCGTCTTCTTCTTCATCGTACGCTGTCAGACGTCAACCTTTATTTTTTCGAAAAAAGCAGCGGTCATCCTGAGGCTGTCGACACTGCCATAGAGCTTGTCTAGTGTTGCCACTGGTGATGGCCACATCTGCTTTCTCTGATCCTCGTATGTCGGGCAGTTTTGCAGCAAATGCTCAACGGTCATTTTCCCGGTACCGCACGGGCATTCGTCAGTGCCACCTATCTTCAATTTATTGAATAGGTGGTACCTCAGTCTATTGTGGCCAGTGCGAAGTCTGAAGACCACGAACTGCTCTCTTCTGCTCAACTGGTAATAGGCATCGTTTTTGGTGTAGCCAGTATGTTCGGTTTCCCATTTTGTCATGTATCTAGCTCTAATAAGCCTTTTTGACTCTTCGTATGTCACACTAGTATCTGGTTGGTTGTGATAGTCTTGCACCTTCTTTTGTCAGTCTGTCTGCCTCCTCGTTGCCTTAGATGTTACAGTGGGATGGAACCCACTGTACCACTACTCTTTTTCGTGTGGACTGCTGGCATAGTTGACAGAGTACTGCTCTTAAATCATTAAGTTCAGTGGTCAGCAAACCAGAGTTGTCCATTTTCCATTTTCAAGTGATGGTCTTGGAAACACATTCATGCAGCCTGACTGAGAGACTAAAGATCAAAGAGGGAAGGCAAACACGGCCCCCAAAATGTGCCATGCTGAATCCGGATGTGTTGGGTCAAAATGTGTAAATATTGCAGTCTTGTTGTAAACTACGGCATTGTAACAAAATGTCCATTTCAGAACCAATGAAGAAAAGGAAGAAGAAATTGTTGCTGTTGTTGTTGAATGACAACAATGAGTAACTTTACTCACATCCCGAACGTGCTGATAAAGGTAGACCAGGATCCTCCAGGCAGTTGTGCTATGTTTGGCTTCATCTGAGGCTTCATCCAAACATAGCACAACTGCATGTCACGCACTACTAAGGGGATAATGTCGATTCCCCAGCTTGTTAGCCAGACTCCTATAATAATAATAGTTGACTATCGCAAGCCACCATTAAACACATATTTTATCTGACCTTGGCTAACATCTCTGATCAGTATGTTTTAATGGACCAGATATTAGCTGCCTTTCCCTAGGAAGAAGAAATAAAACTGTTTTATAACTTTGCTTTTATTTCTATCAATATTTTATATCGAGTTTTACTGCAGCCTCTCATATAGTCTATGCAATATCAATCAAGGTTTAACGAGGAATGTTCAAATGAAACTGGACCAAACCGCAAGAAATAAACATACGTACAATGTGCATGATGACGTCACTTCTGGTGTAAATAGCACATACCAACCGTCATTTTGCAAAATTTCATTATCTTCTGACTCATAGTTTCATCAGCAGACCATTGAAAACATGGCGGGTGTGATACGGAATCCGTCCAGAGTTGATCAGCGAGCGGTGAATCAGTTTTCTAACAGCTGAAAGATGTCGACCAGTTGACATTCATCGCAGAATGCAAGCAGTGTATGGTGACAAAAGTGTGTTAAAGATAACAGGGAAGAACTAGAAAACGATGTTTAAAGAAAGATCTTTCGAGACCAGGTCTGGCGCATATTTTGTCCTTTAAACATCATTGTCCAGTTATTCCCTGTTATCTTTGAAACACTTTTGTCACCATACACTGCCTGAATTCTGCGATGAATGTCAACTGGTCGACATCCTTCAGCTGTTAGAAACCGAATCACCGCTTGCTGATCAACTCTGGACGGATTCCGTATCATACCCGCCATGTTTTCAACTGTCTGCTGAGGAAACTACGAGTCAGAGGATAACGAAATTTAGTAAACTTGACAGTTGGTATGTGCTGTTTACACCAGAAGTGATGTCATTATGTGCATTGTACGTATGTTCACTTGTTGCGGTTTAATCCGGTTTCATTTGTACACGCCTCGTGTAATAACTGCAATACTAAATACAGTAGTGGGAATTAAGTTTAAATGGTTTAGCTCTTTGTCTTGTACAAATAGGCATAAAGAACAGATACTATAGCATTCTCATGTACCTCATGAAGCATATGTAATAGTGTATTCTCATTTCCTATACACTTCATTGGTTTTTACAATCCATCTTTTTCTTGATCTTCCTTGGCAACTACTTCCGGATGATTTAGCATACAGATCATCCCAGGTTTATTTTGTGATCCTATGGCTTATTTTTTTAAACTAAGCAACAAATCACATCAGAGGTACTTGTGCTGGAAAATATAATGAAATACTGTAACCTTTTAAGTATGTAGTAAAAGTTAATTAAAGAAGGTAGTACATGTCGCTAGCAACTTCATCATGTAAAGCGATTGCTGTAGCAACCACCACTGCAAGAGTTTGGATACAGGCTCCTTGTAAAGGGACCAGCTATGCCTCAGAAGAAACAAAATAGCAAAGTGAAGATAATTACAAAAACTAACCCTCAACAGGACTGATTCCTTAGTAATTATTTTTGGTGACGATTCCTTTTCCATCAATTTTTTTACTACAAGAGCTGAAGAAAAAGATTAGGTGAAACTCAAACATTAAAACGGCACATAAAAACGTTTTTATTCATGGTGGTCACACAAAACTTTGTCTGTCCAGTTCTGGACCCAAAAAATGCAGACTTTGCACAATAGTTATAACTTGTAGCACAAATAAAATAAAATAAGATAACTAATATATATATAAATTATTTATTATAGGCAAAGCAAAGGCAAAGACTGCCGTCCATAGTAGATGATGTTGGCATAATCTATTTTCTAGCGCTATTTTTAGTAAGGATTAACTGCGCTACTTTATATCCTCACTCTCTCAGGAACAAGCATTCACCACACACTGACAATCGAGGCCAGTCACAAAGGCACAGTGCTTAATGATATAGGGGTATATAGACAACAAATGAAACATATACCAAAAAAAGTAGGTCGTCTTGGCTTGGCTAAAAAATCAGATATAGAGGTCTATTAGTGAAAATACTGGAAAGCTAAAATTCAGAGAAAAAAAAAGAAGGCATCCAAAATATAAGTACATCACACAAGCGTGCAAGAACATCATGCTGCAATTCATGCTGAGCTGAATCGACCTGCCGAGAACAGAGAACAGTGGCATGACATAATCACATGACTTCAACAAATGTCTTCCCTGACAAACCTCTAGAAGATAATAACAGACATTGCTGGTTGCAGACCTGAGAAAGCCAATAAAAACATATATAGGTAATGGCTCAGAGATGGCACAGGACAAAAACAAATCGATACTTACGTCATGGCCGTAAGGCCTTCGTCCCTGATCCATCAACTTTATGTTTTTGTTTATGACTTTTGGTTGTTGACCTTAATTTTTCAGCTGCAGCTTTAATTTGTTTACTTATTTATTGTCAGATTTGAGAAATAGCGGTAAGCACTTTCTGCGGTAAATTTATACCAACTCTGTGTTATTTCAGTTAATCAATCAATACCTGTCGCTCCTTTCAGGGTATAGGCCATTGACAACCCTCCGCCAACAAGTTCTGTTTTGCACTGCCTTTCTTTAGTTGAGGTCTAGTGACCGAAATTCATTTTCACAGTTTCTTCTCTAGGTATTTCTTGATCTACCTTCCTCTGTGGATTCCATGTCAGGGTCTGTCTGGCCACGTTTTATGGTGATTTCTATGTATCCTATCCAATCCCATTTCCTATATTTTAAATTTGTTTCTTGGTACTCAAAAGGATAATCAGCACTTTATCTTCCGTGTGACTCTCACTACACTGCGTTGCACTTCTCATATTCTGAGGCCCTTCCTTTCCCAATTCCGTTTGCTTTTGTTTGGTTGTCAATGTTTCCATAACCAGCTTTGTTTTCATGAATCTAGGTGGTTGGTTTCTATTATGCTCTAGGTGAGTTGTTTGTTCATAGTTTGATCTCTGCACATTGACCTGTCTAGTTTGGGAGACTTTTGTGGAAACTTTTACCTCCTCTGACATAGCTTTTGGGATTATTGAGACACGTAAGCCCCCTCACTACTTCAACGTAACCAAGATAAGGGGGTGCCTAAGTTAAACTTGGATCTTATCCAACGGACAGTAAAGAAAAATCACAACAAGTGAAATTCTTCTTCTTCTTCATCTTCATCATACGCAGTCAGACATCAACCTTTATTTTTTCGAAAAAAGCAGCGGTCATCCTGAGGCTGTCGACACTGCCATAGAGCTTGTCTAGTGTTGCCACTGGTGATGGCCACATCTGCTCTCTCTGATCCTCATATGTCGGGCAGTTTTGCAGCAAATGCTCAGCGGTCATTTTCCCGGTACCACACAGGCATTCGTCGGTGCCACCTATCTTCAATTTGTTGAATAGGTGGTACCTCAGTCTATTGTGGCCAGTGCGAAGTCTGAAGACCACGTCCTGCTCTCTTCTGTTCAACAGGTAATAGGCATCGTTTTTTGTGTAGCCAGTATGTTCGGTTTCCCATTTGGTCATGTATTTAGCTCTAATAAGCCATTTTGACTCTTCGTATGTCATACTGGTATCTGGTTGTGGTAGTCTTGCACCTTCTTTTGCCAGTCTGTCTGCCTCCTCGTTGCCTTGGATGTTGCAGTGAGATGGAACCCACTGCACCCCTACCCTTTTTGCTACGGCCTGCTGGCATAGTTGACAGAGTACTGCTCTTAAATCATTAAGTTCAGTATTTTTCTGGTTTTTTAGCGCTGTGACTACGGCCAGAGCATCTGTAAGCAGGACTATGTGGCTTTCATTCCTTTTACCTGTCACCATTTCTTCCACTGCCGCCCTCAGTGCCTCTGCCTCTGCTCTGAAATTGCTTTTGTATTTTCCAGTAGCGAATGACAGTGTTATTTTTCTGCCATTTGGTAGGTTTAGAAATGCTCCTGCCCCTCTGTTCTGTGTTGTATTTGTTACGGAACCGTCGGTGTATGCATGGGTCCAGTCCATGCTTGGGTAGTTTTCCATTATGTAACTCAGGGTAGTATCTCTTCTTTCTTTTTCAGACCGGCAGTTTTTTGTTTCCAATACCTATTATATTTTCTACCACCTCTAGAAATATATGCTGCCTCCAGGTAGGTTTTCATACAGTAGGGATGGGCTTTGGTGTTAGTGCGTTCATGGGGATTTCGTGCATCTTTGCTGTGGCTATTTCTGCAAAGTTTCTTCGCTTTAGTTTCCCATTTCCGAAATTCAACAAGTGAAATTAAATGTCTAAGAAATCTTATTGGTCTCATCAGTTGAAATAAAATGTTAAATGGTGACATTAGTAATATGGTGAGATCTATCCCTTGTACATCAGGTCAGGTCATCCAGTAACCGGTGAGGCTGTTGGGGAACACATGAAGATACCTTCACAACCCCATGCCACCACTCTCTGTCAGTGGCCTGAGCCTCCTCTGATCAGAGATTGGTCCATTCTTTTATGCTATCCTCCCACATCTTTTTGGGACGACCTCTTCGTCGTCTGTTTTGGACGTTTCTATTCAGGATCATATTTGCAAGACTGTTTAATCTTGATATGTGGCTGTACCAAGCAAATTTCCCTCTTTTGACCGTTGCCAAGAGGTCTTTAAAAGGCCCGATTGCTGTTTTAATTCTTTCTCATATTTTCTCATTTGTAACTCAGTCTTTGTACAAATCATGACAAAAAATATGAAGGTTCAGTAATCTCACGAGAATACAACCAAAATCAACTACCACATCACACTTTCAACATAAGAAAATCTGGCTGCAAGGCACAAGGAAGAGTGCATTGCAGATGTATAGATGACGACAACATGACTTACAACAACCACAACAACACACTCGACTCAAGAACAGCAACTTAACACCTCACAAAGATTAATGACATAAATGGATGGAAATGTAACAAAGTACTTACTGCTGTTTTCATGTTTTAATATGCTTTCATCTTCAAAGCCGTGTTTGATAAAAGTTGTTTTTGGAATCCGGTCCTGTAAAACAAATACAGTTTGCATTTGTAATTTTACTATTTTTTAGTGGTTTTTAAAAATGTAATATAATTTTATTTGTTTGTACGACTTGTTTCTTAATGTGGAGTGTGTAGTACTGCGTTTTGCGCCTTACGGTCCAGTGGATCTGACTATTTTAAAAATGGGTTTCACAACAACAACAAATGTGAGAGAAGACAGGTCATCTATGAAACATTTAACCACTTACCTTCGATGTTATGTGAGAGAAGACAGGTCATCTATGAAACATTTAACCACTTACCTTCGATGTTATGTGAGAGAAGACAGGTCACCTATGAAACATTTAACCACTTACCTTCGATGTTATGTGAGAGAAGACAGGTCACCTATGAAACATTTAACCACTTACCTTCGATGTTATGTGAGAGAAGACAGGTCACCTATGAAACATTTAACCACTTACCTTCGATGTTATGTGAGAGAAGACAGGTCACCTATGAAACATTTAACCACTTACCTTCGATGTTATGTGAGAGAAGACAGGTCATCTATGAAACATTTAACCACTTACCTTCGATGTTATGTGAGAGAAGACAGGTCACCTATGAAACATTTAACCACTTACCTTCGATGTTATGTGAGAGAAGACAGGTCATCTATGAAACATTTAACCACTTACCTTCGATGTTATGTGAGAGAAGACAGGTCACCTATGAAGCATTTAACCACTTACCTTCGATGTTATGTGAGAGAAGACAGGTCACGTATGAAGCATTCTTACCTTTAATGTCCCTGATATTTAAAATCTTGAAATTAAACTGACACATAAGGATCAAGATGCTGAGCAGCGCATGAGCTGCAGCGGTCAGCGCTGCATGGCTGATTGCTAGCATCAGGGCCAGCGAACCAGAGCTGCCAAGACCCTTCTACATCTCCACATGGTGATCCTGGATAACAGGCTGCAGCAGGGCAGACTGGCTAAGGAGAAGGGATCAAAGAGGGAATGCTAACCCGGTACTAAAAAATGTGTTAGACCGAAAGGTGCAAATATTGCAGTCACACTGTAAACTACGACACACCGCATTCTGTTCTCTGAACTACATTCTGCTTCTTAGGCCCGTGTCAGGGTTTGGTAGCGGGAGATTGAGAACGAACGAAGCCAAGCCAAACTGACAAACAAAGCAACAGAGTCAAAGGTAAAATCAAAAATTATTTCATTTGTCCCCAATAGGTCACTAGAAAAACAAATGTTGTACCCTTGGTCCAGCAGCTTGAGAATCTCTGGTGTTGGACGCAGGTCTTGGAATGATCTCAGGAAAACTTGTGTGTAGCTGATCTATCTGATCCTGTAGGAAAGTTATGATGAAACAAGATACAGTACACATACAAAATATGTTTTAGGTTAAAGAAACCATGACAAAGGAGACATAAAAAGTGTCTTCTGTTTCACAGAGATTAATGATAATGACTGAAATGGTAAAACAGAACAAAACAATCAAAAATAAAGAATGAAACAAATATAAACAATTTGTTGTTAAACTAAGACCAAAAAATTGATAATGAACAATAGAAGGAAATTAAGCTGATATTTAAAAAGAGGAAAATCAGACATAAAATAAGTTATGAACAAAAAGAAATAGTTAAAAACATTTTTAAAAACTATATAAATAACTGTATTAATAATTTAAATAGCACAAATATAGAGTAATAGAACAAAGAAACAAGCAGTAAAAAAAAAGGATGTTAAATGGCCAGTTAACCTTCAACAAAGGGCACCATTGAAGAACATCCTCTGACAACCTCATGATTGTTGTTAACATAAAATTATATTGGTCCCGCAAAGTTAACTCTATCAGGTTGAGATGAGATGATGACCTCAGCTCTTCATCTGTCACGTCAAGGACACTGGTCACCTGCGCTGACATGGCCTGACCAACAGCTATTAAGTCAGAGCTTCTTTCATGCCTGAAATGATAAAGGTATATGATATTTTTTTTGTTCAGTGATGCGTAGTTGGATATTTAAAATCCTGACAAACAAGTTATGTCTGCTCCCAGGTAACCATAGTTATCTGTAGTATATTCTTATTGTTGTTATTTTACTTCCTGCAGCAAACTTGGTCTAGAGGAAAGATAGGTGACATATTGGGTAGGATTTTCATTATCTTTCAAAATTGTTGCCAGGGAGAAGAGGCTAACGTCTTGTCAGGCAAAAATACTCATCGGACAACTGCCTGAAGGACCCTAATCCACCTTTAGCAAAGAATGCAAAGAAAGCTATTGCAACCCGCCACCTAAAACACTTTTCAGGGCGCATAAAAAAGTAAACATACACATTGTGGGCATTAACAACAAGATACACTTTTGTCAGAACAGCAGCTTTCAGCTCGCTCTTTTTGATTTTCAAACACAAATGTTCTTTTACGTGCACAGAGTTTAAATGGGACCATCATGTTTTTTTTCAATCTTCGATGTGACTAGGTGTTAGTCCTATCTATCTTGAGACCAGGAGATGCTTGAAACTTGTGGGATTGAAAAACCATCAGTTTTGCGGCTTCTGTTAGTTGAGAGGCAAGCACCTTCCTTCTGCGTTTCGTTTTCATATTCCTATCTTTTTTAAATTCAAAGCAAGGCACACAATTTCTTATTAGGATCCAGAGAAATCTTACTGATAAGGAAAGAATAGGTGTACTGCACCTCTATGCATGTGGTAAGAGAAGACTGAAGAGGGTTATGCATAGAGCTAGCAACCTCATCATGTAAAACAAATTTCTACGAACATCCACGCTGCAGAAGCATTCAAAGTGTTTTGATGCAGGCTTTCTGTAGTTCTTGTTCAAAGCTACTCATATTGAGATAACTCTTGATTTTTATTTACTAGTGGGTCACAGTCCCTCTTCTTACATTCAGAGGCATACTTGAGAAGGTGGACCTGGATCCTTCTAGCTGTAGTGCAATGTGAAGCTTCTCAGGCAGCTCACCTTTATGGGGATTACAGTGTCGATCCCCCACTTCATTGGCCAGGCTGCTGTGACACAATCTATTACCAGTAGCACCAACAAGAACATCAGGTGGTGTCCTGATCAGTATTTTTCACCTGACCCTGGCTATTCTTCACTCCCAGGCTTTCTGATGACCCGTTCCTCAGCATAGCTGCGAGTACCAACTTCGTCTCCAGCGGATCCTGTCTTGGGCAATGAAAGTCCAGTGCATGATAAGCCTTCCTCCAGAGGCATCTTGGATATTGCTGTGTACAGCAGGGGAGTCTGACCAATGCATTGGAGGTCTTCCTCTGGTTCTCCTTTAGCAGATAGCAATGGCTCGACGCCATGGCAAATTTCTGAGAGAGCAGGAAGTCTGGAAGAGGGGGGAAAGTGGATGGGCAATGGTCAATATACATATTTTTTATTTTTTTTTGCGTTCGCCTTATTTATCTATTCCCCAAGGCGTGTGTGCGTTACACTGTGGTTTTTATTTTGCGCCTGTCGGCCCAGTGCATCCGACTTCAGCATGCAT
Source organism: Ariolimax columbianus (assembly GCA_036924085.1). NCBI lineage: Eukaryota > Metazoa > Mollusca > Gastropoda > Stylommatophora > Arionidae > Ariolimax > Ariolimax columbianus. The sequence continues at coordinate 78,689,473 of JAVGWX010000012.1, forward strand.
TTTATGTAAGGGTCTGCTTCCTCCTGCATTTTCTAAGGGTTTGCTTCCCTGGGGTAACGGCCGGTGCTGTGATGGGGATCGAACCCAGCACCTTCTGGTTGTGAGCCGTGCCACTTAACCACTAGGCCACGCCGTCCCCCTCAATATACATATGATCACTCTCATTTTAAATTTCTGATTGACTTGCTTAGATGTTCATATATTAATCATGGATGGCAGAGGCAGAAGACTTCCCGATGATGGTCTGTGTATTGGAAGAAGTGGGAAGAGGTAGTTAATGGGTAGAAGTGGGCAACAAAAGCCCCCTGACAACAGTGGTGATACAACTGAGCAGAGAATGTGGCAAGTGGGGCAACACTAGAACAGAAGCTTCAATACAGGAGCTGATCCAGCAACACTCAGGACCATGAGACCCAATTCTGTACACAGATGGCTCTGTCAGCAGAGATGCAAACAAGTGTGGCGGGACTAGAACAGAAGCTTCAATACAGGAGCTGATCCAGCAACACTCAGGACCATGAGACCCAATTCTGTACACAGATGGCTCTGTCAGCAGAGATGCAAACAAGTGTGGCGGGACTAGAACAGAAGCTTCAATACAGGAGCTGATCCAGCAACACTCAGGACCATGAGACCCAATTCTGTACACAGATGGCTCTGTCAGCAGAGATGCAAACAAGTGTGGCGGGACTAGAACAGAAGCTTCAATACAGAAGCTGATCCAGCAACACTCAGGACCATGAGACCCAATTCTGTACACAGATGGCTCTGTCAGCAGAGATGCAAACAAGTGTGGTTGGGGTTTCATCGGCTACCAAAATGGCAAGGAAGTGGGGGAGAAATCAGCTGCTCATTCCACTGTTACATCCAGAATAAGGATGGAGATTGAGGCGGTAACAGCAGTCCTGACTTGGTTGGTGACGCAACCTGTGACACACGCAGTGATACTGTCAGACTCGCAGGGCATGCTTCGTAAGATAGAAAGGTGCATGCTAAGAAGAGAGTGGATCTCTCTTCTAAACAACTCGGGTATACAAGGTGTCACATGGATCTACTGCCCGGGATATGCAGGTGTCTGGGACAACAAAACAGCTGATGAGGTGGTGGGACAAGCTGTGGTAAACGAAGCGGTGATGACGAGAGACAGGGTTGAGCTGATAAGGGCAGCAATGGATACTCTACAGAATGACGAAGAGACAGAGGGTCACAAAAATTCATATGTGCAGAGGATGAAAGATTTGGGAGTAACTAGGGGAGAGTGGAGAAAGTATGTTCTGTCTGGAAAGATCCGAAGAACACAAAATCAACACCTGACTGGGACAATATACAATACAAACTAGGCATCACCATAACCGAGGAGGAAGATGTATGCTTTTGTCTGGGAGGCATTTGCCTGTCAAGAGCTAGTAGCTCATGGCTAAAGAAATTTGTTTGTTTGTTTGTGTTCGCCTTATTTCGTTAATTCCTAAGGCAATTGCACTGTGGTTTTTATTTTGCGCCTGTTGACCCAGTGCATCCAACTTCAACATGTATTTTATGTAAGGGTCTGCTTCCTCCTGCATTTTCTAAGGTTTACTTCCTCGGGGTAACGGTCGGTGCTGTGATGTGGATCGAACCCAGCACCTTCTGGTTATGAGTCGTGTCACTTAACCACTAGCCCACGCCATCCCCAAAATTACATATCATTATCATCATCATCCTCATCATCATCAATCATTGCTAGCACTAAGTTTTACTGCAGTCCGTTATGTAAAGAAAGACTTACAAGCTGAACGTCAGAATTTCATCAATGTCCGTCTTGTACTCGTTCATGAACTGCCGTACTCGGTGTCCATCAGATCTCTGCCAGTGAGACAACAAAGAAAAGTACATAAACCACTCAATGTTGAAATTTGATTGTTCACATTTTTAAAAAAAATGTTTCCCCTTCTTTGGTGTTCGTCCTGAAAACGATGTTTGTGATGTTATGTCATAGTTTACAGCTAGGCTGCGATATCTGTGCTTTTTGGCCAAACACATCTGAGTTTAACACTGCATTTCTAGGACCAGATTTGCCTTGTTTTAAGTTGTGTAATGAGTGTCTGGTTAACATAGTTGTAGAACACTTTTCCCTCAGGGTTTACTCCCAAAGCCTTTCTCGTAAAAAGGTATCCCACAAGACAGTGGGGGTGTGACATCCACTAGGCTAGGAATGTATGATGACCAGGAGGAAACTGTAAGTACCAAATAATGTTCCAGATATTCACAAAGTGTCGTCACAGAGTGAAAGTCTATGAAACTGTATGGTGTTACCCTGAAAAATACATGAATTTATTGAATAATCCGGAATCTCAGTCTTAAATGAGCAATGATCACAGATGATGAAAAAATTAATCATCAGTGATTCATTTTTCCACTCTAATTTAAAGCATTCTTTTTTAAACAAAGTGTCCCTTTTTAAAGGAAGTGGCCTCTTTTTAAGAAAGTGGCCCTTTTTAAAAGTGTGTTTCTAAGGAATTTCAATGATTCATGTTTTCACTCCAATGTGAAGCATACACAACTACTGCAGCTAGTCCCTTTTAAATGAAGCCTTTACAAATCCTGAGTCAATCCGATCCATCTGTAAGGCTCCAAAGCTTGGACGGTCTTGCAAAGAGATCAGAAGAGTCTTGAAATCTTCTATACGGGCAATCAGAGGTGCATCCTTGGAATCCACTAGTATAACCTGGTTACTAACAATGAGGTCGTCCGACAAACACATCTAGAGAGTATAGTTTCTATGATGGACTGTCATCCTCTCTATATCTTCAGCCACGTGACCCGTTTCTCCCAGATGTTCTGGCCCACAAGATGCTGCACCTGGCTGTTGAAATCAAGGGTGGATAAAGACTTTTCCCCACATGGAGGCACCATAGGGGTCACCCTCGCAACACCTGGCTGCGACAATTGCCCGTACACACACACACACATGTATCACATTCAAACAGGATACTAAATCAACAACAGAAACTGCTAGACACACACATGTATCACCCACAAAAACAGGATACTAAATCAACAGCATAAACTATTAGTATATATCACATACAAACAGGATAGTATATCAACTCACATTCATAAACCCTCTGATAAGGGCTCTCACTGCTTTGTTTTTCTCCCCCACCATATGCAGCTTGCCAGCAGTACTGTGACACAGTTTATACAATTCTATCAATAATGGTGTGTCTGTTGTCTTCCTGTTTGGGTGAATAAATAAAATTCAATTTTTAAAATCTTCAACCCTGCGCGGAGCATAGGTCCTTAAAATAATCTTCATCAATGTCAATCAGCTGCAGTCAATCAACTCTATCCACAACCGGCTAGTGCTCGCTCTATTTGCCTCCAATGTCGAGTAATGCTTCCAGTATCCTTTTTCAATGTGTAAATAATCCATCTTCATTGTTTCTTCTTCAGCTCCTGTATCACTGACAGTTGGTTTGCCCTGCGCTTCAGGTCGACATGTGAAACCTTATAGCACCACTTCAAATAAAAAATTTGGTACCTTCATCAGTGCGTGCTGTTATTTTCAGATTTCAGAACCATCAGCCTATGAACCACACCATTTAGATACTGCTTAAAATTATACAGGAGAGAATTAGACATAAAGTAGACAATGAAGTTCAGGTCAAACAATATCTAACTTAAATTAACATCTTTTTACTCGTTTAGAAGACTGCAGAGTCTGTATACAACCAGTTTCTTTTACATTTCCTTAATCTAAAAATCTATTCTTGAATGCTCTAATATGGAATTAGACAGAAGAGTAGAAAAAGAAAAGCAATGTTTGGTACAAGAACACTAAAAGAAAAATATATAGAAAAAAAGAAAAACATTTATATGTGATTTATACAAAAAGACATTCAATGAAGTCCAGTATGACAAATTAATTACACGCCTGAAAAACATAGGTATGGATGGAAAAGACATTAGAATACTCAGTAATCTGTACTGTAACCAGTATAAAGACGTTAAGTTAAGTTAAGTAAGATTTGGCAAGTTTTAAACACTATGATTAGGTGATCACTATCTCTCACCTCGTTAGCCAGGCTGTCATGAAAACTGCCTATTTCTAAGAAGAGCCACAAGGAAGCCGAGGTGAGGGTCTTGGCCAGTATATTTTGCCTGAAATGCATCGTTCACTCTCAAAATCTCTCTTGAAATGTGTCGGCTCTAAGTCTCTCTCTGAATGTGTTTCTCTCTGAATCTCTCTGAAAATGTGTCGGGCTCCCGATCCCACCTCGGCTTTTTATAACCCCCCGGACTATTTTCTCTTCCGGTCCTACTTTCAAAATGGCATCCTGGGTGGCGATATTAATCTGCCACCTGTCGCTGTATTTGCTGATGTGAGTTGTCAGGTCCCGTGGAAAGTCCACCTCTAAATTTAAATAAAATATATAATTACGATTGCGATGTAATTCTAGGCAAAATAAGCTGTCAATACGGAGACAAGATTTGTCTGGTACGACTACATCTGCCACAATTGTAATGGTTATTTTTGTTTATTAAGTGTAGTAGCATGTTAGCAAACGTGCGTAGTGGCATGTTAGCAAACGTGCGTAGTGGCAAAGCTGATTGTGTCCAGCCTAACACAGCATAGGATTCTGGTCAATTTATAGCTAGGAGACGATCATTAGAATGCTATTTTTTTCTCTCACAGCCAAATTAGCCACAAATTAGGCTGGCCTTCCCAGACCGAATTTCTATTTTCAGAACAGGTGAACAGCTTACTCTAAAATTATCATCATGCGTCGCTACTGATGGAGAGATCTATTTTTTATTTCTCTGAGTATCGCTCGGGTGCATAAATTCTATTACAGCATGTGTTCTCTTTCTCTTTCTGAAATCCTTCTCCATATAATCCCAAATTTAATACTGCTACTGCTGACATGTCATGACTTACCTGTCCATTAACACTAGAAGAATCATGTGATAAATAATGTCAAACAGCTGAGCCCATGGATGGAAGCCAACGATTCGTTTTTGAAGATTGGACCTGGTATCAAGATGTTGGAGACATGCATGTTATATTTTGTTATGTTAAGTAGAACTGACATCACTGAAATTCAGATAGATCTATCACCAACATTATCATCTAAAAAACAGAAAACCCTATACTACCCTAAAAAACATAAATGGTCATCTACAGGTACCATGTTTGTGACAGGAACTATGGAGACACAAACAACACAGAACTACCACTAGATCACTTAAATATGTTAACTGATTCATCAAATGGACAAATTTCCCTGATTCTACTAACGATTTAAAAAAAAAAATTCAATTGTTTTTCAATTCCAAGTTTTTTTTAAAACATAATTTTTTTTCATTACAAAAGTACCACGAGTAAGGTCTGTAGATTAAAATGTATGTACAGCACATGTTCTTTGTTCACAGATGTCAAAACTCTAGCACAGTGATTTTGTTGAGAAAATATAAAGGGAATTTTTAATTTCACATGCCTTCAGAAATATGTGAATATTGTGAAAATTATTTTACTTTATAAAGTGAAACCAAGAACCTCGTGTCATATAATTATCTTCAATAGAAAGTCATTTGCTTGTTCATATAAGCATATATATCTGAATTATTGAGCTGCGAGTAAAAAAATATTTTAATTATTTTGGGTTGACAACAAAAACTATATGCATATCAGGTCAGGTCATCCCGGAACTGGTAAGGTCGTTGGGGCACACATGAAGACATCCTCACAACTCCACGCCATCCCTCTCTGTCAGAAGCCGCTGCCTGTGACTCTTCTGGTTGGAGACTGGTCCATTCTTTTATGTTGTCTTCCCATCTCTTTTTGGGCCGGCCTCTTCGTCGTCTGCCATGCACCTTCCCGTGGAGGATTGTGTTTGCAAGACCATTTGATCTCGATATGTGACCGTACCAAGTGAGTTTCCTTCTTTTGACAGTTGCCAAGAGATCTTCGAAAGGCCCTATTGCCGTCGTAATTCTATTTCGGATTTCCTCGTTTGTAACTCGATCTTAGTACGTGACGTTTAAAAGTCTTCGGAAACATCTCATCTCCAAGGCCTGTATCCTTCGTTGAAGGTCAGCTGTAACTGTCCATGTCTCACACGCATAGAGAAATATTGACAGGACCAGTGTACGCATTAATCTGATTTTCGTGCGTAGTGCTAACCGTTTATCTTGCCAGATTTTGTTAAGCCGTGCAAGCGCCGCTATTGTCTGTGCTATTCTGGCCAATACTTCACATATACATTTGAATTATTGAGCTGTGAGTAAAAAATATTTTAGTTATTTTGGGTTGACAACAAAAACTATATGCATATATATCTGAATTATTGAGCTGTGAGTAAAAAAATATTTTTTTAGTGTAGTGTGTAGCCAAGTTGATAGTGAGCTGGCTTGCTAGACTGCGATTACAGCATGCCAAGGTTAAAATTCCCAGACGGACAGAAATAAAAACACTGGCTCGTGGTTATTGCCTGGTGTGACCACTCCTCCAGTCAACCCAGCTGTAAATAGGAGGTACCTGGCGTATGAGTTGGAGAAGGTAAAAACAACAAAGAATGGAAATGGTCATCACATTTTACATAGGCTGCAGCTTAGTACATGAAGAGTTATCTTCATTTAGGATGGCAATTGTTGTCATGGGACTGAACGAGAAAAAAATATTTTCGTTTTTTTTTGGTTGATAACACTGTAATATCTTTTACACTAATCTGCATCCACAGGACGAGACTAACGTCTGGTCAGGCAAAACAAATTGATCAGAGAATGTTAGTCAGGGTCAGGAGAAATATACTGGCCAAGACCCTCACCTGATCTCCTCGTTGGTCATTCTAGAAATGGGCTGTTGTCAAGGACAACAGTTTGGCTAACAAGGTGAGGTTCGACGTGATCTCCGTAGTAGTGAGCGACACACAGATGAAGCCAAGCAAAGCACAATCGCCTGGAGGACCCCTGTCCACCTTCATCAGCACGCTTGAGATGTGAGGAAAGCTATGCAACACATCACTTAACGCCTTTTTAGGGCGCACATAAGAGTAAAACCTACTCATTGTGGGAAATTAAAACAACAACAATCTGCATCCACGCATACAAGAGTTCTTCATTACATCTGCTCATAATTTAATCATGAATAGTTCAATATATAATATATAACACGTTAATGAAGATAAATTGGTTTCAAATGAGGGATATTGTGACGAAGTTTTATGGCAATGAAAAGAATATCCGTAACTAATGAGTTACAGTAGATGTTGAAAGCATATGAAGTAGAAGAATATTGGAAAACAGAGTGACGAGATGGTATGATGTAGAAGAATGTTGGAAAACAGAGTGACGAGATGGTATGATGTAGAAGAATGTTGGAAAACACAGTGACGAGATGGTATGAAGTAGAAGAATATTGGAAAACAGAGTGACGAGATGGTATGATGTAGAAGAATGTTGGAAAACAGAGTGAAGAGATGGTATAATGTAAAAGAATGTTGAAAAACAGATTGGAGAGATGGTATGATGTAGAAAAATGTTGGAAAACAGAGTGAAGAGATGGTATGATGTAGACGAACCTTAAAAAGGAATTTGACATACTTGATTGGACTAGTAATTTGCCAAGCAAATGGACCTGATCCTGGGTCATCGCTCAGCTGAAAGCCATCAATCCGAGCTTTACGAGGATTGTGCTTCTGTAGTCTCTGGTGGACATGCCGATGTATGTAGAGGTAGTCATCTTCCACTACAGTTGAGAACTTTCTTGAGGCAATCCCAGGAAGGCCCTGAGCAGGACGTGCTGATATCAGTATAAGATTAATTACATGAAAATAAAATGTTTGACAATGACCATAAAACATAAACGACTAAGTAACTGTAATCACTAATACACAAATGTTCACCTCCATACCTCGAGACCACTTGGTCTTTGTTTGCTCCTTTTAAAGGACGCCTGTTTCAAGCAATTGCAATCATCCAACTTTTCGCTCTGATGTGAAGAATAGCCTTTATCTGCAGCTGGCCTCTTTACAGGAAGCCTGTATGGTTGACTATAATGGCAAGTATTTATCATGAGAATAAATTGCTAGCCACAAGCACAACCCACTTAATCCCAGCTACCATTCAGATAAATTGTCATATCACATAACCCATTTTCTTCTTGCAGCCAAGTGTTACCAGGGCCTGAAACGGGAGCTAAAAATAACAACATTGTAACCTGCTTGGCATGTATAAGAGCCAATTAAGAATGGTTAGACACGGGGCTGGTTTTTCCATCCTAGAGAAACCTTTAACTTCGACACATATAGACATGTCAATGTTTGATGACTTGACATATACTAGCTGAAAACCTATGCTCCACAGGGAGATCTTGAAAAGTGTTGGTTGATCATCATCATGTAGCATGTCCTTTATAGTATGTCACTCCCATCACAGTCTGTCTGAAAGAAACTCGTTCCCTTGCCAAAACTCCAGCTTCTGCCACAGTCATACTCAGGCATTCTTGGATATCTTGGTGCCATCGTCTTCTTGGTCTACCCCTTCCTCTTTTGTCTGGCACCATACCTTCCATCACCATTCTCTCGAGACCATTGTGTCTCTTGATGTGACCAAAGTATTTCCATTTTCTGGTCATAATGATAAACCAGTTTTCCTCTATGCTCAACTCTTGCCGAATGTCTACATTTGTCTATTTCTCTATCCAGGGTATTCTAACGATCTTTCTGTAACATTCTGTTGGTTGATGAAGATTGATAATTCTCTTGCATCTAAAAACAAGCTACTCTAAACAAACCTGATGCTCTCCGGATGTTGGCATGATCCACCATGTCAATTTGGGGACTGAACATGGATATGTAGCTCTCAGCATGGGTCTGGCTCAGGAAGACACCCTCATGTAGTGAAGCCACAGGGAACTCTGCAAAGCTAAACAGACTGGAAGAGAATTGAGAAAGGCTGAAGATTGTTGAATTTATTTTTAACTAAGGGGAGAGGAGACTAACGTCCGGTCAAGCAAAACATACTGATCAGACTATGTTAGTCGGAGTCATGTAAAACATACTGATCAGACTATGTTAGTCTGGGTCATGTAAAACATACTGATCAGACTATGTTAGTCAGGGTCAGGTAAAACATACTGATCAGACTATGTTAGTCAGGGTCAGGTAAAATATACTGATCAGACTATGTTAGTCAGAGGCAGGTGAAACTTAATGATCAGACTATGTTAGTCAGTCTGGTGAAACATACTGATCAAGAATTCTTCCCCCCCCCCCCCCCCCACACCCCCCCTCTAAAACAAAAAACAGTTCTACCAGGAAACAGGCTGTTTCTTGGCACTGCTGGCCAGCAAGATATGGATTGGAACTGTGATCCCCACAGCAGTGACCTTGCTGAGGAACCTCAAATGGCACTACAGCCAGAAGAACCCTGGACCAGCTTCTCTAAGTGCCCCTTAGGATGTGATAAGAAACGTTGCAACCCACCACCAAAGAGAGTCATCGAGAGCACCTAACTCATGAATGAGTGGCATTAGCAACAACAACATTTCATCTTCTTCTTCTTCGTACGCAGTCAGACATCAACCTGTATTTCTTTGAAAAAAGCAGCGGTCATCCTGAGGCTGTCAATACTGCCATAGAGCTTGTCTAGTGTTGCCACTGGTGATGGCCACATCTGCTTTCTCTGATCCTTGTATGTCGGGTAGTTTTGCAGCAAATGTTCAGCGGTCATTTTCCCAGTACCGCACGTGCATTCGTCAGTGCCACCTATCTTCAGTTTATTGACTAGGTGGTACCTCAGTCTATTGTGGCCTGTGCGAAGTCTGAAGACCACAACCTGCTCTCTTCTGTTCAACTGGTAATAGGCATCGTTTTTTGTGTAGCCAGTATGTTCTGTTTCCCATTTGGTCATGTATCTAGCTCTAATAAGCCTTTTGGACTCTTCGTATGTCACACTAGGTTCTGGTTGTGGTAGTCTTGCACCTTCTTTTGCCAGTCTGTCTGCCTTCTCGTTGCCTTGGATGTTACAGTGGGATGGGACCCACTGTATCACTACTCTTTTTGGTGCGGACTTCTGGCATAGTTGACAGAGTACTGCTCTTAAGTCATTAGGTTCAGTATTTTTCTGGCTTTTTAGTGCTGTGACTACAGCCAGGGCATCTGTAAGCAGGACTATATGGCTTTCATTTCTCTTGCTTGTCACCATTTCTTCTACTGCAGCCCTCAGTGCCTCTGCCTCCGCTCTGAAATTGCTTGAGTATTTTCCAGTTGCCACTGACCGTGTTATTTTTCTACCATTTGGTAGGCTCAGGAACACCCCTGCCCATCCGTTCTGTGTTGTGTTTGTTATAGAACCGTCGGTGTATGCATGGGTCCAGTCCATGCTTGGGTAGTTTTTCGTTATGCACCTCAGGGTTGTATCTCTTCTTTCTTTTTTAGTCTGGCTGTTTTTGTTTCTAATACCTGGTACAACAACATTTAAATATTGTTATATCGTTATTGGGTTTATTCCCACTGCATGGCTTCCCCGGTTGGATTATAGAACTGAGAAATACAGGCCACTTGTCACTGCAGTAACTATGTAGTGTGCAGTCAAGGCTTCTACTTTTAACAATATAGTTTATAAGTAGGTAATACATACCAGTGTGTTCTCTGGACTTTGAAGGTGAGTAAAGGATAATAGTAATGCTGAAACCTGCCAGGAATGCTATTGGATGTTTTTTGTTTTTTTGGTTTGTTTTTTTGCGTTCGCCTTATTTCTCTAATCCCCAAGGCGGTGTGCGTTGCACTGTGGTTTTTATTTTGCGTTGTGGCTCAGTGCATCTGACTTCAGCATGCATTTTATGTAAGGGTCTGCTTCCTCCTGCATTTTCTAAGGGTTTGCTTCCCCGGGGTAACGGCCGGTGCTGTGATGGGGATCGAACCCAGTACCTTCTGGTTGTGAGCCGTGCCACTTAACCACTAGGCCACGCCATCCCCCATTGGATGTAATTAAGGTAGGTTGTACATGGGGCTGGCAACCCCATATTGGAGAAACTATAAGCCCCAAGAGACAGTCTATAGCTACCCAGCGTCAGCAGTTCTGGTCTAAACTGATGGATCAGCTTTACAATTTACAAACATGTAGGCTATGGCATCCATATGAAATACTCGGATGGATCCTTATATGCGTTTTGTCATTCATGTCCCGAAACCCGTTCAAATAATGAAGCAGGGGTCAAGGATATCAAAACAGTCAATAAGATTTTGCACCAACAGTTTGACCTAATGTTGTTGTTGTTACGGATCCAGCACATTCCAGGCTATCGCCCTTTGGCCCAATGCCATGTAATGGTATCTGCACATGTTTATCAGTTGTTGTCTCTAGTGCCATTCAAAGTATTCTAGTTATCTGGCCTCGGAGGAAGAAGCATTTTCCTAAAATCGTTTAGTGCTGAGCACTCAAATAGATGATAATCAATGGATTCATATGGGTGTGTACACAGCTGGCACTCAGGAGTGTGTTGTGGTTGGATTCTGTTTAAGTGCTTGTTTAGTGGGATGTGCTAGGTTTTCAGTCGAAAAATAGTGCTATGATCCTTACTTGTGAGTTGATTTATAGTGTCATTTGAATTGGGGCTTGCAATATGGCTGTAGACCTCCCTCCCTGTGTTTCCATTGACCCATCTGTTCAGCAAAGTTTCTTTGTTTGCTGTCCTTATGAACTGTTTGGCTGTTTGCAAAGTTGTTGTTGTGACTTTGTCTACCTCGACAGCAGGCTGTCCTCTGATGCACACGGCAGTCACAACATCACACGTAGGATGCACTCACTCAGCAGAGTCTGGTTCCAGCAAAGGCTCTCCCTGGAGACCAGGCTTTGTATTTACTCCTCCTTTATTGTCCCCATTCTTCTGTATGGCTACAAGTCCTCGACACTACTACAGTAGGACCGGCGGCGTTTTGAGACCTTCCACCTGCGATACCAGAGGTGCATCATCGGGATCGTCTGGCATGACATGATTTCCAACAGTGAAGTAATTCGACGTACTCAACTTGCAGGCATTGTCTCAGTGATTAATCACAGTCGGCTCTCTCTTTTCGGTCACGTTCACCTTTCCCAGGAAGTCCCAGTCCGTGAGATGCTCCGACAGGATGTGGGGGCGAGTTACGGGAAGAAGCCGTGCTCATCCTGGAGACGTCCTTATGGCTGATCTCGCAACATCTGGCTAAAACAGATCGCCCCCTTCCCAACAGAACTGCAAGCCTCCTGAGACGCAGCCATCAGATATGGTCAAGGACATAATCATTCAACGCGACTGGCCCTTGTCACCTAAGTGTACTATTGTATTGTATATATATATATATATATATATTTATATATATATAGATATATATATATATATATATATATATATAGATATATATATGTGGAGAGAGAAAGAGAGAGAGAGAGAGAGACAGGATGGAGTAGCCAGTTCCATAGCCAACCCTTCTTAGTTCATAGCAAAAAATGTCTAGCATGCTACATGTCTTAGCTTGTCTATTTGCTTACCCCTCCTCTCTCTGCTCATGCAGGACTTCTACAAAATTCAGAGTGTACTGTTTTTGCCCTTGAATGTAAACTTGTTTTATGGGATCTAGCTGAAAGACACACTGTTAAACGGATACAATAGCAACGGTTTAAAACAAATATGTGAAAGATGAAACACCATTTGATAAACATCAAAGTGGCAAAATATCATTTCACAAATAGAGTGAAAATAAGGAGAAAAAAAATCAGTGAGGCTGCAATAAAACTGGTTAATAAATGTAACAACATAAGTATCATCATCATCGTTATTATCATCAGGTTAATCAGTCCGGAGACTGGTGTTGAAGTCGTCTGATCATGTCATGCCGTTGTCCTCTGTTAGTCAGTCTGGTGACTGGTGTTGAAGTCATCTGAACATGTCCCATAGTTGTCCTGTTATTCAGTTTGGGGATGTGTTGAAGTCTTCTGATCATGCCACACCACTGTACTCTGTTAGTCAGTCCAGAGACTGCGGTTGAAGTTGTCTAATCATATCATATCACTGTCCTCTGTTAGTCAGCCCAGAGACTGGTGTTGAAGTTGCCTGATCATATCATGTCACTGTGCTCTGTTAGTCAGTCCAGAAACTGGTGTTGAAGTTCTCTGATCATATCATGTCACTGTCCTCTGTTAGTCAGTTCAGAGACTGGGGTTGAAGTTGTCTGATCATATCATGTCACTGTCCTCTGTTAGTCAGTCCAGAGACTGGTGTTGAAGTTGTCTGATCATATCATGTCACTGTGCTCTGTTAGTTAGTCCAGAGACTGGGGTTGAAGTTGTCTGATCATATCATGTCACTGTCCTCTGTTAGTTAGTCCAGAGACTGGTGTTGAAGTTCTCTGATCATATCATGTCACTGTGCTCTGTTAGTTAGTCCAGAGACTGGGGTTGAAGTTGTCTGATCATATCATGTCACTGTCCTCTGTTAGTTAGTCCAGAGACTGGGGTTGAAGTTGTCTGATCATATCATGTCACTGTCCTCTGTTAGTCAGTCCAGAGACTGGTGTTGAAGTTCTCTGATCATATCATGTCACTGTCCTCTGTTAGTTAGTCCAGAGACTGGTGTTGAAGTTCTCTGATCATATCATGTCACTGTCCTCTGTTAGTTAGTCCAGAGACTGGTGTTGAATTTGTCTGATCATATCATGTCACTGTCCTCTGTTAGTCAGCCCAGAGACTGGTGTTGAAGTTGCCTGATCATATCATGTCACTGTCCTCTGTTAGTCAGCCCAGAGACTGGTGTTGAAGTTGCCTGATCATATCATGTCACTGTCCTCTGTTAGTCAGCCCAGAGACTGGTGTTGAAGTTCCCTGATCATATCATGTCCCTGTCCTCTGTTAGTCAGCCCAGAGACTGGTGTTGAAGTTGCCTGATCATATCATGTCCCTGTCCTCTGTTAGTTAGTCCAGAGACTGGTGTTGAAGTTGCCTGATCATATCATGTCCCTGTCCTCTGTTAGTCAGTCCAGAGACTGGTGTTGAATTTGTCTGATCATATCATGTCCCTGTCCTCTCTGTCCAGCAGATCTCTTCAGCTCAGTATACAAATGCACCAAAATGTTCTTGCCCGTCTGTGTGCTGTTTCTTGGACGTCCCCTTCTTTTTTCTACTGAATTGTTCCTCCTTAGTCTTCTTCTCATTTGCCATGTTTAAACAAAATTATGTTTTATATGTGAAGTGCAGTTCTCTGGTTAAAAGGTTGCTGTGAATTCTTCAAGACTTACAAACAGTTTTGTGTGGAGATTAGTTTCCATGTATCAGTGCTGAGTACGCAATTGACTAAGCTATTAACAGTCTTGCAGGATATGAACAGGATCAATTGTTCTGCTTGATTAAGGAAGTTTTGTTTGGTTGAATTTGCTTATGACTCGATACCAGTCTTCTTTCCTTGGAAGGTGATTGTCTGTTCTTATTGTTCTCATTAAATCCTTTCTTTGCTAACCTGTCTACTGTCTCATTTCCTGGTATGCAATAATATGATGGTATCGACTGTAACAGTATCCTTATGTAATTGTGTCATATTAGGTGGGCCAGCCACGTTGTGCATGCCAGAAAACCGCATCCACAAACAATTAATGTATGGTGACCTGAAAGATGGCCTGCGTCTGGTCACTGGGCAAAAGAAGTGCTTCAAAGACTCCCTAAAATTATCCCTGAAATACTTTAACATCAATGTAAACTCTTGGAAGTGCCTCTATTGCTAAGGATGCTGAATCTCTGAGGCTCGGAGAAAACGTACTGTATAAAAAGAGAAAACAGCTGACACTCACATGTCCAACCCTAAACTTAGATGCTGGAAGGGAATTCTGTGCTAGAATTGGACTATACAGCCATCTCTGGACTCATTAAAGAGGTACAACACAATATATCTGATTACTGTTGTCATAATCGCTTGTGGTGGATGTTATTACTATTAATAGTTTCTTTGATATCCTCTTTGTCTTTTCCTCTGAATTTTGGCTTCCAGTATTTTCAATAGTAAGTCTCCGTTTTATGTTATGGACAATCCAAGACAACAATCTACCTTTTTGTATTCTCATTATTAGTTGTCTGTGTGGCCCTTTATCTTTGAGCTGTTGTGCATTTGACTTTTTTTTCTATCTAGGTCACTCTTTCAAAATGTGTCAGTTAAACAATGGGGGTTGCTATAACAGAGAAGTAAGGTGCTCGTCTCAGTAAGGTGCTCGTCTCAGTAAGGTGCTTGTCTCAGTAAGGTGCTTGTCTCCGTAAGGTGCTTGTCTCAGTAAGGTGCTCGTCTCAGTAAGGTGCTCGTCTCAGTAAGGTGCTCATCTCAGTAAGGTGCTCGTCTCAGTAAGGTGCTCATCTCAGTAAGGTGCTCGTCTCAGTAAGGTACTTGTCTCAATAAGGTGCTCGTCTCAAGAAATAAACAAATAAAAGCATGAAACAGTGGTTGATCAAATCTGGCATGTTTCAAGCAACACCAAGATAGGTGAGATTATCTGTCTATTGGAGACAGAGGATAAACTTAGAGGTCCCAAAGAAGAGCAGCAAAACTGATAGTGGGATTCCAGAATTACAGCTTTGAGGAAAGACTCAGAAAAACTGACCTACAGTGTCTAGAAAAGAGAAGAATTTGAGGTGACTTAATACAGGTTTAAAAGATAAGAGAAAGGATAAATTAGACTATAACAAGTTTTTCAAAATACAACCACCTACAAGAACAAGAGGACACAGTAACAAATTAATTTTACAAAAGGAAACATTTATTTTGCCAGAGAGTGGTGAATGCTTGGAATGCATTGTCACAGGAAATAGTGGAGGCAGGGTCAATTAATGCATTCAAGACTAGATTGGATGCACATAGTTTTTAGATCAAGGAAATGTAAAAGAAACTGGTTGTACACAGGCTCTGCTGAGTCTTCTAAACCAGTATAAAGATGTTTAGTTAAATTATGTATATGCTGTGCATGAAAAATAACTCTTGCCAGTTGAAAATTGAAAAGAGCAGACTACTAGCCACTGCCTGTATAAAAAACATTTAGAAATGTATTAAATTCTGACCTAAGCTGCGCCATTGGGAGTAACTCCGAGAAAATTGAAAAAAACTGCATCCTGTGCTTTCTCCAGTCGTATCAACTAATACATTTTGCTAGTGAACCAAGGTAGCTCAGGATGAGAGAGAGTGGAGTTCATTGTGGAAAACTAGACAGGATGAGAGAGTGGAATTCATGGTGGAAAACTAGACAGGATGAGAGAGTGGAAGTCATGGTGGAAAACTAGACAGGATGAGAGAGTCAAGTTCATGGTGGAAAACTAGACAGGATGAGAGAGTGGAATTCATGGTGGAAAACTAGACAGGATGAGAGAGAGTGGAGTTCATTGTGGAAAACTAGACAGGATGAGAGAGTGGAATTTATGATGGAGAACTAGACAGACTCAAGAGTGGAGTTTATGATGGAGAACTAGACAGACTCAAGAGTGGAGTTTATGGTGGAGAACTAGACAGACTCAAGAGTGGAGTTTATGGTGAAGAAATAGACAGACTCAAGAGTGGAGTTTATGATGGAGAACTAGATACCCGGATGGGTCCATATACATGTTTTATGATACATGCGGCGAAAACCATTCAAATGATGAAGCGGAGGCCGAGGCTACCAAAACAGTAGTTGAGATTTTGCACCAACAGTTTGACTTTGGCAAATTGTTGTAGATGAATTTGGTAATTTTTAGTGACTCCAAATCAGTTCTGGAGGCGCTGAAGAACACCACATACTAAGAAAAGCAGACATTAAACAAGATCTTCACTTTAGGCTGGTTTTTCTGAGTCTTTCTTCGTAACTGAAATTCTGGAATCCCACTATCAGCTATGTCGCTCTTTTTTGTATTCTTTCCAGCATGTTTTTATCTCCATTTACGATAAGGACTCCACACCTGTACACAGCACTCCAATCTAGGTCTAACTAATGCTTTATACAGTTTGACAATTACTTCGTTGCTCATATGTTTAATATTTCTTTTAATCATTCCTAACATTGCATTTGCCTTTTTCACTGCGATCTGGAATTGCTCACTCACCTTACCTATTATAACCCATAGGTCTGATTTATCAACTGGCTCTTTGTCTACACTGAAATGTGTTTATGTTTTAATAATAGTGAGAAGTGATAGGAAACCGCATTAGCTTTCTGTACTCTTGATTCCATCTTATGATGAAATTATTGTATATTGAGTTGTTGTTGTTGTTTGCAAATGCACATAATGAACAGGTTACTCTTTTGTGCACCCTGAAAAGGATGTTAAGTGGCCGGTTGCAGTAGCTTTCCTTACATCCAAAGCATGCTGATGAAGGTGAACCAGGGTCCGTCAGGCGGTTGAGCTTTGCTTAGCTTCATCTGCGTGTCACTCACTACAACAGGGATCACATCGATTCCTCACCTCGTTAGCCAGGCTGCCATGAAAACAGCCTGTTTCCAGGGAGAGCCGAGTTGAGGGTCTTGGCCAGTATGTTTTGCCAGACCCTGACATGTCTGATCAGTATATTTTACCTGACCAGACGTTAGTCTTCCTCCCCATATATTAAGTGAAATGCATTCTCTATTTTGCTTGCTCTTCAAAATATCACTTCCAAATTTTTACTTACTTCTGCCAAAACATACTTGTTTCCAATTGTAGCATCACTGATTTTCTGCATCAATTCAT
The DNA here is from genome assembly GCA_036924085.1 of Ariolimax columbianus. Classification (NCBI taxonomy): domain Eukaryota; kingdom Metazoa; phylum Mollusca; class Gastropoda; order Stylommatophora; family Arionidae; genus Ariolimax; species Ariolimax columbianus. The sequence continues at coordinate 78,707,161 of JAVGWX010000012.1, forward strand.
CCTAAAATGGGGTAAAATATAAACAGTTGTAAATAAAATTTGAATAAATAATCTTGGCAAAATAGTTTATAATATTTTCTGCTTTTCCTTTTTTTTTGTTCCTTAACCCTTTGAACCCAGTCCACAAAATCCCAATCCCCTGTGCTCCTGAGAAAATATGCACAGTGTAGACATTGGAGTAAAGCTATTTACCATGACAAAACAATGTGCTCTAATTTAGTTATTCTACCTAAAATTGACGGACCTGCTAATCTCCAATGTTCTTACTTCAGTAAAGTGTGAAATATAGTCATCAAATTTACTTGATACATTATGCAGGATACACACTCCCATACCCCCCCCTCTCCCCCCCTCTCCCTCCCTCCCTAGCACATAGTCTAATATCCTCTAACCTCCAAGGTGCAGACCCAGTTTGACCCTAATCAATGGACAAATGGTAATTCTAATCACACACATGTTGTTTTTCAAATAACAGCTGCTCTTTTTAAGAATAATCATCATCTAAATCCAATTTATCAGCGTCAAAATCCTGGAAATTACTTTAAACGTGTTCTGTTGTTAGCCTATGTTATGGCGATTTCCTGAATTTAAAAAAAAACAACTTTTCATCACAAAAATCATAAAAAATCATTGTGAATACATGTTTCTATATTTATGTCATCATATTTGTTATTTCCGAAAATGTGTGTACTGTTTAGATGTCACTATATTATGACCAAAATCCAAGCAGTACAACCAAAATTAAGCTCGTGGCTCATGGGAATGTAGTAATTTACACACACCCTAATATATGGGTGTCACTAGTTCAAAGGGTTAAAGACTAATTTAAGACATTCATATATGTCAACTAGTATGATTTTCCGTACAGCAAACCAAACATTACCATACAAAACCAGTGTCTCTAGGCAAACGATAGCTTCACCTACCTAAGCAGTACCCTCACCAGAGAAGCGAATACCAACTCTGAAGTCAACAATAGGATTGCAAAGGCAAACTCTGGATTTTGGAAGCTACAAGCAAATGTCTGGAGCCGACAAGGCATCAGTGTCGCCACCAAGGTAAAAGTGTATCGCGCTGAAGTATTAACCACTCTGTTGTATGCCTGCACAACATACACAGTGTATAGCAGACACGCCAGACAGTTAAATCGTTTCCACATGAGCTATCTGCACAGGCTGCTCAGTATCAGTTGGCAGGACAAAGATACGACCTCTGAAATTCTTAACAGGTCAAACATGTTGAGCATTTGTACACTATTACAACAACAACAAACCAGATAAAATGGGCAGGACATGTTGCTTGGGGACCGATCGCCCCTTCACAAGCAGCTGCGATATGGTGAACTCAGAACGGGCAGATGCTCATCAGGGGGACGGAAGAAACATTACAGAGTACTTAAAAATGTCTCCAAAAAGTTTCAATATTGATGTCCTCTCTTGGAAGATACTTGTACAGAACCATTCCACCTGATGCACTAGTATCACACAAGATAGCATAACGAAACATCATCACTGAGGCTCGGAGAAAGCAAGCCGCCTGAAAGAACAGAACGTATGATGACCCCATAGTCGACTTCTCACATCTATATCCCAAGCGCAACAAAGTCTGTCACACAAGGATTAGACTTTGCAGTCACATGAGATCACATCTTGAAGTACAAGTCTGATGCTGCCAGCATCTTCACTTGTGACGGGCAACTATTATTGTATTGTATGGTTAAATTGTAGTTTTATACCACTTTCTGCAATTTACACATCATACTGACAGATGTGTACAGATAATAAATAGATGGAAAATGAGGAATGAAAATGTTGAAAAATGATAGAGGTGGAAGGTGAGGATGAAAAATGGTGAAAATTAATACAGAGATTGAAGGTAATGAATGAAAATGTTGAAGAATAATAAAGAGAAAAGGTGAGGAATAAAAATTGTGAAAAATAATAAAGAGATTGAAGGTAAGGAATGAAAATATTGACAAATAATAGAGAGAAGGAAGGTGAGGAATGAAAATGTTTAAAAATAATAAGGAGAGAAAAGGTGAGGAATAAATATGGTGAAAAATAATAAAGACTTAAAAGGTTCAAGAAATAAATGAGGAAAAAAAAATAAATAAGGAAGAAAGTGAAGACAAAGAATACCTTTTTTTAAAAAAGTTATTTTTAACTTTTATTTTAGTTTCAAATTTTATCCAGCCCACTTAATTTATTTGTTTCCATTTCCATGAATATGAAAAGCTAACATCACACAAAGACTTTGTTTCCATTTCCAAGAAAATGAAAAGCTAATATCAGACAGAGACTGTTTCCATTTCCAAGAAAATGAAAAGATAACATCAGACAGAGAGTTTGTTTCCATTTCCAAGAAAATAAGAAGTGAACATCATACAGAGACTGTTTCCATTTCCAAGAAAATTAAAAGCTAACATCAGACAGAGAGTTTGTTTCCATTTCCAAGAAAATAAGAAGTGAACATCATACAGAGACTTGCTGGTGGTGAGAACATTCTACCTTGTGTGTGTCAATTGTCTGCCAATCCCAGAATTCCAGCAACCATACTTGTTCCTTCTCAGAAGTTACAGACATGACTGGAACATTCAGACCTGAAACAGTTAAAAATGTGTTACTTAAATAAAATAGATAAAATGCTATCAATATAATAGATGTGTTAAAAAAAAAGATTAAATATGTTAAATAAAACATAAAAACATGTTCAATAATGTGTACGAGGAAGTCGAGGTGAAGGTCTTGTCCAGTATGTCTGATCAGTATATTTTCCCTGACCAGACATCAGTCTTTCTTCCCACAAAAAATTGTGATATTTTACACAACAACAAAAATTATGACTGTATTTAAAAAAATGTCCTTTAAAGTCATAACAGACAATGTCGAAATACAGATGACAGAGCTGGACAAAACTCACAGGGTGCCATGCGTATGGTCTACAGAGACAGAGCTGGACAAAACTCGCAGCGTGCCATACGCATGTTCCACTGAGACAGAGCTGGACAAAACTAACCGGGCGCCACACGCATGGTCTACAGAGACTGAGACAGAGCTGGACAAAACTCACAGGGCACCACACGCATGGTCTACAGAGACTGAGACAGAGCTGGACAAAACTCACAGGGCACCACGTGCATGGTCTATAGAGACTGAGAAAAGCTGGAGAAAACTCACAGAGCGCCACATGCATGGTCTACAGAGACTGAGACAGAGCTGGACAAAACTAACCGGGCGCCACACGCATGGTCTATAGAGACTGAGACAAAGCTGAAGAAAACTCACAGGGTGCCACACACGCATGGTCTACAGAGACTGAGACAGAGCTGGACAAAACTCATAGGGCGCCACACGCATGGTCAAAATAGATTGAGACAGAGCTGGACAAAACTTACAGGGCACCACACGCATGGTCTATAGAGACTGAGACAGAACTGGACAAAACTCACAGGGCGCCATACGCATGGTCAACATTAGACTGAGACACAAATGATGATGATGATGATTAAAATCCTTCATATAAAATACTGACCAATCAGAATATGATATTTACTATTACGCAGTCTGCCAATATCCATTATAACACTGTTCACAAAAACTGACATTGCCTGAAAGTAAACATTAAAAAAAAATGTCAAATCACAGATGAAATAAAGTGTTTCATATAATTGTCTTTGTTAACGTTTGCCAGATTATTCTATATTCTTTTCACTTATAGGGTTTCCAATCAATAACATATTTTTCTACTCTTTATATTCTGGGAACAAGTTTATGATATCTCTTAGAACTTTTCACCCATCACTTTATATCAAATTATGGAGTATGAAATGTATTTGACACATGCATTTATCAGGGCATATAACTCTGTTTATGTATGAAGATATGAAATTTATCAGGGTATATATTTCCTCTTTGTGTAATACTTGGACGATTATAAGGTCAAAATACAAAAACGAAGACGTGCAAAATACAGTGAAAAGCATAGCAGCATTGGGGAAAACCCAAAGGTAAGACAAGCTTAAGAAGGCAATGAGGAAAGGTCACACCACTGCCAACCGAGAGCTGTTTGCTCAGAGCAATCAAGAGGACGGGGACTGAGTGTTCTCAAGGTAAGATGTCAGCCTTGGGTGCTGGAGGTCACTGGTTCAAATCACGGTGGAGACCGGAATTTTATCACGTAGAATTTATGGTATTAACCTGGATCTCTGGTCTTAGTAATAGAGATCGGAGATAGGCTTAAAGACCGCTGCTCTAGCAAAATTCAAAATTATGTTAAAAATCTACCCAATCTATTCCAGGATCCTTGCCGTTGCTACGGAGTTCGTGCATTGTGCTGAGATTCTCACAAAATATGGAGAAGAACAGAGCCCTAAGGGGTTAAACCGTGTGCAATGACGTTGATTGTTTGACTAAACTAAACTAATCAAGAAAACATGAACACCCTCATAACCGGTCAACAGTAGATAGGGCATGCCTTAAAAGAACAACCAGACACCATCACCAGAAGTCTTGATATGGACCCCACATAGAAGACGGAAGAGAGGCCGACATAAGACAACTTAGCAAAGAACTGAAAACATGTAAATATAAATCGTGAATCAGATTCGATGCACTGTCTGAAGGATGGCTGCAGACCAGGTGAAGTGGAAGGAGTTTCTTACTGTCCTTAAAACCACCCTCAGGCCTGATGGTTAGTGGTTGCTTTATCAGTCACTAATCAAGGAACTAAGAAGTACGAGTAGCTTTCAATAACAACAAGAGCTAAGATGCACAGAGGATAGATGACTGTGGAGAGAATTGACTGACTAGGCACTAACCTTCACTAGGCATGTAACATGATATTTATTCAGATACACAAACTATAATCTTGCCTCATCTACGACCTTTCCAGTGATGAGAAACTCGAGCCTGTACTGAGCAATATGGACCTGACGATAGAATGACCCATGGAAAACAGCAGCTCCAACAAGTGCCACCATCACCTGGTTCTAAAAAGATAAAAGAAAAATAAATATTGTAAGATTCAAATACATATCCATACATGGGTTGATAAAAATGTATTCTACCTTAGGCTGGCAAAAAAAAACACTAACTTACCTGTTAGGTTCAAAACGTAATCCCTTTTGAAACAGGCCCTTTCTAAGTTGACACACTTCTTCATGTTAAAAGCATTTCTAGATATAATTTTGGGGGATCTTCATCAGGTGCTTCGTCACATCTGTCTTGATTTCTTCTATGCCCTGGAATCTCGTCCCTCTGAGTGGCGCCTTGAGACTTGAAGAAAGCCAAAAGTCACAGGGAGCAATATCTGGGGAGTAGGACAGTGTCGAACCTGTCCAATGTAGTGTTTCAGCATTCAAACATGCTTCTATAACACACAGCAATCGGGTTTTCAAAACTGTGGCAGACCAAAATCCAGATGGACAGGAAATGTTGCAGAAATTATCAATCATAAAGGAATGATTACGGCTTCAGTGATGTGTCTGGGCCTGGACAGAAAACTATGGCTCCCCACGAGGCCTCACAGAATAAGTGGTTTGGACTGGTTCACAGGGATGTGGCAATGAAGTCCTAGGCTGAACTTAGAAGGACAGTAGAGGACAGGTGGCAAGAAAGAGAGACATTTAAAAATCTTCAAAACCAGTCGGAGGACTGAAAAACCGACGATGATGATGATGATGTATGTGCCATACCTTGGGACTATCTTCTTCCACTATTTCTTTGTTTTCTCTGAAATAAGCATATCTATTATTTCACTTGTTTGCCTCAGGTTTCTCTCATTAACATACAATCTATCCTTCAGCTAAGTTGGAGAGGACCATGTTGCAATGAAGCAGTGCTCACCCTGGAGACATTCTCGGGTCGGGCCTCGCAACACATTGCTAAAACAGATCACCACCTCCTCAACAGAATTGCAGGCCACCTGGGACCATCAGATGTGGTCATGGACACGGTCATTTGGCGTGACGGGCCCTCATTGCCTAAACGTGCTATTATATTGTATGCTTCCACTGTGCCCCTCTCAGTCGACAAGCTTGTGGGGTCTAATGCAACAGGTGATTGGCCTGCTGTGTCTTTCCATAATGGAGGGACCGCTTCCTTCTGACCTTGATGCATAGGAATGGTGTTACCTATAGAATTTTTGCTTGGACGGTGGTTAAAAGCCTGCTCTTTTAGATTTTCAACCATTTATCACTTTCTGCTGCCGAAAACGAATGTGTTGAACCAAAAGGTGCAAATATCGCAGTCAAGCTGTAAACTAGCAAAACAACACATTCCATTCTCCAGTCTACATACTGCTACTTGCAAAGCCCTGTTCAGAGCTTGATGGTGGAGATTGAGAAGAAACACAGAAGAAGAATCACTTATTGATACATATCATCTAGCAGACATCTGCATTATGGTATTGCTAAACATGTCACATGCAGCTCGTGGACGTCAAGTTAAAAACCCCTGGTCAAGTCCATCCCATTAGAGATTACGTGTCATGTGAGCACCTAAGAATTATGATTTAAAAAATTTTTTTGGCATTCGCTTTATTTCTTTAATCCCCAAGGCGGTGTGCGTTGCACTGTGGTTTTTATTTTGCGCCTGTCGGTCCAGTGCATTCAACTTCAGCGTACATTTTATGTAAGGAGTCTGATTCCTCCTGCAATTTCTAAGGGTTTGCTTCCCAGGGGTAACGGCCGGTGCTGTGATGAGGATCGAACCCAGCACCTTTTGGTTGTGAGCCATGTCACTTAACCACTAGTCTACGCCGTCCCCATCGAATGATGATGATAATGATGGTATCAAGTGGCATCTCCGCATTGACTGTAATGGACTTCCAACATCCTCTGTCTCCTTTCTTGATGATAAACTCCAACAGACTTTTGTCAGTCCATCTCTTGATGTTGTCTTTCCACTTATAGCACTGTCTTCCTCTTGCCCATCTACTGATCACCTTTCCCTCCAGCACTGTTTTCCGTAGTGTGTCATTGCACGTTATAAGTTCAAAATATTTTATTTGCCTGCCTAAATTTGATCTTCTTCAGTATTTCTCTTCCCATTTCCAATCCCGTCATGACTTCCCTATTTGTTTGCTTTTCCTTCCATGAGATCTGCCTATCCTTCTGTGTATCCACATTTCAAATGCTTCAGCTTTATCCACAATCTGATTGTTCATCATCCATGTTGCCGAAACCATAGAGCAAATACAAATATATATAACTCTTAATGACTCTCATTTTCAGTGAATTTGTTAATGTTGTTAAATTAGTTTTTTTATCATTAAAGTTCTCTTCTTCACCTCCATTTCACATCTACCATCATTTGTTATGATCTGTCCAAGGTAGAAGACACTATTTACCTGTTCCAGAATCTCTCTGTTTACTGTGCTGTTCGAGAAGAGGAAACTAATGATTGGTCAGGCAAACCATACTGATTAGACATTTTAAGGTCAGGTAAAATTATACGGGCCAAGACCAACATCTCACTTTCATAGTTCTCCCTGAAAACAATTTCATGGCGTCTGACTAATAAGGCGGGAAATCGACGTGATCACCATAGCAGTGAGCGACACACACATGAAGACAAACATAGCATAACAGCCTGGAGGATCCCGGTCTACCTTCATCAGCCTGCTCAGGATGTGAGGAAAGTTACTGTAACCAGCCATTTAACACTCTTTTCAGGGTGCACAAAATAGTAAATTTACTCATTATAGCATTCAACAACAACAACTGACATGTTTCTTGTGGGCTTCACATTTGTTTTGCTAATTATCCTGGATTTTTTGTTTTCCTAAAGTTAATGTACTAACCATAACCATAATCCTGCTTCTGTTGTTGGTTGTCTCTACCAGTTTGTGCTCACTTTCAGCCAACAATACAGTATCCTCAACATAACAATATTAGAAAGATAGAAAAGGAAAGGGACCTAGTGGTTGTAATATAGCATACAGGTAAAGTGAGTAAGCAAGTCTAGGTAGCAGTGAAAAAGGCAAATGCAAAGTTAGGTATGACAAATAGAAATATTAAACATAGAAGCAATGAAGTGATTGTCATACTGTATAAAGCATTAGTTAGACCTAGATTACTGTGTACAGGTGTGGAGTCCTTATTGTAGAGATGTGCTGGAAAGGGTACAAAAAAGAGCGAAAAAGCTGATAATGAGACTCCAGAATTACAGTTATCAGGAAAGACTCAGAAAAACTGGCCTGCAATGTCTAGGAAAGAGAAGAACTAAAGGTGACTTAATACAGGTTTATAAGATAATCAAAGGAACTAAATTAGACTATAACAAGTTCTCTAAAATACAACCACCTACAAGAACAAGAGGGCATAGCTACAAATTAACTAAAGAAAGGTACAGATTGGATATTAGGAAATATTTCTTTAGTAAGAGAGTGGTTAATGGTTGGAATGCATTGCCACAGGAAGTAGTTTATGCAGGATCAATTAATATATTTAAGAATAGATTGGATGAGCATAGCTTTTAGAGCAAGGTAATGTAAATGAAACTGGTTGTATACAGACTCTGAAGAGTCTTCTAAACGAGTATAAAGATGTTAAGTTAAGTTACCAGATATTGTTAACTATCCTGGCTAAGAATGCTGATAAACAAAAGTAGAAAACAATGGAATACCACAGAAAAACTACCTACAGTATATCCCTCCTTCTGATACAGATTATTGTAGCCTGGTGTAATGTTATCAGACAACCAGCGATACCGATTTATCATTGTTGTGTCGACAACTCTCAGAAGGCTCCTTAATCCCCAGACTGGCTCACCATCCTGAACTACGAAAAGGTCTAGCAGGCGTGTCTGTCTCAGTGGCACACCTGCAAAAGTGTTATCATATATAATCATTATCTTGCTATGAGATTATTATGTAAATGTAAAGGTCAGTCCCATGGCAATTATTGCCATCGGGGATAAAGAGAACTCTGCATGTACTAAGCCGCAGCCTTTGTGAGGTGGGGTGGCCAGTTCCCTTCCATGTTATTTTTACCTTCACCAACTCATACATCAGACACCCATTTGACTTATCTTTATACTGGCTTAGAAGACTCTGCAGAGTCTGTATACAACCAGTTTCATTTACATTTCCTTGATCTAAAAGCTATGTGCATCCAATCTATTCTTAAATGCATTAACTGTCCCTGTCTACACTATTTCCTGTGACAATGCATTCCAAGCATTCACCACTCTCTGACTAAAGAAATATTTTCTTATATCTAATCTGGATCTTTCTTTAGTTAATTTGTAACTATGCACTCTTGTTCTTGTAGGTGGTTGTATTTTGAAAAAGTTGTTATAGTCTAATTTATCCTTTACTTTGATTATCTTATAAATCTGGTTTAAGTCACCTTTAATTTTTCTCTTTCCTAAACACTGTAGGCTGGATTTTCCTGAGCTTTCCTCATAACTGTGATTTTGGAATCCTACTATCATCTTTGTCGCTCTTCTTTGTACAGTTTGACTATCACTTCCTTACTCCTATGTTTAATATTTCTTTTTATCATACCTAACATTGCATTTGCCTTTTTCACTGCTACCTAGACTTGCTCACTCACTTTACCTGTATGATCTATTATAACCCCCAAGTCCCTTTCCTTTTCTATCATTCTAATATTGTTCTCGCCCATTCTGTAATTATGTTTCATATTGGATCTACCCATTCGGATGACTGTACATTTATCTATTTTAAACTTCATTAGCCATCTCACAGACCAGTCTCGAATTTTATCTAAATCCGACTACAATATATCCACGTCTGCTAAAGACGAGACACTCCTTCATAGTTTGTGTCGTCTGCAAATTTTGAATCAATGTCCAAATCGTATCAAGAACTAAATTAGTCCCAAAACCGAGCCCTGTGACACTCCACTTTTTATTCCCACCACTTAGAGTACTCCTTATTTATGCCCACTCTCTGCCTTCTCCTGATTCACCAATTTTCAATTCATTTGGCAACTTCCACACCTATTCCATGTGATTTTAACTTTCGAAATAATCTTCGATGAGGTTAATGTTAATGTGTTTGTGAGCCTGGATAAAGCAAGCACTGTCTCGAGGAAACACGTAATTGAGAATCATTAAACAAACATGAAGACTGCTGAAGGTCACACAGATGTTGTTTCACAGAAAATGTTAAGTTTACATTCAATCAATCAAAATTTCTCAGCTTCCTGTGGAGCATAGGTCTTCAAAAATACACGCCAAGTCCTCCTGTTCTAAGCCATCCATTTAGCTCTGTCCATGTTTACCCCATTTCCTTAATGTTTGTCATGAGCTCTCTTCTCCATGTGTGTTGTGTTTAGCTTAGCTTAGCTTCACCTAACTTAACTTAATTTACTTGACTTTAACTTAACTTAACTTCATTATACTGGTATGAAGGCTATACAGTGTCTGTACTTGACCAGTTTATTCTCCACCTCAACTAAAAATAACTGTGTGCATCTAATTTATTTTTTAATGCATTAACTGACCATGCCTCCACTGTATCAAATACCAATGCATTCCAAGTATTCCCCACTTTCTGATTAAAAATAATATTTCCTAATTATATAATCTGGACCTGTCTTTAAATAATTTGAAGATGTGCATTCTAGTTCTTGTATCTGGCTGTATTTTGAAAAACTTGGAATAGTCTAAATTATCTTTTCCATTGATTATCTTATAAACTTGTATTGTTTTGGTAATCCTCTATTTCTCTTGCTTTAGGGATTCCAGAACAGAGGCAGTAATACAATGCTGTCAGCTGGTTTCCTTAATGTGAGTTCTATCCAATGCCAGCATCTTCTTCTCACCTCATGTTCCACTGATATTTGTCTGATTCTAGCCAACAGTTCCACATTAGTGATCTTATCATACCATCTCAATCTCATTATTCTGTAAGGTATCCATATACAAGTATGATATTCTGCACCTTTTTTGTTGTTGTTTTTGTTATTCTCCATGTTGCAGAGCTATACAATAGCACAGACTTTCCAATAGAGTTGAAGATTTGTATTTTTGTGCTGTTTCACATAAGTTCTTTAATGCAATGAAAGCTCCTCTCAATTTGGCATTCCTATTTTGACATTTCTATCTGCACCTCCTACTTTGTCTGTATGGTTTCCGAGATATATGAACAACACCACATCTTGTAGAAGTGTTACTTTCAACAATATCCGATTGTCCATTCTTGCATTTATTCTCATAATCTTTGATGTTTCTCTCTATGTATTTTCAGTCCAAATTGTGTGCACTCTCTCCTCAAGTATACTTATTTTGTTTTGCATTTTTTTATTTTGCGTTCGCCTTATTTCTCTATTCCCCAAGGCGGTGTCACTATGTTTTTATTTTACGCCTGTCAACTCAGTGCATCTGACTTCAGCATGCATTTTATGTAAGGGTCTACTTCCTCCTGCATTTTCTAAGGGTTTGCTTCCCCAGGGTAATGGCCAGTGCTGTGATTGGGATGTGAATCCAGCACCCTCGGCTTGTGAGCCATGTCACTTAACCACTAGCCCGCGTTGTCCTCATTTTGTATTTGGCTTGGCTTTGTTCGTTCTCAATCTCCCGCTACCAAACCCTGAAAAGGGCTTAAGTAACAGAATGTAGTCCAGAGAACGGAATGCGTTGTGTCGTAGTTTACAGCTTGACTGCAATATTTGCACCTTTCGATCCAACACATTTTGCATTTGATTATGGTTATGTGAAAGAAGAGCCAAGTCAACTGCAAATTCTAGACCATCAAATTGTTTAATCTGTCGATTGAGTTTCGTTTTCGTTGGTTGATGTTGTTTTCATAATCCAGTTAATCTGAATCTCATGGAAAACTAAAATAAAGATTAATAATGAAGATGTTCTGATGGAAGCTAATGCACAAAACAAACACAAAATAAATAAAGACAATGGACTCGACAATCAACACAATACGTGGTTTATTAGGTGTTGTTGTTTATTTTATACCCTGCTGAAGGTCTTGTGGCCATTACAGGAGATTGGTTTTGCTTCTGTTCCAGTGCTGCAACTAAGTCATACCTACATATAAGGGACGGCATGGGCTAGTGATTAAGTGACACGGTTCATAAACCAAAGGTGCTGGGTTCACTCCTAAATCAGCACCAGCCGTTACCCCAGGGAAGCAAACCCTTAGAAAATGCAGGAGTAAGCAGACCCTTAAATTAAATGCCATCCAAAGCGAGATTCACTGGGCCAACAGGCGCAAAATAAAAACATAGTGCAACGCACAACGCCTTGGAAAATAAAGAAATAATGGGAACGCCAAATTTAAAAAAATGCCTATATATATTTTTATAAACTTTCTACTTTCAGTACCACCGTTGTTCACTTTATTTGTACCTGTGACATTAGGATCAAATAATGGATATAATAATTTGGACAAACAGGAATATATTAAGATCAATAATAAACTTACTTAGTACATACTCAATCTTATCATCTGACTCTTTTTCCATGAAAAACCTGAATGGGAGATAAAACAATCCAAACAAATAAATATTGATTTGAGGTTGTAAACCTAGCAACAATTACAAATATTTCAACAACAAAAAACAAACATACATGAATACACAAAGTACCATGAACATTTTATAAAACTGTAAGATATTGATGTTCGTACTAATTTGCAATGATAATGTATGTGATGTGCAAATATTATCTAAAAATTCATGTAAATAGACTCAAGTATTACATAGCCATTAGTGGACTTTTGTCATTGTCCTGGTATCATATATAATAAAACTAACCTAATGATTGTTAATAAAAATTATAAATTTCAAAAGAAAAAAATTGGTTTTTAAAAATCTTAGGTCCAGAGATGCTGGCCCTTTGGTGCAACACAAGTCTGAAGTTACATACAATAAGATAGGGCTTCAGAATTAAATGGATATACTGGATGGATGGATGGTTTTTAGAATGCACAAAGTACACAAAAAATGATGCCTATTATCAGTTGAACAGAAGAGAGCAGGTTATGGTCTTCAGACTCCGCACAGGAACAACAGACTGAGGTACCACCTATTCAATAAACTGAAGATAGGTGGCACTGACGAATGCACTTGTGGTACAGGGAAAATGACAGCTAAACATCTGCTGTAAAACTGCCCGACATACGAGGACCAGAGAAAGCACATGTGGCCATCACCAGTGGCAACACTAGACAAGCTCTATGGCAGTGTCGACAGCCTCAGGATGACCGCTACTTTTTTCGAAAAAATTCAGGTTGACGTTTGACAGCGTACGAAGAAGAAGAAGAAGAAGAAGAACGCACAAAGAGAGGTTAGGAATTACCGACCTTTTGGACGCTGAAGGTGATAACCCACATAGATGTCCAGAATAGAAGCACGGTCTGAAGCTCAGAAGCTTTCTTCTGACAAACAGTCAGTCTTGAAATACTAAGAGTAATGTCAGCTAGAGACAGCTTGTCTAGGAATGACATAAAGAAACTGCAGAAAAAGGATGTGTTGGACCAAAAGATGCAAATATCGCAGTCAAGCTTTAACTAGCAACACAACGCATTCCATTCTCCGGATTACATCCTGCTACTTGCAAAGGCCTGTTCAGGGCTTGGTAGCGGAGATTGAGAATTAACACAGAAAAAGAAAACATAAAGAACAGAAGAGATGTGATGAATTCAATGGACATATTGAACAGCACAGAGGACACTTAAGAGAAGATAGAAATGATGGGCAGCCTAAACTTACGTAGGACCCAGAAGAGGCGGAATGAAGGGAACGAACAGAGCCATTGAATGCACATACACACACAAACAGATGGGAAAGGAGGCTTACCTCCAAAGAACTGAAAGAAATTCCCAGTTAAGATTCTCAAAATAGTAAAATGACTCACTTCTCCATAAATGGCCTCAAGCGCACTGCGAATCCAGGGTATGGATTATAAGGAAGTTCTTCTCGACTCAGTAGTTTATGGATAAGATTGTGAAATTCTTTTTCAACCCCAGTTTTAATCAGGTAGCTGCGGACTCTATTTAATAGCACAGCCCCAACTGGTCCAGGTGGTGCTTCCAAAGTTTCTCTGGCGACGCCTGATACTGGCTATTTCATGAGAAGCAAAAACAATTTGTGTATTTGTTATTTGCTAAGCAATCAGGAATGTGTAAATTAATCAATCATTAATCAAGCATGTTTGTTCTTCTTTTATTTCTCTTTATCTCAAGATTTCAAAAAAAGACTGTAGCATAATGTTATCGGATGATTTTCCTAATGTGTATCTTATCCAGTACCAGCATCTTCACTTTATCTCCATTATCACTGTTGTTAGTGTGGTTCTTTCCTGCAGTTCCATATTAGTGACCAAATATTGTTTCTATGCTGCTAATCCATGCAACTTTATGTTCTTGGTTGTTGTTTTTATTTTCTCTGTGTTTCCCCGGCATGCAGCAGAACAGTAAGCTGTCGGGCGTTTATAAATACCTACTATGGATAGCCATTGGCTACCTGGGAAAAATCATTACCAACATGCATGTTTGAATACCAGGATTCCAAGTAGGTAAGCAATAGTACAGATGTTAAATATATTTATTTTGGCAATGAACTTTAATTTTTTTTTATATTCATAAATCAGGACTATAATTCTGTTTTAGTATCCAGGTTATGTGTATACACTTATATTTAAAAAAATCAAGAATATATGCAAATATATCATTTGGTGCACATGCCTTACAACAAATGGACACGGCAAACGACGTTTTAGTGGCCTAATGGTTTTACACATTCACAAGGCCGCTACCTATGAAGTGGTGGAATGGTTTGATAAAAGATCTAGTTCTGCTCTGGTACACGGCAAAGGATCAGGATGCATATACAATTTTGCTAGGTTCATCACATACGACACACTTGCTGGATTGACACTAAGGATAATGTGATATTATGATGTGATATCATACATTCACATTCAAGAAATACAAATATCACACAAATATAAAAAAATAGAAACAGTATTGAACCAATGTTATACATTTAGAAAGACAGGTACAACAAATGATACATCCATTAATAAAATGCCTTAGATCAATGATACATAATAGATCACAGTGGGTGTTCTTCTTCTTCTTCGTTGATTCTCAATCTCAATCTCCCGCTACCAAGCCCTGGACAGGACTTTGCAAGTAGCAAGATGTAGTCCAGAGAACGGATTTGCATTGTGTTGCTAGTTTACAGTTTGACTGCGATATTTGCACCTCTCAGTCTGACACATCCATCTTAGGCAGACAGTGGATGTGAAACAGGAGAGAAGAGAATTTGAATGGAAAAAAATATACTCAATAATATGCAAACAATTTAAAAATAAGTGTCGCGACGAGTTATTCTAATTTTGTTTCCACTTTTGTGTTATGCAGAACATATACTTGGAAGAAAGATATCTTGATTTACAGATAAATGGAGTAGTTTCTTTAAAAAATAATGAAACTTGCACTGAAATCAAAGAAAAAGTACAAATGAAAAGAAAAATATTGAAACAAAAAAAAAGAGAGAAATGCACTTCTAGCAAATATCATGACAGAAAACATAGATATGCATTAAGACAAGTTTAATCTAATCAGAAATAGTCAGCATGGATTTACTAAAGGGAGTTCATGCTTACCAAATATATTATAATTCATGGAGGAGGTTTCTAAAATGATAGATGAAGGGAGTAAGTGGATGTTATTTATCTAGATTTTGCAAAGTCCTTTGATAGAGTACCTCATCAAAGATTATTTAGGAAATTAAAATCACATGGAATAGGTGGCAAAGTTGACAAATGAATTGAAAATTGGTTAATGGAAAGAAGGCAGAGGGTGGGCATAAATAAGGAGTACTCTGAGTAGTGTGAAGTAAAAAGTGGAATGCCGCAGGGCTCGATTTTGGGACCAATTTTGTTCTTGATATACATAAATGATCTGGACAATAATATTAGATCCAGGATTGCAAAATTCGTGGATGACACAAAAATATGCTGTAGTGTCTTATCTAAAGCAGAAGTGGATATATTGAGATCAGATTTAGATCAAATTCAAGAATGGTCTGTAAGCTGGCAAATGGAGTTTAATGTAGATAAATATACAGTTATCCACATCGGTAGATCCAAAATAGAACATACTTACAGAATGGGAGTGAACAATATTTAAAAAATAGAAATGGAAAGGGACTAAGGGATTATAATAGATCATACAGGTAAGGTGAGTGAGCAAGTTCGGGCAGTGAAAAAGGAAAATGCAATGTTAGGTATGAAATATTAAACAAAGGAGCAAGGAAGTGATTGTCAAACTATAAAACATTAGTTAGTACCTAGATTGGAGTACTGTGTACAATTGTGGAGTCCATAGCTTAGAGGGAATATAAATATGATGGACAGATTACAGAAAAGAGCAACAAAACTGATAGTGGGATTCCAGAATTACAGTTATAAGGAAAGAGTAAGAAAAACTGGCCTACGGTGTCTAGAAAAGAGAAGAATTCAAGGTGATTTAATACAGGTTTATAAGATAATAAAACGGAAAGAATAAATTATACTATAACAAGTGGGGGATGGCATGGCCTAGTGGTTAAGTGGCACGGCTCACAACCAGAAGGTGCTGGGTTCGATCCCCATCACAGCACCGGCCATTACCACGGGGAAGCAAACCCTTAGAAAATGCAGGAGGAAGCAGACCCTTACATAAAATGCATGCTGAAGTCGGATGCCCTGGGCCGACAGGCGCAAAATAAAAACCACAGTGTAACGCACACACGCCTTGGGAAATAGATAAATAAAGCGAACGCAAAACAAAACAAACAAAAAAACAACAACAACAAAAAAACAAACTATAACAAGTTATTCAAAATACATCCACCTACAAGAGCAAGAAGGCACAGCTACAAATTAATTAAAGCAAGGTCCAGATTAGATATTAAGAAATATTTTGTTTAAATAGAGAGTGGTGAATGCTTGGAATGCATTGCCACAGGTAGTAGTAGAGGCAGAGAAAATGAATGCATTAAAGAATAGATTGGATATGCATAGTTTTTAGAGTAAGGTAATGTGAGGCACTAAGATTAGATGAAAGCATCATCATGGAAAACAAATACCATACCAAAGACAAAATAGATTATCTTCTAGATTCCCTATCATTCACATTGGCTCTTAGAAACTATAATAACAACAAATTAACTTGTTTGGACCACTTACATATGTATCCTTGCAGCAGATACATGGAAAGAATGGGGCATATACTCTAGCAAACGAGGTAGGAAGCAAAGTTCAAACTAAAAACATGGATACATATGAAAAAGAACAATAATGATAAAAAAATAACATCAGAGACAAAACAGATGAAACAGAAACATGCTAGTCTAGTGACAATGTTCAGACTGCAAACATGCCATTGCAAGTTGAAACATCATTGGTTCGTCAAACAAACTATTGGAGACATAGACAGTTGCCCATGAGAGGATAACAAACAAACAGTAGTTATTCTAGTCTGTTGGCTCCACAAGAAGCGCAGAGTGACAGCTTAGCATTCTCCAACCCAACTGAGTGTATGACACAGAGTGCCAACAATGAGGAAACAAAGAAGAAGAATTCAACATCCTCTATGCTAAAGCAAAAAAACTTAACAAAACTAATACACACAAAAATATTACATGTGAATTGTGTTTACAATATTCATAATAAAGAGAAGCAAAGCAGGAAATTTTTTTTTTTTAATATGTATATATAGTTAATTAGTTAGTTGATCATCGCAAGCAAAGATGGCGACAGCGCCAGACATGCTTATTCAGATGTGACCGCAACTGACTGTACATGTATATATATATGTAGATAATCAATCTCTGTCTCAGACATGGCAACCAAACATACTGTATTCACGAGAAGACTCATAATAAATTTGCAACTTCTTCAAAAAGTAGTTCTGACTTTACCTGCAGGGTATCAGGCTTCTCTTGTTTGGCTGTGCCTTTTCTGGACATACTCTTGGCTGGACTCACAGAACTTGATTATTGCCAGCAATTGTAAAGTTGCCCTTATTTTAATATAAATGAATCTCACATTTGTAGACTTTATGCCATGATTTTAGTATGAACATTATTATTAGTCCTGTTAAAAAATAAACAATTTTTAACCAAAATTATTTGTACAATGTCTAAGAATGTTTTTTTTCTAGTTTGTGTTACTCTTTTATTTCTTATTGTAGAAAATATTGTGTGGACTTATCTGACAGTAATGCATTAAAAAAATATTTGTGTCCTCTAACAGGAAGCTTAACACTTATATATTCCTAAATATATACAACTTTTACTTGATTACCTGAGACTCATTTTTCAGCGCAGTTGTACCACTGAAAGTCCCAACTTTGTTTCAAACAATTCTCTATCAGGGCTGTGGAGGTCCAGTGGGTAACAAGTTTTCCTTTTGATATTTCATGCTTGTTGTAGTGTAATGCAAAGGAGTATGACTCCCAAAGCAGCGGAGGTCTATCCTGCTGTTTTTTTTCTTCCTTGAGGATACCAGACTACTGTTGGCATACTCCAGTTTATATATATATATATAGTTGTTATAGTTGTCCATCACAAGTGATGAAGACCACTCACTTTTTCAGCCGTGTGGACAGTCGTATCTCTTGCTGTGTCCGATGAAATGGGTGACTTGCGCGGTTATTTGGATTAAAGTGAGGAAGAAACTGCGCCTTTTGTCAACCTCACTCACAGAGCCTAAGCTACCTTTCGCCAGTGGCAAGACATTCATCGAGACGACTGGAGATAGCATATGATGCAGATTTTGCCTCAGGATTACCACCGAAGCCTTTCCGCAAACATGTAACCCGCAGGGTAGAAAGGTGGGATGGCATCTAACGCAGTTTGTTGTGCCTTTTCAATAACCACAAGAGGTCGCATGGACAACACTCAGCGTGTGAGTGAGTCTGGCATCTCTCCCCAGCTGTATTCAGCTCATCATAGTAGCACCTAAAATTCCCACACGCCAAATTCGTGAAGGTGAACCGGCAGAACTAACCCGTGAAATACGACACAGGTATAAGCGTAGTGCCATTCAGCCGGCGTCCAGACCAGGATAAACGGATGGAAGAAATCACAAAAAAAGAACGGAATAACAAGTCCAGACGGAAAACAACACCAAGTTTCCGTGAACACAAGTGTAAGTCGTCGACTAGTGTGACTTCCAGGCAAATCCGTGGTCTAACGGCATCCATAATGATCCAAAACAGTAGAGAAATGTAGACTCGCAGCCATATACATATACCAGAAAAGTCAATCTTGTGAATGAGCACATTCTGGCTGACAATGATGGAGACCTGGGGTAATGTTTGGACATTTGATTGTGATGTTTATGAAAGTTTCCAGTTCAAGCAAAATATAGTCACTGTGGTTCTTGAGCTGGACTCTGCTTACAACTGTACGGACTAGGAGACAGTGATGCATTGTTTGAGGGAAAGTGGAATCAATCCATGGCTAGGAAGCTATACAGCAGCTGCCCATATGGACTAGGAGACTTTGACGCATTGTTTGAGGGAAAGTGGAATCAATCCATGGTTGGGGAGCTAGACAGCAGCTGCCCATATGGACTAGGAGACTTTGACGCATTGTTTGAGGGAAAGTGGAATCAATCCATGGTTGGGGAGCTAGACAGCAGCTGCCCATATGGACTAGGAGACTTTGACGCATTGTTTGAGGGAAAGTGGAATCAATCCATGGTTGGGGAGCTAGACAGCAGCTGCCCATATGGACACAAAATAACTTTACCTGACTTGTGATCATGGACATCTGCACTGAGGAGCATATGTCTTTGGGTTGACTCAGATACAAGAATCAAAAGCCCATAAAAAAAGGGAGAAAAATGGATGCACACTGGAGATGAAATGACAGACTACACTGAACTATCATCATTCTGGGGAGGGGATACAAAGACTGGTGCAGTGAAAAAGCGGTCATATACAGCGTTATTTCAACTCTTTGATGATGTTTCTTTGGTGGCAGGTTACAGTGACTCATCCTACAACCTAAAACATACTTGAGAAGGTTGGCTGGGGGCCTCTATTCTGTAGTGCAATGTACGATTTCTCAATAAACTCACCACTATGGTGATGAGTGTCAATATCCATCTCACTGGCAGACTACTGTAACACAGCCTGTTTTTAGGAGCACAAACGAGGATGTGAAGTAAAATCTTGATTACTTTGACCTTACCCTGATGTTCCTCTTTGCTCCAACTTCAAGGTGAATCAACTAATAAGTGATAATACCTGAAACAATGATACTGTCATATATGCAGATGGGTCTGTATTCCACAGTGAAAAATTCGGTTGGGGCTTCTCTGGGTGAGAAGCATGGCAGTTGTTGAACATAGCTGGGCATACATAACACCAACCTCGTGTATGAGAATGGAGATTGCATCAATGACTTCAGCTCTGAGATAGACATATGATACCTCTTTAAGCACATGTAGTGGGGCCTTTATGTCTTTATGCTGGTTTAGAAGATTCTGCATATAACCACTGAACCAGTTTCTTCTTCTTCTTCTGCGTACACAGTCAGACAGTAACCATTATTTTTTCGAAAAAAGCGGCGGTCATCCTGAGGCTCTCGCTACTGCCATAGAGCTTGTCTTGCAGTTCCACTGGTAATGGCCCCATCTGCTCTCTCTGATCCTCGTATGTCGGGCAGTTCTGCAGCAGATGTTCAGTGGTCATTTTACCAGTACCGCACGGGCATTCGTCGGTACTCCCTATCTTCAATTTGTTGAATAGGTGGTACCTCAGTCTGTTGTGGCCAGTGCGAAGTCTGAAGACAACGACCTGCTCTCTTCGGTTCAACTGGTAATAGGCATCATTTTTGGTGTAACCAGTATGTTCGGTTTCCCATTTGGTCATGTATCTGGCTTTGATAAGCCGTTTTGACTCTTCGTACGTCATACTGGTATCTGTTTGTGGTAGTCTTGCACCTTCTTTTGCCAGTCTGTCTGCCTCCTCGTTGCCTTGGATGTTGCAGTGTGCCGGGACCCACTGTACCACTACCCTTTTTGGTGCGGACTGCTGGCACAGTTTGCAGAGTGCTGCTCTTAAGTCATTAAGCTCAGTGTTTTTCTGGCTTTTTAGCGCTGTGACTACGGCGAGAGCATCTGTCAGCAGGACTATATGGCTCTCATTTTCACTGTGTGTCACCAACTGAACCAGTTTAATTTACATTGATATTGGCAATGGGTAGAGGTTAAATTTTGAAGTTGATCAACGACCACGCCTTGAATGAAGATACTGTAATAAATGAACTAGCAATTATATAGTTTATTATATTTTTGAAATCATACACTGACTATGATACATGGATCGAGGAGAGAGGTACGTCTCCTAATACGGAGCAGGAGCGTGTACAACTGGGAAGCTTCGAGAATCATCCGTATCTACACTCCTTGCCATTTGCTGAGAGGTACTTAGCACGTATATAATATAATTTATTTATATTTATTTTACGTTCGCCTTATTTCTCTAATCACAAAGGCGGTGTGCGTTGTACTGTGGTTATTTTTTGCGCCTGTCGGCCCAGTGCATCCGACTTCAGCATGCATTTTATGTAAGGATCTGCTTCCTCCTGCATTTTCTATGCCTATGGGTTTGCTTCCCCGGGGTAACGGGCTGTGATCGGGATTGAACCCAACACCTTCGTGTTGTGAGCCGTGCCACTCAACCACTAGCCCATGCCGTCCCCTATATAATATAATAAAATAATTATTATAATAATACACACCTGACATACGCACACAGATTCGGAAGTTTCTTGTTTTTTATTGCATTTTTATTTTATTACTAATATTACTATTAGTATTATTATTAGCGAGATTTTAGGGCCCAATAATTATTACAAACAATTGTAGAATATTTCATTTATTTTCAATTTTTTTTATTGCGAAACTAAGTTCGTGTCGTCTGTATAGACTAACTCTCCACAATCATGTCAGGTTAATTAAATGAAGTTTGGAAGGGAGTGCTTAAATTCAAACACACTTATTATAAACAGCGTTAGCATGAATTTTTGGTTTCGATGGTAAACAAATATGCTGTACTTCCGGGGAGAAAGGTCTTCGTAGAAAATGTTATTCTCTTAATTTATTTTAATTAACTGCTCCCTCCACATCGAAGGTAGGTTAGGTCAGGTCAGGTCATCCCGTAACCGGTGAGGTCGTTGGGGCACAGATGAAGACATTCTCACAACACCACGCCACCTTTCTCTGACAGCGGCCGCTGCATGTGACTCTTCTGGTCGGAGATTGGCCCATTCTTTTATGTTGTCCTCCCATCTCTTTTTTGGGACGGCCTCTTCGTCGTCTGTCATGCACCTTTCCGTGGTGGATTGTATTTGCAAGACCATTTGATCTCGATATGTGACCGTACCAAGCGAGTTTCCTTCTTTTGACAGTTGCCAAAAAGTCTTCAAAAGGCCCTATTGCTGTTGTAATTCTCTATCTCGTGTTTCCTCATTTGTAACACGATCTTTGTATGTGCCGTTTAAAAGTCTTCGAAAACATCTCGCCTGTATCCTTCGTTGAAGGTCAGCTATAACTGTAGGGTAGGCTGCGATGAATCTCCAACGACCTTGGTATCGTGGCTTTATGGTGTCAGTCAGTCACACTTTTTATGTCTTTTGTTGATGTTATCCTGTCAATTATAACGCTGTATTTCTCTGCTACGTTTGCCATCCACGTTTCTTTTTTTCATGTATTGTTTCCACAAAAAATTACTTTTCATAAATTGTCTTTTCGCCCTAATTTATTAAAGACTTCCTTGTTTAATTTCTTGTCTTTCCGCGAGTTTGGCTCTATTCTTTTTGTAAATGTATATCGACATTTCAAAGACATTAATTCTCTTTTAAAACTGTTTGTTCATTATTTATATTTCTTGCCACACACTCTCAATAACTATATGCGAGTTAATTGTTCGGATTTATTGTGTAGAACGAAAGTGCAGCGCAGGTTCAGGATGCCTAGCTTCACGACAAAGGGGTGAAGATTCAAATGTATGCTGATACAATTAACACGAGGCGATTTTATTGTGTGAAGACGGCCGTGTACAGCCCTAAATTCAATCACTCGTCGCCTGTTTTTAGTGCTGATGGCACGGCACTATTAACCAACAATGTTCAGATTCTGAAGCTCTGAGCGAATCATTTTGACGCCATTTTCAACTGTCCGGCCAGGATCAGTACGTAAGTCATAGCTCGTATGCCACATGCTACTATTAACAAGAGGCTTGGCCTTGAGCCCACCAAGGCAGAGGTCATGAAGACTATCAGATCTATGTCAAAAGGTAAAGGCTCCCGGTTCTGATTCCATCCCAGCAGAGCTATCAAGGTGGGAGTCTTGTGCTTCATTAGGAACTCACCAAACTCTTTCGTTGTATTTTGGAAGCCGAAACAGTTCCACGGGAAATGAAGAATGCCACAATTGTACAAGCAAAGGGGCTATCATAAATCCTGCGACAATCACACGGGCAACTCTCTGCTGTCAGTCGCAAGCAAATTCCGGCCCGAGTCCTGCTCAACCGCTGAATTTGTGACCTTAAGCAGGGCTTACTTCCTGTTCGTCCGTGTGGTTTTCGTGCGGGATGTTGGCCGGTTGATATTATATTTGCGGCTCGTCAAGAGAAAAATCAAGAACAGAATTGTGATCTGTACACAGTTTTCGTCGATCTGGCCAAAGTCCTTGACACCGCCAATAAGGATAGACTCTGGCAAATCATGGCGAAATTTGACTGTCCCTGCAGATTCATTGCAATTTTCCGCCAATTTCATGATGGCTCGTGTACTTCACGAAGGAGAATTGTCCGTACCCTTCCCAATTACCACCAGGGTCAAACAGGGCTGTGTGCTGACACCGACATTCTTAAGCACGGTCTTTGTAGCTATGTTCTCTTATGCTGTCCATGGCGATGTTACTGGTATATATAGCAGGCACAGGCCGTAACATCAATTGTTCATCCCGAGATGCCTGAAATCCCACACCAAGGTGAGTGAGGCCTTCATCCCAGATCTCCTATTCGCGTACGATTGTGCCCTCAATACTTGCTCACAAAAATATATACAGTTAACCATGACCCTTTTAAGCGGCATGAAGTAACTTTGGTCTGACAATCAACACTAGGAAAACGGAGGTTCTCTCCCAGCCTGCCCTATGGGAGCCGTACATCAAACCAAACGTTGCTGTACAACACCAATGTCTCCAGGCAGTCGTTAGCCTCACTTACTTATGCGGCAACCTCACTACATATGCGAATATTGACTGTTATGTCAATAACATGATTGCTAAGACGGGCACTGCGTTTGGGAGACTGCAAACAAACGTCTGGAATCGACAAAGCATCAATGTCACCACCAAGGTAAGGGTATATCGCCGTGCTGTGGTGTTGTCCACTCTACTACAAGCATGTGAGAAATGAGTGTATAGCAGACATGCCAGACAAGCTTAATTGTTTTCACGAAATCTGTCTGCAATGGCTGCTCGTGATCAGGTGGCAGGACAAAGTTCATAACTCTGCAATTCGTAGCAAGATTAACATGTTGAGCATCCATACACTTCTGCAAATAGCTAAGCTAAGGTGGACTGGACATGTTTTCCGCAGGTCAGATGAGTGCATCTCCAATTAGCTGTTGTACGGTTATCTCAGAACAATCAGACGATCATCAGGAAGGCAGAAGAAACGCTAAAGAGACTCTTTGAAAGTGTCTCTGAAAAGCTTCAATATTGAGAGTTGCGTGTAAGGAAGAAAACCACCTGGTCCGCTTGTAATACCGAAGGTGCTCAGATAGTAGAGAGTAAAGCCATCGCGGAGACTCAGCAAAAGCGTGCTGTCCGAAAATACAAAACGCACAACAATTCTGTAGCCGGTTCCTCGAATGTGTGATCTGAATGTGGCAGCCATTAGAGAACACATTCCACAGCAAAAGTCTGATGCTGTCTCCAACTATTATTATTTGCTCGGATGTTAAACTTGACTCATGTTAGTGAAAACTTCGTTGGCCATCCATATTTTCTTCCTGATTTCTATTTTGCATCTTTCAGTTCAGTTCAGGTGTCATCTTCATCCTCATCTTCACATTGACGATCGGCTGCATTTGATCTCTAACGTCCTCTGTCTCTTGCCTTGATGGTACAATCTGCAAGGTAAATTCCCTGTCCATCTTTTGATGTTATTCTAAAACTCTCATATTGTTGCTTACCTCTGGTACATTTGTCCTCCACCATTAATTCCATAAATATGTCCACCAACTTCTCTTATGATCTGGGGTTGTCCTCTTTTCTGTTTGGTTTTTCCCGTTAATCAATAATTATTTGGCAATCTGATTGGGAGTGATTAAAGTCTGTATATTTGTATTTATATTTGGATCGTGGCTGATGTTTTTAATAAATTTCTATGCCCGTCCACTGCTCGGTTGCATATCGGCTTCTTCCACCAACCTGCACCCTCTTTCTGTTCTGGAAGCTGATATCTCTTGTGTGAGTTCTTCTCATGCAATGATCATCTCTTCGGCAAAGGGAACTTTTTCATAGACAGCCGCATATTGCTCTATGAGTGTTTTTGACTTTTAGTTGAGACCCGGGATATTCTCTTGTCGTCTTGATATTTTCTTGACGAGGTCAATAAAGGCTTCAAAGTTTTCTGGTTTCGAGTCGATTGTTACTATTTCACTATCCAAGTCACCACCAAAATCACTCCACCTGGCTCGTTTGAAATCGAAACGTTGTTTAAAAGTGACCGTTTTAGGTTTTGCCACAGGTTTGAGAATGATCTATTTTGTGTCCGCGGGATTTGATCTTCTATAAGTTTCATTGTGTAGTTAGCTATTCGTCCACTTACAAAGATGTAATCAGTGGTGTACCCTCTTTTCCATGTGCCGTTATTGAAAGTTGGTGACAATTATAGGTCTACTAGCTAAAAATCCATACGTTCAGCCTAAATTTCAAGTGCTTCGCCGTCAGCACGTGTCTCTGTCATGCACTGTGTAAACAGTTGACATCTACCATCACTAGCCAGATCTTTTCTGATTAGCAATGACCAGGTTCTTCATAGACGAACGTCACATTTGGCGGCTTATACACGGACGTGACTGTGCATGATTGCATTTCGATTGTGGGTAAAGTAAAGTAAAGTAAAGTATCCCATGGCATTACTGCCGTAGGGGTGTGAGGTGTTAGCGATCTCACATTTCAAAGGCTCGGCTATATGAGGGTGGTAGCCATCTCCTCTCCCTCGCCGCTTTTACTTTCCGGACTGAACTGGTACCCATTTAAGGCTGTACCCATTTAAGGCTGGGTCGACCCGGGAGCCATTGCGGTCTGAAAAAAACATTACCGCCTCAACTGGGGAATGAACCCAGGACCACTCAGATGCGAAGCCAGCGCGCTAACCACTGCGCTACGCGGCTCCATAATTGTGGGTATCTGGACATTATTGTTGGAAGCGCACTATACAGATTTCATTTCCATGCCCTGCTTCGTGAAAATGGCGCTGACGTATTGTTTCTAGAGTGAAGTTCATGCTCACTACATGTTGTCTTCGGTCAGCGATATGGCGATGGGTCTAATCAGAACATCACATCTGCTCTGCCTGCAAAGTTAAGATAGCAGGAGCTCTTAGCCTGCTGAGCATCCCTCTATATTGATTATCAACAGAAGGTCACATTAGTTTTCCATTTGTATAGTTGCTGGTAGTGACAGGATTTGCCAACTATGAGTAGTTGTTTCCAGGGAACGCCCGACTGCTGTACAAATCTGTGTTACAATATTCGTGGAGGCTCCTTTCGTGTCCCATGTAAATTAGATGACGAGTTCTATCATCATTAAGTGCCCTGCCGATTGCCTTTGGCAATCATAGATCTCAATCCGCTTCTATTACGCGTACCGTTCACCAACTCTGTTGTTGATTGTCGTATTATTCTCTGAGGCTGTCCAACATCTTCTCTCTGCCTTTCATTGCCTCTATTTCTTGCATTCTTTCCCGTTGTCACAACGTGCTCCAAACCGCTTCTTCTCATAACGTGCCAGAAAAAGGATGACTGCCTTGTTCTGATCTTTGCAATGAGTTGTCTTTGTGCATCTTCGAGTACTGTATCAGTAGTCTTTATTGCAGTCCATGGGATCCATGGCAGCATTCTACTTTGTTAATTACCATCGTTTTTGTGTTCTTATTGTTAATATTCAATCCATATACCAGGTTTTCATTCTTTACTTCAAGCACCCATTCCTGTGGTTATTGCTCGCTTTCATTCTTTACTTTAAGCACACATTCCTGTGGTTCTTGCTCGCTTTCATTCTTTACTTCAGGCACACATTCCTGTGGTTAATACTCGCTTTCATTCTTTACTTCAAGCACACATTCCTGTGGTTATTGCTCGCTTTCATTCTTTACTTCAAGCACACATTCCTGTGGTTAATGCTCGCTTTCATTCTTTACTTCAAGCACACATTCCTGTGGTTATTGCTCGCTTTCATTCTTTACTTCAAGCACACATTCCTGTGGTTATTGATCGCTTTCATTCTTTACTTCAAGCACACATTCCTGTGGTTAATACTCGCTTTCATTCTTTACTTCAAGCACACATTCCTGTGGTTATTGCTCGCTTTCATTCTTTACTTCAAGCACACATTCCTGTGGCTAATACTCGCTTTCAGTCAGCAGAACTGTTCCAGTCGTATATCTGAGATTATTTATGAACATCCTATCGATAATGAATCCACGATTTCCTCTTTCTGTCGAAGAATGTGATATTTGTAAATCTAAAGACAAGATCTTCTACTTCTCCCTCGTTCATTTTCAGACCTGAACTTCAATGACCCTAACGAAGGCAGCAGTCGACTCAAGGCTCTGTACGCTTTTGTACAGCTTCTCGTGGAAGGACACTGGCTGTTGCCAAATGCTACTTCTTTTGTCGGTATATAGTGGACATGACTGCAAAATATGTTCTGCCTTCATGGGGACTGTGCCGAAGGCACAAAGGTCTGTAGTGCCAATCTTGAATTTGTTGTACAGATGGCATCTAATCTGTTGTGACCTGTGCATAGCCTGAGATTTATCACCTGGTCTCGGCTGGAGAGTTGATGGTAGGCATCGTTTTCTATGTGGCCATGGTAGTCTTTTTTCCATTTTGCACTGTACGTTGCCTGATGAATGCATTTGTCTCATTGTATGTGATTTCTGTATCACTCTGCTGCAGCATTCCTCCCTCTCTGGCGAGTCTGTCCCCCTCCTCGTTGTCTGGAATGTTGCAGTGGGCTGGTATCCACTGGACTGTGCTTTACAAGATGACATTACACATGTTCACTCCTCTTTTCACATCGATATATGGGGGTGGGGAGGGGGAGGTAGCAAGGTCTGGGCTGGGCGTCCTGCCCGTTAAAGGAAAGTGAAGGGTTTGATATAGCCTCTCCTTTCCAGATGTAGAGATCGCCGCTGGATTCACTTTTGGCTTGCCAGACAGGAGTTTCCATGCCAACGGCCTCTCTTACATTATTGTGTCCACAGCAGCACCTTCATGAGGGGCGCCCTGTTTCTTACATATCCTGCTGTGATTTGCGACCGGAGTACCCGTCGGTATAACTGGGCGGGCAGAATGGGCTCATTAGTCTTGGTTGGCAGTAAATCTAAGAGAAGGTAAACTCTAAACCCGGGTAGACGAAGCTCGTTAACCTAGGAGAGGAGGAACTCTGATTTTAAACCCAAAAGTCCCATGGAGTGCTGGCTAGAAATGGAAATGGAAAGGGACTAAGGGATTATAATAGATCATACAGGTAAGGTGAGGGAGCAAGTTCAGGTAGCAGTGAAAAAGGCAAATGCAATGTTAGGTATGATTAAAAGAAATATTAAACATAGAGCAAGGAAGTGATAGTCAAACTGTATAAAGCATTAGTTAGACATAGATTGGAGTACTGTGTACAGGCGTGAAGTCCTTAACATAAAGAAGATATTTTTTTTTTGCGTTCGCCTTATTTCTCTATTCCCCAAGGCGGGTGTGCGTTGCACTGTGGTTTTTATTTTGCGCCTGTCGGCCTAGTGCATCCGACTTCAGCATGCATTTTATGTAAGGGTCTGCTTCCTCCTGCATTTTCTAAGGGTTTGCTTCCCCGGGGTAACTGCCGGTGCTGTGATGGGAATCGAACCCGGCACCTTCGGTGTGTGAGCAATGCTACTTAACCACTAGGCCACGCCGTCCCCTATAAAGGTGATATAAACATGATGGAAAGAATACAAAAAGGGGCGACAAAGCTGATAGTCATATTACAGAATCACAATTATGAGGAAAGACAGAAAAACCGGCCTAAGTGTATAGAAGAGAGAAGAATTCGTGGTGACAATACAGGTTTATAAGATGATCATTGGAATTGATAAATTAAACTACAATAAGTTTTTTAAAAATACAGCCACCCACAAGAACAAGAGGGCATAGATACAAATTAACTAAAGAGAGGTCCAGATTAAATATTAGGAAATCGGAACTGGGAAGTCGTGAACATACTTGTAGCGGATGACTCAGGACATGGGGACTTGGCGTGTGTTTGTTGAAGAGATGTGAGCCACAGAGAGCTCGCAGGGTTTTGGTGTATCCTATTTGTGTGGTTCATTTAGGCGGATTGTTCTAATTTCTAAATTTTGAACACTCGGTTGCACGAGGTATTTTGGCAACACGCTTTAGTTGAGAACTTAACGAAATACATTTTCCCCACTGAAATAAATGATTTTCACAAAGTTGTATCAGTATCCGTGTCATTTGCTGCAAAATAATAACAAATCCAATTCATTTTGAGAAAATATGATTATTTAATTATCTTTCCAGCTTTCCACTTATTTCGTTGAGCGCCGTCAGAAGTCATCTGTCCTGCGCTAATTGCGTTGAGTCGGTCACTATGAGCCTGTGTTGTTACACACTAACTGTAATGCCATTTTGGCATTTATCCACCTGCCTCGCGGCAAAATTCTTGCCCATTTTAAAGTGTACTCATAAAATGTGTTCTCATAAAATAAAAATTCGAAATTAAATTTATCTTGTTTCCAGAGCTCCCTTGCTTTGAAAGTTAATATATAGCAGATGAGCAATTGCAAAAGCACAAGTGGAATCAGACAAAATGGCTGCGCTCAGCGACGAGGAAGTTTTTAGTGAAAAACCGAAAGTCATTAAAAAAGTCTTGAAAGATTCAGACGAAAAGAGATTAATTGTCATTCTAGAAAAGGCATCATTGGAAACTGTTAAGGTGAACTACATGTTGGTTTTGTTTATAAGATATTTTAACCTTTCGAAACGAATCAGCCTGTCCTCCTATTTATTTAAGTTATTTTATACATTTACATTTATATTTTTTTCTGATTTTCTCCCGTTGTTTTGAACACCACAATGACCACATGTAAAATGAAAATTGTAAATTGTTATAAAGTTATAATAATAATATATATTTATAGTATAGTTTGTAATTTGTAACCATTATTAATTATTCACTATTATTTTCTTTCTACAAGCACACTTTGTACTTTGTAGTTTGTTGTTTTTTACTGTTAATTTGTACAATTTTCAAATGCTCTCTCTCCCCCCCCCCCCCCCCCCCCCCCCAACCCCCCCTTGAAAATTTTCATTTTCTCTAAAAGAGAATACCTAATAATTAGTATTATATCGTGATTGTCATCATATATCTTCTGTTTTTATTTTTATTTGTTTAAAAAAAAATTTCCTGGATCGAAGATGCAGTAATAGTGAATGACTCATGAGCTGACAGCAGCAAGCAATTCAAAGTCAAAGTTGACTCAATGACTGCTTGCATCAGGGTTACTCCAACCACAGTAGTAAGTTAAGTAAGACCCTATTCCACCTCCAAGTGGTGGCCCTAGAAACATACTACTACTAATATTACTCACAAGTGTAGTCTGGCTAAGAGATAGTGCTCACAGAGGGAAGACAAATCCAGTACCCAAAAAAATCCAGCTGAAATTGGTTGCAACTGGACGAAAGGCGCGGATATCACAGCCTCGCTGTAAAGAATGTCACAACTTCTTTTTCAGGATGAACGCAGATGTAGATGAAGAATATATGATCTTCTGACCACAATTAGGTCTTTCTTTACAGTTTACTCGTCAGATTTCATGGGGGCAGAAGATTCATTGTAATTTGTTCAGACTACCTAGGTGACTCGGTTTATTTCAATATTGGACTGTCTTCTTGAATTACCCTTATGAGGCTGCGTTTGCTGATTTAGTTTGGCTTACTTATTCACTTCCAAGTGTTTTGGTCACCTAATTATTCTCTTCCCTTACAGCTGCAGGTTTTGACCTAGCACACATGTTAAAGAAAGTGCTACAGAAACCACCACTGTATTGCAAGTGCATATAAATGATTTGGTGCAAGCTTCCTGCTAGGAGATCAACTGCTTTGGTTCTGCTGACGATGGATGTGTTGAACCGAAAGGTGCAAATATTGCAGTCAAGCTGTAAATTAGCAACAACACATTCTGTTCCCTGGACTACATCCTGCTACTTACAAAGCCCTGTTCAATGCTTGATAGTGAGAGATTGAGAACGAACACAGAAGTAGAAGAAGAACTGCTTTGATGACCCATGCTTCTAATGGAGTGAAAACAGAAGGGCATTTAAATGCTATAGTTGTTAAAATTAGTATCCATATAGGGCCAGCACTGAATATACTGACAGCAGCCAGAGACTCATAGCTGGCTGCTTGCATCAGGATCAGCGAACCATCATCATCATCTGTTTGATCAGTCCTGTGACAGGTTGTATGGTTGTCTGAGTATGTCTTTCGATTTGGCTTGGCTTCGTTTGTTCTCAATCTCCCGCTACCAAACCCTGAAAGGGCTTAAGTAGCAGAATGTAGTCCAGAGAAAGGAATGCGTTGTGTCGTAGTTTACAGCTTGACTGTGATATTTGCACCTTTCGGTCCAACACATCCGACTTCAGCAAGCATTTTTTGAGTACCGGGTTAGCATTTCCTCTTCGATCGCTTCTCCTTAGCCAGTCTGCCCTGCTGCAGCCTGTTATCCAGGATCACCGCATGGAGGTGTACAAGGGTCTTGACAGCTCTGGTTCGCTGACCCTGATGCTAGCAGTCAGCTTTGGGTCGCTGACCACTGCAGCTCATTCGCTGCTCAGCATCTTGATCCCATGTCTTTCCATTTGACCCTATACGCTGCATTTCTCTTCATTTCATCATAAGTTTGTACTTCAATATCCCTCCATGCTGAGATGTAAAGATAAGTCCTGGGTCGCCTGGTTCCTCTCTTACCTTGAATATTGCCCTCTAGTATCTTCTGTAGAAGACTTTGACCATAGTGAACCATAGCTGACAAATTTCCGATTCCATCTCCATGTGGCAGCCCTGGAAACAGGCTGCACTAAATACAAGTTTAGTTCGGCCAAGGAATAGGGATCACAGTGGGAAGGCAATCCTCTGTACTCAAAAAAAGCAACCACAGATATTAAACCTCGCTGTGAACTACGACACAATGCCCTATGCAGAAGAAGTATCCATATTTACTACTGAAAGTTTAAAATTACTTAACTTTTGTCATTTTCAGGTTGGCCAGAAGTACGAGCTGCTATGTTGTGACAGACACAGTAATGTAGGCAAACGTATAAAGAAAGATGTCTCCACATGTCGACCTGATATTACACATCAGTGCTTACTGATGTTGATGGATTCACCTCTGAACAGGGCTGGATTATTGCAGGTGCTGTCTATCCTCTTTTAATACTTTTTTTCGGCTGTCAATGAAAATAAGTTTTTTCTTGTTTCTGCTATTATAGAAAGTACAGTAAGTCCTCTACATGCGTGGTCAATTTTTTTTTTTTTAGGGGGCGTTCACTTTATTTATCTATTCTCTAAGGCATGCATTGCACTATATTTTTTTACTTTGAATGACTTTTATGGAAGAATCTGCTTCCTCCTGCATTTTCGAAGGTTTTGCTTACCTGAGGTAACGTCCAGTGCTGTGATGGAGAGCGAACCCAGCACCTTCGGATTGTGAGCCGTGTCACTCTATCCACTAGGCCACGCCATCCCCATGCACGGTCAACTCATTTCATAAGCTTCTTTCTATACTCCTTCAGTGTTTGTTCTGAAAAAAAGACGTTTCACAGTGAGGCTGCGATATCTGTGCCTTTTGGCCAGACACATCTTGTTTCATCTGACTTTTAAGGTGTGCTGGGATTGCCTTCCCACTGCGATCCCTATTCTTTTAGCCAGACTACAGTAGTGCAGTTTGTTTCCAGGGCTGGAGACTTGGAGGTGGAATAGGGTCTTGGTCGACTCTGGTTTGCTGGCTCCAATGCATGCAGCCAGATATGAATCACTGGCTGCTTTCAGCTCATTCACTGTGCTGCATCCTAAAGCAACTTCTTTCTATACAAGTTGATAAATCATGTATGTTGATCAGTGCTGAAATGCATTGTATTTTAAACATATGTTCTTTACAAAGGATAAACAGGTTCTGCTTTTAAAATCATGAAACTTAATTCAGTATCTTATGTCATTTTATTTAAAAAGCAACTAGTCGTCCTACAGCAGACAATGATAGGGGATCACATATGTTCAACAATTGCACATTTGCAAGTTATTGTAAGTCAAGAACTCAAAACTGTAGTCGTTCGTCAATAAATGTTTACAGAGGGTGATGATATGGCTTGGCTTGGCTTCATTTGTTCTCAATCTCCTGCTACCAAATCCTGAAAGGGCTTAAGTAGCAGAATGTAGTCCAGAGAACGGAATGCGTTGTGTCGTAGTTTACAGCTTGACTGCGATATTTGCACCTTTCGGTCCTACACATCCAACTTCAGCAAGCATTTTTTGAGTACCGGGTTAGCATTCCCTCTTCGATCCCTTCTCCTTAGCCAGTCTGCCCTGCTGCAGCCTGTTATCCAGGATCACCGTGTGGAGGTATAGAAGGGTCTTAGCAGCTTTGGTTCGCTGGCCCTGACGCTAGCAGTCAGCAATGGGTCACTGACCACTGCAGCTCATGCGCTGCTCAGCATCTTGATCCCGGGTGATGATATAATGATGATGTAATCCCTTTAACTGTAGCTCTTTACAACCCAATGCTTCCCGGACAAAGGTACATGTCTGCCTCAGTTGTTTTTTTTTTGGCGCTCTGCTTTGATGTGTACAGTATGTATGTTTTGCATGATATCTGAAATATTTTTGATCATTGGTTATTTAGCCCGCTGATGTAACCATTCCATTCTATAGTTGTTTCTCAGGCTCCATCTGCAGGTCTGTAGTCTGTTGCTAGGTAGTGGCTGTGGAAATGTTGCTCTGCTTCTGGTCAGCCCATCAGCCTTCTCTTTCCTGAGACCCTGACGTGATCATGTATCACTTCGAGCACCACTTCTGCTCAATAAGAGGTGGACAGTTGTCTATGGGTAATGCTAGACATGGAGAGAAAAGGAGTCAATATCAATCAGTGAAACAACAAATCAAATGTAGGAAATAGAGTTTGAAAGGACACACGCTGAGGAAACCATCATCAAACGTGGTCAGATATTCCCTGACATGGAGTTCAGAAGGTAAGAGAGGTAGACCAAGAAACACCCGGAGAAGAGACTGAAAATTAAGTTTGATCCATGAACCTCACCTGGAGAGGCAGAAAGAGCAGCTCAAGATCGAACTTGCCAGAGGAAGATTGTCAATGGCCTATGACATGTTGAGACACCTTACTATTGGAGAATATCAAGAATAAAAATGTGTAGTTATTGGGAAGGACATAAAGCATGTAATGTACACTGGGGCATGTAGAGCCAGATGTATTGGTAGCTTTGTGCCAACATATAAAGAAGAATGAATAACAATATTCTCTTGTTTGTTATGATGATTATAGAATCTTTTAAAACAATTTGGTGATTATTATTTTCTGCGACTATTAATAAGGTGATCACCAATACGCTGTCATATTACAAACGATTTGATCCACTACCTTCCTTGTCAGCAGACAGGCATCAAAATCATTTAGCCACACGAACCTTTATTCACTGTATTGGTGAACTATTAAATATTGAACTTTGTCCAAGATTTAAAGCAAATTGGTTTGTGAACTTGTCTGTAAACAATATATATAATGTTGTTATTGTTATCCAATAGCTGCTGAGCAAGCCTGATCTTGATAGCCCAATGCCATTCTATATAGGTACAGGTCTTCTTCAGTTGTTTCACTGCTCCGTGCAGTGTGCTGGCAATTGTCAGTAGAGCTTGTAAGAATCATTTCCTCATGTCTGCAAGTGCCTTGTACTCGAAGAATAAGTGTCTGTTTCATCAAGGTGAAAGCAATGCCTGCACTAGGGCATGTGCTGGGGATTTATGCGGTTCAAGTGGTTATTGACTCTGGTGTGTCATCATTACTTTTTGACTGTGACATTTCGCTAAATATATTGCGACATGTTGTTCCTGTCACCCACCTGTTCATCCAGAGTTCCCTGGTATATATATATATATATATATATATAAATATATTATAATATGCCCATAACTCATAAACAACTTGACATAGAGGCTTGAAATAAGTTAAAAGGTCTACAAATTGTCCATAGAATGTTGAGTGAAAATTTCAGCTCAATATGTCCTTCAATCAGTGAGTCTTCAGACATCAAATGAAAAACTTATGGCAAAACAGTTAACAGACTGACAAATATAAAGATCCTGAAAACTTGCATCTTCCCGGTGGCAATGTATGGGTGCATGACATAGTCAACCACACAAACCTTACGGAAGAAGATTTAATTCTTCTAGCTAAAATGTTACAGGATGGTGCTCAAAATATAAAGGAAAATGAAAAGACAGAAATCCTCCCGGAACTGGATATAAAATTCTGCCGGAGCTGGATATAGAACCAAACTGGTTAGTAAATAAGATTACGCCTAGGAAATTAATAGACTTAGGCCACATCAAATGCCACAATGTCCTTGAAATAACGATACTGAAGGATATGGTACCTGGCAAAAGAGACAACAGAGGAGACGATGGACAAGGGACATTACAGGGACTCTGGGTTGGCCAGGGATCGAGTATCTTACAGATCAGCTATCATGAGAGCGACATTCTGCAAAGGACATGATGATGATATGAATATGTAATATAACTTTTACAAATCTTTATTACAGGTTTATGTCAAGACAGAGAAAAATGTATTGATTGAAATCAACCCGCAAACTCGGATTCCTCGAACTTTTGACAGATTTTGTGGTCTTATGGGTAATTTGAAATTCTGATTTTTATTAAGGCTGACATATTTGTTTTCTCAATTTGTCTTTTTCTGTGTCTCTTCATGTTTTACATGTGTTTGGTTTTTCACTTATTAATAATGTTCCAATTCTTTGTTCATTGATTTAATCCCTTAGCAAGTAGATTACTTTTTAAAAAAAAATCCTTTGTTACCAGTAGCAGAGCTTGTTTGCCACAGCAAATCTATCTGGGCATATTTTTGTGTGTGTGCGTTCGCCTTATTTCTCTTATTTTCAAGGCGGTGTGCGTTGCACTGTGGTTTTTATTTTGTGCCTGTCGGTCCAGTGCATCCGTCTTCAGCATCCATTTTATGTAAGGGTCTGCTTCCTCCTGCATTTTTTAAGGGTTTGCTTCCCCGGGGTAACGGCCGGTGCTGTGATGGGGATCGAACCCAGCACCTTCCGGTTGTGAGCCGTGCCACTTAACCACTAGCCTACGCCGTCCCCTCTATCTGGGCATATAACTCTGTTGATGTTTTTTGAAGAAATAAAGTGTAGAGTTCTACATGAGGGGCAACTTTCTGAGTCCTTTGTGATGGTATGTTGATTGGTTATTGATCCAGCTCCTGTCCTTTGACCTAATGCTTATAGTGTTTGTGAGATGTTGTTTAGTTCCGTACAAAGTGTTCCATTTGTCTGGCTTCGGAGGAAGAGATGCCTTTGAGATAAGAACTAGTGTCCGTCAAGATCTTTCTTATTACTTTCTCTTTCTCATTACTTTCTCTTATTTATTAATTTCTCTTTCTTATTACTTTCTCTTTCTCACTACTTTCAATTTCTTATTACTTTCTCCATCTGATAACTTTCTTTTTTCCATCACTGTCTCCATTTATTACTTCCTTTTTCTCATTACTTTCTCCATCTTATTACTTTCTCATCTTATTACTTTCTCTTTCTACTGGCTGTTGACTGGATTATGCAGACAACATCAACCATCAAAAATGAATTTAAAACAACTTGATGATCTAGACTTTGCAGATGT
Source organism: Ariolimax columbianus (assembly GCA_036924085.1). Taxonomy (NCBI): domain Eukaryota; kingdom Metazoa; phylum Mollusca; class Gastropoda; order Stylommatophora; family Arionidae; genus Ariolimax; species Ariolimax columbianus. The sequence goes on from JAVGWX010000012.1 coordinate 78,744,380, forward strand.
CTTGGCTCTTCTGTCCTACAACCACAATCAGATACTTAACTTAACGTCTTTATACTGGTTTAGAAGACCCTGCAGTCTGTATACAACCAGTTACATTTACATCACCTTGCTCTAAAAGCTATGCGCATCCAGTTTATTCTTAAATGCATTAACTGTCCCTACCTCCCCTGACAATGCATTCCAAGCAGACACCACTCTCTGACTAAAAAAATATTTCCTAATATCTAATCTGGACCTCTCTTTAGTCAGCCTGTAGCTCTTATGTTTAATACTTCTTTTTATCATACCTAACATTGCATTTGCCTTTTTCACTGCTACCTTAACTTGCTCACTCACCTTTCCTGTATGATCTATTATAACCCCTAGGTCCCTTTCCTTATCTATCTTTCTAATATTGTTTTCTCCCATTGTGTAATTATGTTCCATATTGGATCTACCCATGTGGATGACTGTACATTTATCTACATTAAACTGCATTTGCCAGCTTACAGACCATTCTTGAATTTTATCTAAAAAATAAAGTAATTTTACTTTATGAGAAGTCATATAAATTAAGACTAAGAATTCACAGACTAAAAAAAAAAATCTTAAGATTATGAGAGTAAATGCACTGAATGATAATCAGATTATGTTCGAGGACACACTCCTACAAGATGCGGAATTATTCATATATCTTGATGGTATTGCAGTATGATAAAAAATATGCATAGTTTTGAGATATAAGATTTGCGCAGATAATCAAAGACACCTGTGGACAAGAAATCAAAATTTTAAATTTTTTAAATTGTAATTTCTTCTATGCTGCAATTTGATCTGGCTTGACGTCTTTAGAAGACTCTACACAGTCTGTATACAACCAGTTTCTTGGAGGGTGGTTTCACCGATGTGCGAGTTCATCTTAATAGACTCAAAACACAAGAGCTAAGTAGACCCGCAGCCAGTCAGGCACCATCTATAGCTGCTCTTAACAAACCACCTGCGGACAAGGGAATGGATAGGAATCTTAATTTAATTGACTAAACTTCTCTTCTTCGTGCGCTGTCAAACGTCAACCTGTATTTTTTCAATAAAAGCAGCGGTCATCCTGAGGCTGTCGACACTGCCATAGAGCTTGTCTAGTGTTGCCACTGGTGATGGCCACATGTGCTTTCTCTGGTCCTCGTATTTTGGGCAGTTTTGCAGCAGATGTTCAGCGGTCATTTTTCCGGTACCACAACTGCATTCGTCAGTGCCACCTATCTTCAGTTTATTGAATAGGTGGTACCTCAGTCTGTTGTGGCCTGTGCGGAGTCTGAAGACCACGACCTGCTCTCTTTTGTTCAATTGGTAATAGGCATCGTTTTTTGTGTAGCCAGTATGTTCTGTTTCCCATTTGGCCATGTATCTGGCTCTAATAAGCCTTTTGGACTCTTTGTAGGTCACACTAGAATCTGGTTGTGGTAGTCTTGCACCTTCTTTTGCCAGTCTGTCTGCCTCCTCGTTGCCTTGGACGTTACAATGGGATGGAACCCACTGTACCACTACTCTTTTTGGTGCGGTCTGCTGGCATAGTTGACAGAGTACTGCTCTTAAATCATTAAGTTCAGTATTTTACTGGCTTTTTAGTGCTGTGACTACGGCCAGGGCATCTGTAAACAGGACTATCTGGCTTTCATTTAATTGACTAAATGATAGATCCTGGGGAAAATGCAGGGCAAGGATTTCCATCAGTGTGTGCAAATTTATCTTTTGGTGTAGGATTGAAATGGTCTCAGAACTCCAGAATAGATAGTTGTGTAGCTCTATCATACTATAGAAACTGACATGCTGATCTTGTGGATTTCGAATATCTTCTTGGGACTTACCCTTCCATCGTCATGTCTACTATATTTATTGTAATTTGTTATCTCATGTTGTTTGTTCATTCCAAATACTAATTAGTGAAAGGAGAGACACGTAACCTGTATTTTTGCATGAGAAGCTGTACAACATTGTGAGGAGTTTTGAGCTGACTGCTGTCTTTATTAGAGTTATTGATGTGGATGTTATGATTGTAAACAAAGTCGGAGAAAAAGAAGAAAGGGCTTGTGCAGTGGATAGGTTTTGATGCATTGATTTGTATATCCAAGCTATTTATATCCCTGTAACTATTGTTGTTTCGTTATTTTGAATGCCCACAATGACTAGGTTTACTCTTTTGTGCGTCCTGAAAAGGACGTTAAATGGCGGGCTGCAGTAGCTTTTCTCACATCCCGAGCGTTTTTATGAAGGTGGACCATGGTCCTCCATGCTGTTGTGCTATGCTTGACTTCATCTGCATGTCGCTCACTACTATGGGGATCACGTCGATCCCTCACCTCTCCTAGCCAGGCTGCCATGAAAACAGCCCTTTTCCAGGGAGGGCTGAAAGGAAGCCGATGTAAGGGTCTTGGCCAGTATATTTTGCCTGACCTCGACTATCGACTAACATGTCTGATCAGTATGTTGTATTTGACCAGATGTTAGTCTTCCTCCCCTCTGTAACTATTGCATGAATTTATTCCAACTTTCTGTCCAATTTCTCACTCTCACTTTTAGTATCACAACTACTTTTTTTCACATGTTGCGACCTTCCATATTTGGTCAATTTCTAAGTCTTGACATTGATTGGTCAGAACATACTGTTGAATATAATCTACGTATTAGTCACTATTGTAATATGTTTCATAACACATATATGTTGATTGCCTTTCTCTATCTTTTCAGTCCAGCTGTTAGACAAACTCAGCATACGAGCTAGCGATGGTCCTCAAAAATTGCTGAAGGTAATGAGCCTGTTAAAAATTAGTGTTTCATGAGGTGGGAAGAGATACTGCATAATAATAATAGTTGTCCATTTGGCGACGTCATTAGATTCGATGTGAGATATGTTCTCTTATGGCTTTAAATATCAATCATGACACGGCACATTTTAACTTAACTTAACGTCTTTATACTGGTTTAGAAGACCCTGCAGAGTCTGTATACAACCAGTTACATTTACATCACCTTGCTCTAAAAGCTATGCGCATCCAGTTTATTCTTAAATGCATTAACTGTCCCTGCCTCCACTACCTCCCCTGGCAATGCATTCCAAGCAGACACCACCACTCTCTGACTAAAAAAAACAAAAAACAACAACACAAAACACCTGGGGTACACATGTGAAAATTCCACCGTCGAATCACGCGCATTCTGTTCTTTCGGGTGACATGTTTTCTCTGATCTTCAGTGAAGGAGAAACGGGGTGTGATCTAAGCACCTTTGGTGATGCTAGTGTGCCAGATGAAACGGATATGTGCAAGCAACTCGTAGGAGGTGCCATCAAATGTTAAAACTTTTCAGAGACACTTTCAATGTGTTTCTGTAGCGTCTCCCTGATGAGTGTCTGCCTGTTTTCACTGTATACCACCTCTTTGGGGATAAACATATTGGGCACCTGGGCAACATGTCCTGTCTATCTAATTTGACACGTATGGATGCTGAACATGTTAGACTTGCTATAAATTTCAGAGTTAGGCACTTTGTCCTGCCACCTGATTTTCAGCAGCCAACGCAGACAGATCAAATGAAAACGATTTAGCTGTCTGGCATGTCTGCATGTCTACTATACAATGTCCCTTTTTCTAAGCATGCAACAGAGTGGTTAACACTAGATCACGATACACTTTTATCTTGGTGATCTTGTCAGTTCCACACATTTTCTTGCAACCGCCCAAATGCAGAGCTCTCCTTTGCAATCCAACTTTTGAACGTATGAGCGGTCAGCGACCCATAGCTAACTGCCAGCGTCAGGGCCAGAGCTGCCAAGACCCTTCTACACCTCCATGCGGTGATCCTGGATAACAGGCTGCAACAAAGCAGACTTGCTAAGAAGAAGGTATCGAAGAGGGAAGGCCAACCCAGTACTAAAAAAATGCTTGCTGAAGTCGGATATGTTATACCGAAAGGTGCAAATATCGCAGTCAAGCTGTAAACTGTGACACAACATATTCTGTTCTCTGGACTACATTCTGCTATTTAAGCCCTTTTCAAGTTTTGGTAACAGGAGATTGAGAACAAAAGAAGCCAAGCCAATCCTACTGTTGACCTCACATCCAATATTTACCTTTCTGGTGATGTGGTGCTATCGACTACCTGGATACGGTTCTGTACTGTAATAATGGGGTTGAATAATGAAGTGGTAAGGTATGCAGATCACAACCTAAACAAGGATATGTTTGGATTCAACAGGGTAGTGTCTCTATAAGTAGTAAACTATATTAAAATTGCATGCTGATGACGGATGCACTGGATCATAAGGCGCAAAATACAGTACAATGCACTCCATTTTAGGAAACAAAAGTGAACACACTAAAAACAAAACAAAAAATTATATGGTGTTCTTTTATATTTAACATTATTATTTCTTAGAATTTCACATTTATGCCCAACTAATTCTTTTAATTTTAATCAACCCATTCTTTGACAAAGTTGCTGCTGGCCTTCTGCTATGTCCCAACTTTGTTTTAAATCTTTTATAGTCACGGGCACGAGTTGACCAGTGGATGAGTAGCTTGTTCGATATATGGTTGTGGATATTGTTTTTTATCTCTAACGAGTTTTTCCATTAGGTGGGAAGGCCGTCCACGAGGTCTTTTTCATTTGCACAGGTTCTATACTTACTTCGTCATGCATTGTTTCTCCTTGTAATATGGCCAGCCCATCGATATTGTGAAGGGTTTATGTGTGCTGTTGAATGTCTTTGTCTTGTGACATTCTCCGGATGTCATTGTTGTGATCATGTACCCAACCAGTCAATTTAAACATTTCCTTTATAAGTTCATATACAAATTAAATATAGCTTTTACTATCACAATACCGCTGGAAAAGTGCCTTGCACAATACACCCTTGGCCTTGAAATAGAAAGTTTACCCTGTATAACTAAGGACAGAGAGAGAGAGCACTCTTTTTTACCTTTACATATACTTTTAAAAATTAATTATTTAAATACATTCATTTAATTTTAAATCTTTTTCGTTCGTTTTCAAAATCCCGCTACCAAGTCTTTAAAAGGACTTTGCAAATAGCAGGAAGTAGTCCACAGAACGGAATGTGTTGTGTCGTTATTTGCAGTTTTGGTTCGATATTTGCACCTTTCGGTTTTACACATCCGACTTCAGAATGGCATTTTTTGGTACAAGGCTAGCCTTCCCTCTTCGATCCTTTCTCCTTAGCCAGTCTGCCCTGTTGCAGCCTGTTATCCAGGATCATCACATGTAGGTGCAGAGGGTCTTGGCAGCTATTTAATCGCTGGCCTTGACGCTAGAAGTCAGCTTTGGGTCACTGACCGCTACGCTACAGCTCACTTTCTGCTCTACCATCTTGATTCCAAATTTAAAATAAATTAAAAAAACAAGAATACTTAACAAATTTATTAGAAAGCAAAATGGTTCAAGTTTCTAAAAATATAACTTTGATTTCTTTTGAAAAAACCAAAATAAAATACATTTTAAAAATGTATTAAACTTAAACATGTTTTTTTAAAAGGATGTTTATATAGTTTTGGTTATATTTTTTGTTCAAATTTACATCCCAAGATCATCAGTCAAAATTGATTGCACTGAACCATACAAAATTGCCACTCTGTCAATCTGATTGTTATTCAACAATCTTCGATCAAACTGCCGGCTGTCTCTGTTGTTTCTGAATTTTTACTTGTTGATAAACTCCTTGATCGTTCATTGCTCTTAATGGATGAATGGCCATCTTTGAAAAGCTCGTAGTTGGATCTCAGGCGCAGGCGGGCGGTCCGGCTCGCGCCGGTTCACTGCCCGTTGTCTCCTGCCCTACCGTCTGCCGGCTCTCTCCCACGGGTGCTCTTCGCTGAGCGTCCTGGGTGGCCGGCGCGTTTACTTTGAAAAAATTAGAGTGTTCAAAGCAGGCCTCGGCTGCCTGAATAATGGTGCATGGAATAATGGAATAGGACCTCGGTTCTATTTTGTTGGTTTTCGGAACTGGAGGTAATGATTAACAGGGACAAACGGGGGCATTCGTATTGCGGCGTTAGAGGTGAAATTCTTGGATCGCCGCAAGACGAGCTACTGCGAAAGCATTTGTCAAGAATGTTTTCATTAATCAAGAACGAAAGTCAGAGGCGCGAAGACGATCAGATACCGTCGTAGTTCTGACCATAAACGATGCCGACTAGCGATCCGCAGGAGTTGCTTCGATGATGTGCTGGAAATAGATCATCTGAAGACAGGTCAGTTTTACCCTACAAATGACATGGCGTTGCTACGGAAAACCAGCTCAAATCGAGAGGAGCCGCAGACACTTTGGTCCACGTACCAGGCTGATAAGCCAAGGGCGCGAGGCTACCATGTGGGGGATTACGGCCGAACCCTTGTAAGCCGCAATCCTGCCCAAAATCTCAGCACCACTGCAATGGGAGGCTCCTACATGCTCGGGACCTGGGGCTTGCGCCCCAGCCCTATCAGGTAGAGCCACAGTAAGAGGTCCTTGCCGCCCGCCAATCAAAGCGGGCGGACAACTGCTTGATACTCACCCTATACGGCGATGGGGTGCGAAAAACACCAACCAAAGACTTAGAACCTGGTCGGGGTGTCGAAAACAGTAGAGCAGCCACCTCACTGTGAACTGTCAAGACTCAACCACTGACCATGAGAGTTGTTCGCACACCAGGCGATCAACATCTCTGTGACATTACCAGGCTTGTCCTCTGGCTGAATGCACTCCGGCTACGATATCTACCTCTGTATGTTATCAGCCATATAACTATCATGCTGGACGCAGAAGAGATGCAGACCAGCGGACATTGCACACCTGCCCCACTGTGTCAACACCCCAGGTGGCGGGGAATGCTAGGCGTACCATCCCTGCATAGAAGCCAAGAAAATAAAGGGAAAAAGAGATACCCCACTCACATGCAAATGCTACGTTTCTGGCAGGACGTGACGATCCTGGGATACAGACACACTGGACTGCCTCTCTTCCGGGTAAACCAGTCCATCTCATATATCATCACATATCATCATTGCACCCTATAGACACGAGTAGTGAAGACTCGATAGTCTGGTAAGACAACTTCCATAAGAGAGAAAACTCTGACCGTAAACAACTGCTGCCTTGCAGATAGGCTGGGGACAGCCAAAGGCTAAGGAGGGCATCCCTACAGAAACGCCTGTTGAAGTCGGATGCACGGGGCCGCAAGCCTAACAAAACAGTGCAACGTAAATCACAGTATGATGGCAGTACAACCTATTAGAAAAACGTATGGCGCTCATCCTGAGGAGACCCGCCAGGCAGCGATAGCGCCGGGCCTCACGCCTCGAAGGGGCCCACCCTTGACTACTGGTGGTCACCCACCCATGTGTCGTGGAGTCAAGGCACATGGCTATGGGGCAACGTCTATTGGCCAAAACCTCAAGACCCTCAAAATACTACAGTGGAATGCGGAGGGAGTCATTAACAAAAAACTTTCCCTAACACACCACCTGCATGAAGGTAAGATTGACGTGGCATGTATCCAGGAAACGCACCTCAACAATAACCATAAATTCTCAATCAGAGGATACCAAACCTTCCGTCTAGATAGAGAAGGCCACAAAGGAGGGGTCCTGATACTGACCAGAAACAGCATACCGAGTAGCGCGGTACCTGTCAATCACACCGGACAAGCAGAAATTGTAGGAGTTGACATAATGGCTCAAGAGACGAAGCTCCGCATTTTCAATCTGTACGGACCACCAAACAGAGACCTATCGCTCTCGAGTATGGAGGTCAGAGACTCCAACTGCATAGTAGTTGGAGATTTCAACAGCCACTCGGAGAGATGGGGATACTCTGACACAGACAGTAGAGGTGACGAAGTGGAAGATTGGGAGATAGATGCAAATCTCTCCCTAATCAATAGGCCGGAGGATAGCCCTAGCTTCTATTCAAGAACATGGCATACCACCTCGACTCCAGATTTGGCCTTCTCCACACAGGACATACACTATAAAATAGACCGCCAGGTGCTAAACCAACTGGCAGGTAGCGACCACAGGCCGATCAGGCTAACCATTGACATGGAAGTAGGCCCACAGGAAACAAAACCGCTCCCACGTTGGAATTACAAACGAGCCGACTGGGACAGATTTGCAATCCTGACAGATGGGCTGTGTGAAACCATCAACACACGAAACACCAAAATGAAGCCCATGGTGGAGAGCCTAAGCAAGGCAATAATGCAAGCCGCCACTGAAACCATCCCAAGAGGAGCTAGGAAAAACTATAAGCCCTACTGGAATGATGAGTTACAGAAAGTGGAAGATGCAGTAACAAATGCTAGGAACATGGCAGAACGAGAAAAATCCATGGAGGCAAACATCGCCCTCAAAGCCGCCGCGGCGAAGTACAAACACACTCTCAAGCAAACAGCAAGAGAAAGTTGGAAAAATAAAACGGAAAGTCTGAACCTGGACAAAGAAGGGAACAAGCTATGGAAGCTAGTCAGAGCCATGAATGACGAAACCCCGTCAAATAAACAAATTACTATCAAGCAGGGCGAGAACTTGATCACAGGTAAGAAAGCCGCAAACGCCTTTGTCGATCACTATGCCAGAGCAAACCACATCGAGGTCCCTGCAGATAAGCATACAGACATTAGCGAAGAGCTAAAGGGACACGAAAACATAAATACGGCTCCTGAAGAGCACATGATGGCCAAACTAACAATGCGCGAAATGGAAGAGGCTATGAGAACACTAAAGAAAAGGAAATCTCCCGGAAAAGACGGGATAACAAACGAAATGCTGATGGGGCTGGGCCAAACAGCGAAGAAGAAACTACTATCAGTCCTGAACCAAAGCTGGAAAAGGGGTATTGTACCCCAGGCATGGAAAGACGCAATACTGGTACCAGTACCAAAAACAGGAAAGGACAAAACAGATCCAAATGGATACAGGCCCATAAGCCTACTGAGCTGTGTCGGCAAGCTGATGGAACGGATGATAAACACCAGACTGATGTGGCATCTGGAAGAAAAACGAATACTAATTCCACAGCAAGCCGGCTTTAGACAGCACAGATCCACTGAGGACCAGGTCATCCTCATAGCCCAGGAGATAGAAGATGCCTACCAGGCACAGAAACACACAGTAGCTGTTTGGGTGGATCTGGAAAAGGCATTTGACAAAGTCTGGAAGGATGGACTTAGAGTCAAGCTAAGAAGAAGTGATGTCTGTGGGAAGATGTACAAGTGGATCAACCACTACCTCAAACAAAGAACGGCCAGAGTCCAAGTACAAGGGCAGATGAGCAAAAAGGTGACACTCGAGCAGGGAGTACCCCAAGGGGGAGTTTTGTCACCCACACTCTTCCTGGTATATATAAACGATATTACAGAGAATATACCAAGAAGAGTCCATAGCTCAATGTTTGCAGACGATCTGGCTATGTGGACCTCTGAAAAGAATCTCACCATAGCAAGAAATCGGATGCAGACGGCCCTAACATCGCTGGAGGAGTGGGCGAACTCATGGCTGGTCAAAATAAACGAGGAGAAAACCACGTGCACAATATTCTCGCTCGCATTAAAACCCCAAAGTACCAAATTAAGTCTGAATGGCAAAATCCTGCAGCCAAACGACAACCCAACCTATCTGGGAGTCACATTTGATCGGCGCATGACATGGAAAAGTCAGATTGAGAGAAACCGAATGCAAGCCAGAGAAAGAATGGCGATCATGAGGAAACTTGCTGGCACAAGCTGGGGAGCAGACGAAGGCATACTAAAGAAACTGTACACTGGAAGAGTGAGACCAGTTCTCGAGTATGGCATTGCGGAATGGACAACCGCAGCGAAGGCGAACTTCGATAAAGTTAACAAACTTCAAAACCAAGCCATGAGAATTATAACAGGTGGCATGAAGTCAACGCCAATTGTAGAACTTGAAAAGATTACAAAATTGCAATCCATGACCGATAGAAGAGACTGCAGAGCCCAGCTGCAGTCAGAGAAACTCAGAAGACTGACGGACCATCCAATGTACCAGAGACTAAACAATTTGGGAAATGGGAAACTAAAGCGGAGAAACTTTGCAGAAATAGCCAAAGCAAAGATGCACGAAGATCCCATAAACGCACTAACAACACCAAAACCCATCACTACTGTACGAAAACCTACTTGGAGGCAGGATATATTTCCAGAGGTGGTAGAAAATATACCAGGTATTGCAAACAAAAACTGCCAGAGTGAAAAAGAAAGGAGAGACACTACCCTAAGCTTCATAACGAAAAGCTACCCAAGCATGGACTGGACCCATGCATACACCGACGGTTCTGTAACAAACACTACACAGAACGGAGGGGCAGGAGCATTCCTGAACCTACCAAATGGCAGAAAAATAACACTGTCATTCGCTACTGGTAAGTACACAAGCAATTTCAGAGCAGAGGCAGAGGCACTGAGGGCGGCAGTGGAAGAAATGGTAACACACAGTGAAAATGAGAGCCATATAGTCCTGCTGACAGATGCTCTCGAAGTAGTCACAGCGCTAAAAAGCCAGAAAAACACTGAGCTTAATGACTTAAGAGCAGCACTCTGCAAACTGTGCCAGCAGTCCGCACCAAAAAGGGTAGTGGTACAGTGGGTTCCGTCACACTGCAACATCCAAGGCAACGAGGAGGCAGACAGACTGGCAAAAGAAGGTGCAAGGCTACCACAAACAGATACCAGTATGACGTACGAAGAGTCAAAACGGCTTATCAAAGCCAGATACATGACCAAATGGGAAACCGAACATACTGGTTACACCAAAAACGATGCCTATTACCAGTTGAACCGAAGAGAGCAGGTCGTTGTCTTCAGACTTCGCACTGGCCACAACAGACTGAGGTACCACCTATTCAACAAATTGAAGATAGGGTGTACCGACGAATGCCCGTGCGGTACTGGTAAAATGACCACTGAACATCTGCTGCAGAACTGCCCGACATACGAGGATCAGAGAGAGCAGATGTGGCCATTGCCAGTGGAACTGCAAGACAAGCTCTATGGTAGTGGCGAGAGTCTCAGGATGACCGCCGCTTTTTTCGAGAAAATAATGGTTACTGTCTGACTGTGTACGCAGAAGAAGAAGAAGAAGAAATGCCCGTACCACTCATTAATCTGTATAGACTCATAGCTTTATGAGAAAAAGCCCTCTAAATCGTCTTTGATTGGCGTGTCACCAAGTTTTTGACAAAATTTAATGATAGTTCTTAGCTCAACATGATCTGCTCAAAATACAAATGCAATGAGAACAGTGCACCAGTGTGAATATCAAAGTGGCTGGGCAGGTGGGCAGTCCGTAAAAAAAAAAATCACACATGCACAGAATATATCAAGGTTGCATCCCACGCTAGTCCATCCCATGCAACTAGCTATTGGTTGGTTCAACAACAACAAAAAGTGGTTGGTTACTTTTTGATCAGACCTCGTATTGGATTTCCCCCCTCCTATTTTGAGAAGTGAATCTGGTTTAATTAAGGAGAATTTCTTCTTCCTCGTTCGTCTTCAGACCTTGACTTCAATGACTCATATGAAGGCAGCAGTCGACTCAAGCTCAGTACACTTTCGTACAGTTTCTCGTGGAAGGACACTGGCAGTTGCCAAATGCTACTTCTTTTTCGGTATACAGTGGGCAGGACTGCAAAATATGTTCTGCCGTCATGGGGGCTGTGCTGTAGGCACAAAGGTCCGTAGTTCAAGGATAATTTGAGATCTTTTGCACCATTTTGTCACAGTTTAAGAAGTTATTATTTGGTAACAATTTGAAAGGTTTTTCAGTATTTTATGACAATTTAAGATTATGAAGCCTCTCTGTTGCAATGTCACTGATGAAATGAAACATCTTGATTTCAATGGCTCTATCAACAGGTCATAAAAAATCCAGTGAGTAACCACTTGCCAACTGGATGTCCCAAGTATGCCATGTCGTACAGTGCTGAGGAGATCGTTGACGTCAGGGATGTGGTACCAAAGAATGGGCCTGCAGTAATTGTCATTGGAGCCATGGCACACGGCTGTGTTAGTTTGTATTGTATTTGTCAGTCTCTTGCTGTCTGTCATCTTTCATATATTTCATGGCAGTATTAGTTGTTTGTCAGGTTTTTACTCAGTCATATTTCAGTTCAAGTTGGTATTCAGCAACATGCCACACATACTGACATCCAAATAGATGTTGTTTAATGCCCACCACTGAGGGTGGCAGTGGAAGAAATGGTGACAGGTAAAAGGAATGAAAGCCATATAGTCCTGCTTACAAATGGGAAACCGAACATACTGGCTACACAAAAAACGATGCCTATTACCAGTTGAACAGAAGAGAGCAGGTCGTGGTCTTCAGACTTCGCACTGGCCACAATAGACTGAGGTACCACATATTCAACAAATTGAAGATAGGTGGCACTGACGAATGCCTGTGTGGTACCGGGAAAATGATCGCTGAGCATTTGCTGCAAAACTGCCCAACATACGAGGATCAGATAGAGCAGATGTGGCCATCACCAGTGGCAACACTAGACAAGCTCTATGGCAGTGTCGACAGCCTCAGGATGACCGCTGCTTTTTTCGAAAAAATAAAGGTTGATGTCTGACTGCGTATGAGGAAGAAGAAAAAGAAGTTTAATGCCCACAATCAGTAAGTTTACTCTTCTGTGCGCCGTGAAAAGGACATTACGGGGTGGGTTGTAGTAGCATTCCGAACATGCTGATGAAGGCGTACTGCGGGCTTCCAGGCAGTTGTGCTATGCTTTGCTTATTCTGCGTGGCGCTCACTACTATGGGGATAACATCAATTCACATCTCATCAGCCAGGTTGCATTGAAAACAGCCTGTTTCTAGGGAAAGCTATATGGAAGAGAGATTGTAGTCTTGGTCAGAGTATTGACCCTGATGCGACGTCCTGTCAGTATGTTCTGCATGACTGGACTAGCATCTCAGTTCCCCATCCAGAATAGATAAATCATTAAATTAAAAATGAGAATTGTCGGGTGTTATGTATACTCATCACTACTTTATGGTGCAGAAACATGGACACTGAATAACACGTTGGGTATGGAAGCCTTCAAAAGTTGGGTATATAGAAGATAGGGTTGTATTTCTCGGAAAGAAACAAAAACAAATGTGGATTGAAAAGATTGGGGGTGAAAATAGAATTAATGACCAAAATCAAGGTTAGACAGTTAAGATATTTTGGACAAATAGCAAGACATATCTCTTTATTCATGACTTTACTAGCGGGTAGGTTGGGAGGCAGGTGTCCAAGAGACAGACAATGTTATAAGTGGAGGGACAACATCAGGAGATGGACTGGGAAAAGCCTGTCAGGTCGCACCATTACAATAAGAGTATACTGGATCCATTAGGGCAGATCTTTGATTTGGAGATGGCACTTGAAATGAAATGATTTCAATTCTCCGCCATAATTTTTCAGTCTTGTTTTCATCCGGTGTTCATCCTGAAAAGGATGTTGTGGCGTGTCATAGAATACTGCGATATCTGCATTTTTAGGCCAGACACATGCAATTTGAAAAGAATTTATGGATACTGGTACTGCATGTTTTGGGTACATGGTATAGAAACACAGCACCGTACTACAAGCGGTAGAATCATTCATACATCTTGGTAGCAATATAGACAAGGTTGGAGATACTGATAGAGATATATAATTAAGAATACCAAAGGTGGGAGGGATTTTCATTGCTTTTAAAAATTTGTGGAAATCAAAAGAGGTAAAAGTACACTACAAAAATGTTGATCTTCAACTCCAATGTCAAGTCTGTCCTATGTATGGCTTTGGGACGTGGGGATCAACGAAAAGTGCAACTAAAAATGTACAAGCTTTCATCAATCCATGCTTGGGGTGAATAGAAAGAACACAATGGTATGATGGTGTTGTGAATGCCCATAATTAGTAATTTTACTCTTTTAGTGCCTTGAAAAAGGCGTTATGTGGTGAGTTGCAGTAACTTTCTTCACATTCCAAGCATGCTGATGAAAGTGCATCAGCGTCTTAAAGGCAGTTGTGCTGTATTTGGCTTAATCAGCGTGTCACTCACAACTGCGGTGATCACGTTGATCCACCTCGCTGGCCAAGCTGTCACGAAAAACAGCTTTTTTCCAGGTAGAACTGCGAGGTGGAGATCTTGATCAGTATATTTTGCCTGACTCTGACTAACATGTCTGATCAGTATATTTTGCCTGAACAGACATAAGTTTCCTCCGTAAATTGTCTGATAAAGTCACTAATAATAGAACTAGGAAACAACCTTACAGATGCCAGTGGGACTAGATGTAAAGAGAAGATGTTGACAATGAGTAGTGCACACATTACGGAAACAGCTGATTGTACTGCTAGGCAGTCACTGTTCTGGAATCCTCAAGGCACGAGCAGACCTGAACACTCATGGAGAAGGAGAGCTGAGACAAACCTGAGAACGGCAGGAAAGATATGATTAGAGCCGAAAATGATGACAGGATGACTTCTTTCTTCTTTCGTCGTTTGTTCTCAAACTCCCACTACCAAGCCCTGAAAAGGGCTTTGCAAGTAGCATGGTGTTGTCTGGAGAATGGAATGCATTGTGTCATGGTTTACAGCTTGACTGTGATATTTGCACCTTTCGATCCGACTTCAGCAGGCATTTATGGGTACCGGGTTAACTTTCCCTCTTCGACCTCTTCTCTTTAGTCAGTCTGCCCTGTTGCAGCCCGTTATTCAGGATCACTGCGTGGAGATGTAGAAGGGTTTTCACAGCTCTGGTTTGCTGGCCCTGATGCTAGCAGTCAGCTATTGGTTGCTGACAGCTGCAGTTCATGCACGGCTCAGTATCCTGATCCCAAATGACGAGTATTTGTAGTGGGCCCATTCTTCACAGGGAGTTGAGGGGTATTGGTTAGAATCAGATGTGAACAAATTGCAGCATAAAAGAAATGACACTTTAAAAAACCTAACTTTTGTTATATTTGTTTCACAGATATTTTTGAGTATTTGTGTTTATATATATCTCAGAACTGCAGATTCATTTTCACAATGTCTATTCATATTTGTTGTTTCCAATTCTGTCACCAAATTACAAACCGGCCTTTTTGTTTTAAGCAATAATTGATTGGCATCTTGTCAGTCTCAATGGACAATAGATTTAATCAGATGTTGCCCTTGCTTTCGCAGCACACGTTTGGAGTCTGCATCTTGACACATCTTGTCTTACCCTGCCTGCAGACCAGCACACAAAGCCTGCCTCCAGCCAGGTCTGTCTTTGGCAAGTTCCTCTCAGTTGCGGGTGTTCATATCCAATGCTTTCAGGTCATGCTTGCAAACACCTTTGTAGCGGAGGAAGGGTCTTCGTTTGTTTTGCTTGCTCACCGTATGGGATATCTTTTGGTATTCACCTATCCTCCATTTTGCAAACATGACCAAGCCACCGCAAGCAGAGCTGAAATTCAAAGTATGCGCCCCAGGCAGCATATATGAAAAGCATTTAGTCTTTTTTCGTGTGAGATATACAGAATCCATGTTTTGCTGGCATGGAGCAGGGTACTAATCACAAAGGATCTGTACACAGCGGAGATGGTCAACATGTTGTTATTCCACACTCAAAGTGCTGTTGAGGCCAACTTTTGCAGCTCTGTGTCCAGTGAAAGGTTGTCAGTGATGATAGACCCGAGGTAGTTAAAGTGATTAACTGCCTCCAGATTTTTATCATATTAGCAATATTAGCAAATACAAAATAAAATAATAATTGTATTTCTATTTCAGGTAAACCCAGAATACACAGAGAAGACCTTCTCAATCAGCAACTATCCTCTTTCTGCCGCTATCACATGTTCTAAAGTGTGCAGCTCGTTTGAAGAGGTTTGGGGGGTCAAATAGTATTAAATTATTTTGTTGAACATTGCCTTATTTTTGTGTATGCCTTTTTTGTGAATTCTGTAACAGCATATGTGAATTAGTGTGTGCTTTTTTTTGTGAATTCTGTAACAGCATATGTGAATTGGTGTGTGCCTTTTTTGTGAATTCGGTAACAGCATATGTGAATTGGTGTGTGCCTTTTTTTGTGAATTCTGTAACAGCATATCTGAATTGGTACAGATTATGTTGGTTTATAGTCTTAATGTGTGGTTCCATCAATAACATGTGGAATTATTGTTGTTCAAAGTTACTCATGCTGACAAAGTATATTTTTTAGCAGGTTACAGTGGCTCTTTTAACATCTTGAGGCATACTTAACTCTTAAAGGCCATAATTTTGTAACTAGTTTTGCCAGAATTATTTTTTCTGTGAAAGCAGTCTCTTTATAAAGCTTGACTTTTCTTAAGTATTTCACACGGAAGACAAACATGTTTTAATTCAAATTAAAGGAAAATGAATATACAGTAAGAATATAAAGGTCTTGTAGAATTTCATAAAATATTACAAGTAATTGCTAAAAAATTAAATTGTCATTTTTTGTAATAAAAACTATTTTTCACACATAAAAATGTCACCAATCCATGAATAAACCACTGAAATGTAATACAGATGAGTCTAGTGTACTTCAGAATAACAGTAATCCACATATGAATAATATCTACAATAAAATAATTTTCTGTGGCAGTCAAATGGAGTTGATGTGTCAGTGAGTTGCAGGTCTCCATTCACTCCACATGGTCGACCATATTTTGGCAGCAATCTGAAAGAGTTCTGGGTCTCTGTCAGTTGTGATGGAATTTGGTACTGAAACCCATTAGCTATCATGTGCTCTCGAATGTGCTTTAGAAATATTGCATCTTCATTTTTCTGTTGATGGTGCAGTCAATCGTTTTTGCCTTTTAGCAGCACTAGTTCCTGTCTGTGACAACGACCCTCATCTTCAGCATCAGATTCAGTAGGTTGAATAATAATATTATATTCTATGTCTAACTCCGATTCAACATCAGAAAAATGTGAATCCTCGTCACTAAATGGCCTTTTCTACAGATTAAAACAACCTACTATTAGACAATCTTGTAGTATTAGGTTCTCTACACATTTTTGTGATAAACTGACTTAAAAGATGACAAATGTTTTCCAACTTTGCATGTCCACACAAAGCACGTCACTGCTTTTACAATTGAAATGCAAATATAAGAATTACTTCCCTTACCATGAAATGTCAATTAAAATTTAGAAACATTGAAAAAACAAAACAAATTTAGTTCAATGTGCTGTTAACGATATGAGCATTTTTCTAGCATCAAGCAGACGCTATGAAGAATGCTGACAGCGTTCTTATGACCTTTATGAATTAGTCCTTTACAGTCCGGCCTAATGTATTAGTGTCATGTCTTAAGATATGAATCATCAATTAGACCAGACTAAAAGTTTGAGACACGAATCTAATCAATTAGGCCAGACTGTTAGTGGGATTTCAGAATTATAGTTATGAGGAAGGGAAAAACCAGCCTACAATGTCTAAAAAAGGAGAAGAAACTGAGGTGATTTAGTACAGGCTGCAAGATAATCAGTTAACAGTCGACATGCGATGAAGCTTGACCACTTCTATCTGGGCTGCCTAAAGAAACTGCTGAACATAAAATGGCAAGATAGGATCACATATGTAGAAGTTCTTTCACGGGCTGGCATGACAAGCATCCACACTACTCTGTGCAAATCGCATCTTAGATGGACTGGCGATTTCAGATGAGTGACTTCCAAAGAAAATATTCTATGGCGAAATTGAGTTAGGCAAGCGAGCTCACGGTGGCGAAATAAAATGTTACAAAGATACTCTGAAAGCCTCACTGAAGAACTGCGACATTGACCCTGATAATTGGGAGAACATTGCTGGTGATCGCTCTGCCTGGCGTAGTAAAATCTCTTCTGGCACGACACATGGAGCAGACAAGAATCAAGGAAGTTGCAAGGTGACAAGTGACATGAAAGGCAAGAGGCGAGTTGCCTCCGTCTGACAGTCAGACAGTGTTTCTCTGCAGTCTGACGGTCAGACAGTGTTTCTCTGTCCTCAAAGTAACAGGCGCTTTTGGGCTCGAATTGGTTTGATCAGCCACCAACGAACCCACCCCAGGATTGACAGTTGGTAATGTGGTCCTTTTCAGGAACGATGGACAAACAACAATAATAAGATAAATCAGTGGAAAGTATAAATTAGACTATAACAAGTTTTTCAAAATACAGCTGCCTACAAGAAGAAGAGGGTACAGTCACAGATTAATTAAAGAAAGGTCCAGATTTGATACCAGGAAATATTTTTTTTAGTTAGAGAGTGATGAATGCTTTGTCACAGAAAATAACGGAAGCAGGATCAATTAATGCATTCAGGAATAGATTGTGTGCATATGTATTTTCAGATCAAGGGGATGTAAAAGAAACTGGTTGTATACAGACTCTGCAGAGTCTTCTAAACCAGTTTAAAGACCTTAAGTTAAGTGTTAAAACACAAATCTAATAAGTAGGTCGAACTATAAAGGGTTAAGACATGAATCATATGAACTAGCCAGAATGTAAAAGGTTAAGAAGGTGGACTTGGATCCTTCTAGCTGTAGTCTTCTGTGTGTTTGTCCAGAAACAGACGTGTATTTTACAGCAAGACTGTGATGTCTGTGCCTTTCTGATTTCAGCTGGCGTTTTTGGATATCGGATTTGTCATCCCTATCCTTTGGCCAGAATACGCTAGTGGCAAGTGTTGCCACATGGAGGCAGAATAGAGTCTTGGTCAGCTATGGTTCTGTGACCCTGATGCAAGTAGCCAACTCTTGAGTTACTGTCAGTTAATGCACCGCTGCATCTTGACCCCTCTAGACGCTATGATATGAGTGTTGGCCTTCACCTCATTGGCCAGCCTGTTTTCGGGAGGATAGACGAGGACATGACATAGTGTCTTGTTGTTGTTTCGAATGCCCACTATTAGTAAGTTTACTCTTTTGTGCGCCCTGAAAAGGACATTAAGTGGTGAGTTGCAGTAGCTTTCCTCATATCCTGAGCGTACTGATGAAGGTGGACCAGGGTCCTCCAGGCGGTTATGCTAAGCTTGGCTTCATCTGCGTGCCACTCAGTACTACGGGGCTCACGTCGATCCCTCACCTCGTTAGCCAGGCTGCCATGAAAACAGCCCATTTCCAGGGATGGTCACGAGGAAGTCAAGGTGAGGGTCTTGCCAGTATATTTTGCCTGAACCTGACTAGCATGTCTGATCAGTATGTTGTGTCTGACCCGACGTTAGTTTTCCTCCCCGACATGGTGTCTTAAATTAATACGCTTCATCAGACCTTGATTACTCTTCCTGTCAACTATGCCAGCAGTCCGCACGAAAAAGGGTAGTGGTGCAGTGGGTTCCATCTCACTGCAACATCCAAGGCAACGAGGAGGCAGACAGACTGGCAAAAGAAGGTGCAAAACTACCACAACCAGATACTAGTATGACATACAAAAAGTCAAAACAGCTTATTAGAGCTAGATACATGACCAAATGGGAAACCGAACATACTGGCTACACCAAAAATGATGCCTATTACCAGTTGAACAGAAGAGAGCAGGTCGTGGTCTTCAGACTTCGCACTGGTCACAATAGACTGAGGTACCACCTATTCAACAAATTGAAGATAGGTGGCACCGACGAATGCCCGTGTGGTACCGGGAAAATGACCGCAGAGCATTTGCTGCAAAACTGCCCGACATACGAGGATCAGAGAGAGCAGATGTGGCCATCACCAGTGGCAATACTAGACAAGCTCTATGGCAGTGTCGACAGCCTCAGGATGACCGCTGCCTTTTTCGAAAAAATAATTGTTACTGTCTGACTGCGTAAGAAGAAGATTACTCTTCTATTCGATAATTATAGGTGATGAGTGCGGCTGGTGACCTCACGGTGTAAAACTAACCATAACTGCAGGAACACCTCAAGTGCTTTGGTGATGGGTGTGCTGCTTGTGTAGCTCAGTGGTAAATGATACGGCTCACAAGTCAGACAAGCATATGCTCGGATTCAGCAATTTATTGCACTGTAGAAATTGAATCCATTAAAAAAATGTATACTAAAGTTGGATGCACTGTGCTGTAAGTCACAAAACACTTTTTAACAAACTCCACCTTAGGAAACAAGATGTACAAGAAAGAAAAAGAGAACTTTGATGCAGTCATTTAGGGATTAAGCAGCATTTGTCCTATGCTTCATACGAAGCTGAAAGTAAACAAGAAGGAGAGGACATCCGAGCATATACTTCTTATCCGTAAAACAGAAATGGATGGATGGTAGACATACGTACGTCATTCTGGTTCAACTAAAAGTGAACTGAAACTAATGTGTCAAAAACTTGATTTGACGCTGCATGCTAATAGCAACTGCAGAATATTAGTACTTCAACCTCACACCTTTTAAATCCTTGTCTGGGATCAAGATGCTGAGCAGCACATGAGCTGCAGTGGTCAGCGACCCATAGTTGACTGCTAGTGTCAGGGCCAGCGAACCATAGCTGCCAAGACCCTTCTACACCTCCACGCGGTGATCATGGATAACAGGCTGTAGCAGGGCAGACTGGCTAAGCAGAAGGGATCAAAGAGGGAATGCTAACCCGGTACTCAAAAAATGCTTGCTGAAGTCGGATGTGTTGGACCGAAAGGTGCAAATATCGCAGCCAAGCTGTAAACTACGACACAGCGCATTCCGTTCTCTGGACTACATTCTGCTACTTAAGCCCTTTCAGGGTTTGGTAGTGGGAGATTGAGAACGAATGAAGAAGAAGAAATCCTTGTCTAATCAGAGTTACGATAGGGAGGTGAGCCTTCATTATGACATTACATCGTAATATAAAAATGTAAAACTTGGTACCATATAGTTTTGATGATAGCGTCAGCTAAGTTACTGCAAGTTGCTTTCTAATTAACTGACAGAGAACACACAATCTATTAATCGACGTGAATTCGCTAATGGAGTTTTCCTGGACAGATATACATGCACCACTCTTTATAAGAGAAAATCCCACTAAGGTAACAGGCTCACTAACTCATGTTCATTCAAATAAAGCCTGCTGCTCCTCTCAGTGCACAGGCTATCGACAACATCCCGCCAGAGCACACGGCCCTGTGCTGCCCTTTCTCCAGGTGTAATCATTTAATCTTAGTTCTTTCTGCCCCTCTCCAGGTGTAATCATTTAATCTTAGTTCTTTCTGCCCCTCTCCAGGTGTAATCATTTAATCTTAGTTCTTTCTGCCCCTCTCCAGGTGTAATCATTTAATCTTAGTTCTTTCTGCCCCTCTCCAGGTGTAATCATTTAATCTTAGTTCTTTCTGCCCCTCTCCAGGTGTAATCATTTAATCTTAGTTCTTTCTGCCCATCTCCAGGTGTAATCATTTAATCTTAGTTCTTTCTGCCCCTCTCCAGGTGTAATCATTTAATCTTAGTTCCTTCTGCCCATCTCCAGGTGTAATCATTTAATATTAGTTCTTTCTGCCCCTCTCCAGGTGTAATCATTTAATCTTAGTTCTTTCTGCCCCTCTCCAGGTGTAATCATTTAATCTTAGTTCTTTCTGCCCATCTCCAGGTGTAATCATTTAATCTTAGTTCTTTCTGCCCCTCTCCAGGTGTAATCATTTAATCTTAGTTCTTTCTGCCCCTCTCCAGGTGTAATCATTTAATCTTAGTTCTTTCTGCCCCTCTCCAGGTGTAATCATTTAATCTTAGTTCTTTCTGCCCCTCTCCAGGTGTAATCATTTAATCTTAGTTCTTTCTGCCCCTCTCCATGTGTAATCATTTAATCTTAGTTCCTTCTGCCCCTCTCCAGGTGTAATCATTTAATCTTAGTTCTTTCTGCCCCTCTCCAGGTGTAATCATTTAATCTTAGTTCTTTCTGCCCCTCTCCAGGTGTAATCATTTAATCTTAGTTCCTTCTCACATTCTCCTTACCATTTATTTTTGGTTCTACCTCTTTCTCTCTCTTTCTTCTTTCCCTGAGAATTTCATACAAGAGCCTGAGTATTTTGGACAGTGTCTTACGTAGCATACGTCCTATTCAACTCCATTTTCTTCTTTTAATTTGTTGTTTCAGAAGCTGTTGTTGGCTTCTTTCCCATAGGTCTTCATTCCTCACCATGCCCTGCCATTTTATACCCGTTATCCTACTTAGGTCTCTGCTAACAAATGACTTGGGTCTTTGTTGCATGGCCTTGGTCGTTCTTTATGTCTCCACTCCATACTGCAGCCCTGACTTTATATCGGCGTTGAATATTCTTATAAACTAACTTTGGTGTTCTTCTTCTTCCTCGTTCGCTCTCAATCTCCCACTACCAAACCCTGAAGGAGCCTAAGTAGCAGAATGTAGTCCAGAGAACGGAATGCGTTGTGTCGTAGTTTACAGCTTGGTTGCGATATTTGCAGCTTTCGGTCCAACACATCCGACTTCAGCAAGCATTTTTTGAGTACCGGGTTAGCATTCCCTCTTCGATCCCTGCTGCAGCCTGTTATCCAGGATCACCGCGTGGAGGTGTAGAAGGGTCTTGGCAGCTATGGTTCGCTGGGCCTGATGCTAGCAGTCAGCTTTGGGTCGCTGACCATTGCAGCTCATACGCTGCTCAGCATCTTGATCCCTAACTTTGGTGTGTATCTTGATTTCTCTTAATCTCCATATGTGGTTGGGAATCAGGAATGTTCCTCTTGCTAATCCTTACATCTGCACGTCCTGATATGTCTATTGTGCTGCCAAAATACATAAAGGTATCCACTTCTCTTAATGGCACTCATTCCAGCGTGATTGGTACTTTGTTAAGTTTTAAGGAGCTTGGTTTTCTTCATGTTAATATTTAGTTCCAATTTTTCTGATTGTTCTTTCACCTTATCAAGTTTCTCTTGCATTTGGCTATGACTGTGACTAAAGTACCAGATCATCTGCATAGTCCAGGTCCTCCAATTGTGACTAAAGTACCAGATCATCTGCATAGTCCAGGTCCTCCAATTGTGACTAAAGTACCAGATCATCTGCATAGTCCAGGTCCTCCAATTGTGACTAAAGTACCAGATCATCTGCATAGTCCAGGTCCTCCAATTGTGACTAAAGTACCAGATCATCTGCATAGTCCAGGTCCTCCAATTGTGACAATAGTGTCCACTGAATGCAACTTCTTTTCCCCTAGATTGATGTCTTCATTATTCTTCTTCTTCTTCGTTCGTTCAAAATCTCCCACTACCAAACCCTAAAAGGGCTTAAGTAGCAGAATGTAGTCCAGAGAATAGAGTGTGTTGTGTCGTAGTTTACAGCTTGGCTGCGATATTTGCACCTTTCGGTCCAACACATCCGACTTCAGCAAGCATTTTTTTAGTACCGGGTTTGCATTCCCTCTTCAATCCCTTCTCCTTAGCCAGTCTGCCCTGCTGCAGCCTGTTATCCAGGATCACCGCGTGGAGGTGTAGAAGGGTCTTGGCAGCTATGGTTCGCTGGCCCTGACGCTAGCACTCAGCTATGGATCGCTGATCACTGCAGCTCATGTGCTGCTCAGCATCTTGATCCCCTTCATTATTCAATCTATAGTGAACAAGAACATGAAGGACGAGAGCAGGCATCCTTGTCTCAGTCCTGCTTGCACCTCGAAGCTGTCAGTCAGTAATCCTTCATGATCCACTCCTTTAACTCATATTCTGTATTTTTTTTTTTTGGGCGTTCGCCTTATTTATCTATTCCCCAAGGCGTGTGTGCGTTACACTGTGGTTTTTTTTTTACGCCTGTCGGCCCAGTGCATCCGACTTCAGCATGCATTTTATGTAAGGGTCTGCTTCCTCCTGCATTTTCTAAGGGTTTGCTTCCCCGGGGTAACGGCCGGTGCTGTGATGGGGATCGAACCCAGCACTTTCTGGTTGTGAGCTGTGCCAATTAACCACTAGGCCACGCCGTCCCCTCCATATTCTGTATGATAGAATAAAATACAATAAAATTTCTTCACATATTGTGCAAGTTGGAGGGAATTGAAGATGGAGTAAGTAGTTTGTCCCTGGGGTTCAAAATAAGTAACATGGACAAGGCAAGTTGACCAGAACTAGATCAGGTGTGCGTACAAATTGTGGATAACAACATAAACAATTATAACTGACACTGAATCGAAACAGAAACAAAATTAAAACTACGCTGCAAAACAATTTGATGATTACACTAACAATTATAGCTCAGACGCCGAATAAAAATAGAAACAAAATCAAACCTACAAATGGGGGACGGCGTGGCCTAGTGGTTAAGTGGCACGGCTCACAACCAGAAGGTGCTGGGTTCGATCCCCATCACAGCACCAGCCGTTACCCCGGGGAAGCAAACCCTTAGAAAATGCAGGAGGAAGCAGACCCTTACATAAAATGCATGCTGAAGTCGGATGCACTGGGCCGACAGGCGCAAAATAAAAACCACAGTGTAACGCACACACGCCTTGGGGAATAGATAAATAAGGCGATCGCAAAAAAACCCAAAAAAAAACAACCTACAAATGAAAACACATTAAAAAATCATACCAAACAACAATGAATAGAGATTGGAGAAGTATGTATCCAGGCTCTTTCTGGAAGCCATAGCTGCTCCTCAATAAATCCTGTATCATTTCAATTCTTCTGTAGGTCTCCGAAGTCTGGGCGGTCTTACTGGGAGATCAGAAGTGGATTGAGGCTTCTACATTCGTAAACAGCGATGCATCCTTGGATTGTGTTGAGATCCGCTGATAGACAGAACTGGAGAAGCTTTTGGATCTGCTGGATCGACAAGGCCTCTTCTTCCTCTTCTGCATTTGGGCTTTCTGATCATGCTAAATCTTCAGTCCTATGCCAGGATGAAGTCCACAGTCCTTTCCAGGTCTGGAGCGGTGACCCCATAGTTTTTGTCTCAGTTCTGCTCCATCTGGCATCTTGGTTCTTCCTGGGCTGGGCATTCTTGAAGTACATGTTTAGGGGTCTGGAGTTGTGTCCCATATGGATACTCATTTGTTTGGGAGATTTTGAGCCGATATAGGTGGCCCAGTAGTCTACAGTGGCCTGTACTGATGCGGAAGATTGCAGTTTGTTGGTGGATTGTATTTGGACTGTTAATCTCTCCCATTTCTTTCTCACTTTGCCTCAATTTTGTCTGCTGTGTGGCCCACCCCATCAAAACTTCTTGGCCCACCAGCTTCTACATTTGGCCATGGAAATCAAGGCTAGGAAAAGACCACATCTCTAATGAAGTCTTCTTGTGGGCCGCCCTCGCAACACCTGGCTCAGACACATCACCTCCGCTTCATCTCCCCTGTATGCAGACTGGGAATCTGCCATCAAACGTGGTAATGGACCTGGCAGACCCTAGTTGCCTAGGCAGATTATTTGGTTTGAGTTATCTAAACGCCAAACCCAATCTGAATTTTGTGTGGGTATATCTGTGTGCACAATCAGCAGTCTGCAAGAACCATAACTCTCAACAAGCTTCACTCTCTACTACAAGAGACTGAACACCCATGAGTCCCCCTGTAGGGAATAATGTCGGTTCTACATTAACACAACATACAATGTAAATTCACAGATTACGTTACACTATGTGAATAATGAATTTTATTACAGAATGTAAATTCACATAAGTTTTATACAAGATGTAATGGCACATTCATATAGCGTTTATTATAAAGCACATGTTCCAAAGTCAGGTCGGCAATCTTCTCTTGAACAAAAATCGAACGCTATGTCAGTGATGGACGTTGGATCACATACAATACACGAAGATAGTACTCATATAAATGAAGCATAATGAACTATGAGAAAGCGAATATATATATATATATATATATATGTGTGTGTGTGTGTGTGTGAGAGAGTTGCCGAAGATGCAGCAGTGAATTACCTGACAGCGACTCAGCGCTGGCTGCTTATATCAGGGTCAGTGAACCATAACAAAACCCCTATTCTGACTCCAAAGGACAACCCCGGAAACAGACTGCAACCATACAGCCTGGCTAAGAGATTAGGGTTCGAATAGGGAAGGCAAACTGGCTCCCAAATGAGCTGTGCCAAAGTCGGATGTGTCGGGCCGAAAGACACAGGTATCGCAGTCTCGCTGTGAACGCCGAAGAAGATTATATATAATAATAACAGTTGTTCATTGCAAGTGAAGATGGCAACAGTATCATACCATTGCTGTGAAATGTGTTCTCTGATGTCTGTAAAGACAAATTCTGGAACGGAATACCCTGGCCACATTCAGGGTACACATGTGGGGAGCCAGCTTTGGAAACATCGTGCATGCTGCTTTTGTGGGCACTACGATTTCGTTGAACCTCCGTGATGGTTATACTCTCTGTGATCTGAGCACCGTCGGTGATACCAGCGCGACAAGTGGTACGGTCTTGTGCAAGCATCTCCCAGTAGGTGACATCAATATTGAAGCTTTTCAGAGACATGTTCAAGGAGTCTCTGTAGGGTTTATTTTGTTCCCATGGGGAGCGTTTGCCTGCTATGAGCTCACCGTATAACAGCTGCTTGGAGATGCGCTCATCAGGCATACGAACAATGTGTACAGTAAACCTTAGCTGAGCAATTTTCAGAAGTGTATGGATGCTCAACATGTTAGTTTTGCCAAAGATCTCAGTTAGGCAGTTTGTCCTGCCACCTGATTCGGAGCATCCTATGTAGATGGCTCAAGTGAAAACGATCTGTCTGGAACTGGGAATCGGTACCGTAATCATAAAAAATCATCGGATCCACGATTGCAAAATTCGGGGATGACATAAAATTATGCGGCAGTGACTCTTCTCCGGCAGAGAAGATCTATTGAGATCGGATTTAGCTACGATTCATAAATAGTCTGAGAGCTGTCAGATGGAGTTTAATGTAGAAAAATGTAGTCATTCACATGGATAGATGCAATGCAGATTATAATTACATTATGGAAGAGAACCATATTAGGACAAGATAAAAGGAATGGAACCTAGGTGTTATAATAGATCATACAGGTAAGGTGCGGGAGCAAGTCCTGGTGACAGTTAAAAAGCTAATGCAATGTTTGGTATGGTAAAAAGAAACACATTACACATACAAGGAAGTAATGGATAGGCAAACTTTATAAATAATTGGTGATACTTCAATTCAAGTACTGTGTTCAGGTGTGGAGTCCTTGTCATAGAGTGTATATCAACATGCTAGAAAGGATACAAAGAATAACTACAAAAATTATAATTGGATTCAAGAATTATAGTTATGATGAAAAACTCAGAAAAACTAGTCTACTGTGTCTCAAACAGAGAAGAATTTGAGGTGACTTAATACAAGTTTATAAATGAATCAATGGAAAGGATAGATTAGACTATACAAAGTTCAACTAGCTACAGGAACAAGAGGGCACAGCTTCAAATTGTTTAAAGAAAGGTTCATATAAGATATAAGGAAATACTTTTTAGTCAGAGAGTGGTGAATGCTTGGAATGCATTGCCACAGGATGTGGTGGAGGTAAGGTTAATTCATTCAATAAATAGAATGGATTATCACAGTTATTTTTAGTATCGGTGGAGTGGAATAAACTGGTTGTATACAGACTCTTTATAGCTATCTGAACCAATATAATGAAGTTAAGTTAAATCACAGTGTGAAATTATTCGTGGGTCTAGAACAGAGGGGACATTGAGAGGGCAGGGTAGGAGTATGTACAACCAGCTAGCTACAAGAACCATTATTTTCTACATTCACTTGCTGAGAGGAACTAAGCATGAACGGCTTTTCCAGAATTTGTAGTGACGCCGATTCGAAACAGAATCCAACACATTCTAATACCATTCACATTGCAAACCACAGCAAAACGGTTGGTTTTCCCATGTTGAAATCCTTGATATAAAATTTCAGAGTTAGGAAACTTCAGATTTATTATCGGTCCTGCCAATGATACCCACATATTTCCCTAGGGCCCTAAATTTGTATGCGACCTCTTCCTGCATGAGACTGAAGCACATAGCTATGATTGATAATCCCATAACCAGGTACACAGCACTAGTTATCAATTTGATATTGTTATCAAGATCGTGTCCTATTCCGAAAACATAATCGCCAAATCCGATAGTGCTGAGTGTAACGAAAGAGAAATATGACGCGGTGAGAAAGTCCCAATCTTCCTCCCAAATGCTGAACAAGAGCGAGCCCCCTGCTATATAAGAGATAATAACAAGTATGCTCACGTATAAAGGAACTCTGACTTTGAGCCAACGCTCTTTTTCAGCTTCCCGTCGTTGTTTTAAAGAAGTAGGAACGTCTTCAGTTGAGGATATGTATATCTCTACTTTGCCTTTACCGCTCAATAACTGGCATGCATGGTAATAACAGTAACGAAAACATTGGGCCCAGGTTGATCCGAGAATTGAGAGGCAGAGAAGTGTGAGTGGTATGCCTGGCATGGCGTAGAGCATTGTAGCGATACGCCCTGCGCGTGTCCTTGGAGTTATATGGCCATATCCTGGGGAGAGGAAAGATCTTAATTCACATGTTCTTGTTATGTTATCTATCGATCTGCCACAGAACCTTCCTCGTGCATTGTAGCTAGATTGTCTCGTGTTATATGCGTGCAGGAACACGAGGACGTCAGTAAATAAGTCACACATGTCTTTGAAAAAACTAAATGAGATACAAACTTGAAAACCATTTATTATTGCACTTACATTGTCGCTTATGTCTCTACATAATATCCACCAACATTGATACACTTAATCCATCACTCTATCAGTCCACCAACATTGATACACTTAATCCATCACTTTATCAGTCCACCAAAACCTGGGGCATAGAAGTCTTTGGTCTGCTGTCTCAGCCATATTGGCACTTCACGTGCAACCTCTTTGTAGGGGAAATGATATGTTAGTCAGGTGAGACACAACATACTGACCTCGACATCGTGTCTGGGACAGGCACAATATACTGACCAAGAACCACTACCTCTCTTCCATGTAGCGTTTCCTTGAAACAAGCTGTTTTCAAGACTGGCTGATGAAAATTGGTTCGGCGTGATCCCCGTTGTAGTGAGCGTCACGCAGATGAAGCCAAGCATAGCACAACAGCTTGAAAGACCATGGTCAACCATCATCAGCACGCTCACCACACGTCCCCTCAAAATCTCCCCCACACAACAGCCCGCTGTTCCTGCACACGTCTTTTCCTGTTTGTGTGTGCTGCGCACGTACATGCGAAACGTATCGTCTGCTACTTACGGTGATCCCAATATTGGATGTTGCTGCTACCAAATGGCATTTTTACAAACTACCATTTTTTTTCTATCTCAAATCAGTTTGTGTCTTACTTAATGACTTACCCTAGTGGTTGATCAGCAAACATTCCTATGAGATAACTTTGTTATGTATTCGTATCGTGGTATAGCTCTCACAATATTTATAATGTCATAATTCCTCGATACATTGTGTTTGGCTTCGTGTGGTTTGGCTTCGTTCTTTCTCAATCTCCTGCTACCAAACCCTGATAAAGGCTTAATTAGCGGAATGTAGTCCAGAGAACGGAATGCGATGTGTCCTAGTTCACAGCTTGACTGCGATATTTGCACCTTTCAGTCCAACACATCAGCAAGCATTTTTCTGAATACCGGGTTAGCATTCTATCTTCGATCCCTACTCCTTAGCCAGTGTGCTCTGTTGCAGCCTGCTATCCAGGATCACTGTGTGGAGGTGTATAAGGGTCTTGGCAGCTATGGGTCGCTGACCGCTGCTGCTCATGCGCTGCCCAGCCTCTTGATCCCACATTGAATTTTTTTTTTTTTTTTTGCGTTCGCCTTATTTTTCTAATCCCTAAGGCGGTCTGCGTTGCACTGTGTTTTTATTTTGCGCCTGTCGGCCCAGTGCATCCGACTTCAGCATGCATTTTATGTAAGGGTCTGCTTCCTCCTGCATTTTCTATGGCTTTGCTTCCCGGGGTAACGGCCGGTGCTGTGATGGGAATCGAACCCAGCACCTTCGGCTTGTGAGCCGTACCACTTAACCACTAGGCCACGCCGTCCCCTGTCACATTGTATTTGATAATATTGTGTAGAGTCAAAACTACCACCAGGGACGAGTGCTACATATTTACAAAAACACCCCAGTCTCCACACTCACGTTCCACTTCCACGCATTGCTCTTTGAAACATCGTGTGTTAAAGCAGCCTGGTCAATGGGGTGAGGGAACGTTATCATATTCCCGTAATAATGAGCCTACTAAGAACCCTCACTTTACACTACAGCCTAGAGAACTCAGATTAACCTTCTGTTGTACGCCTCGTTGTTTAAGCATATCCGGGACGGCGTGGCCTTGTGGTTAAGTGGCAAATGAAATATTCTACAATTGTTTGTAATAATTGGGCCCTAAAATCTCGCTAATAAAATAAAAATGCAATAGAAAACAAGAAACTTCCGAATCTGTGTGCGTATGTCAGGTCTGTATTATTATAATTATTATTTTATTATATTATATAGGGGACGGCATGGGCTAGTGGTTGAGTGGCACGGCTCACAACACGTTACCCCGGAGAAGCAAACCCTTAGAAAATGCAGGAGGAAGCAGACCCTTACATAAAATGCAGGCTGAAGTCGGATGCACTGGGCCGACAGGCGCAAAATAAAAACCACAGTGCAACGCACACCGCCTTAGGGATTAGAGAAAAATAAGGCGAACGCAAAAAAAAAATAAAAAATAAGCATATCCCGTGTAACCAGCAGCCAGAGAAACATGGTCAAGCTTAGTGCATTATCAGAAAAGTGAGCAGTCGGCAACAGAGCAAAAAAACAAAACATTCTACAGGAGTATAGAATATGCCTCTAGCACATGGCCAACAGCGGTCAAAATAAATACAGGAAAACTAGACAGCTCAAAATATGGGTCTCAGAATTACTCATCGGGCATTGAAAAGCACTCCAATTACAAAGCTGGGAACAACTGCAAATATTGAACCCCTTGAATTAAGGAGAACATACAAATTACTTACTCAGTTTTAAAAAAACTAAAGAGGCTACCTGATCATCATCTACACCAGAAGTTCCAAGACAGAACAAAAAAAACAAAAACAGACTACTAAGGAAAAGCCCCAACCATCTGGCCAGAGAAATCCTTAGAAAACACGCAGACATCCTTGAAGCTGAAATCAAAAAGTTCGAAGCACTCATTTCAGAACCTTGGACACGGAGCCAGGACAGGTCCACAATAATGTTGGAGGTTCCAGGATTAACGATGAAAAGTGAGCAGTCAGCAACAGAATAGAAAATCCATCTTCTGCTGGAACTTAAGAGACTGTACTCTAGAAACTCTTGGACACATGTGTATACAGATGGATCGGTCTCTCGGTGAGCGATAAAGGAGGAGACATTGGAATCTACATCGAACACTCCAATGGCGACGTAGAAAATCATTCCATACCAACAGGAGAGACGTACCAGTTTCAGAGCTGAAGTAAGAGCTGTTCACGCAGGAACATCAGGCAAAACATAACTACAAGGAAAACGGCCATTCTAACAGACTGGAGGAGTGTACTTCAAGTCCGAAACAAGATAGACTCTCACATGAAATAAAATATAACATTGCTGTCTTAAAAACAGATTTAGTCCTACAATGGATTCCGTCCCACTGTGGGATCCCTGGACACGAGAAAGCAGATGAGCTCGCAAAAGCCGGAAGTGGAGGCACGCAAACTCCCCATCCACCGAGCTATAAAGATGCAAAGACACTCATCAAACTATCCATGAGGACAGAATGGAGAGAACAGCACAAAGAATACAAACCAGAAAACAACATATACAGACTTGGCAGAGATAGGTACAAAAAAATCTTCAGACTCAGAAAGGGACATTGTAGACTCAAGGCCCACCTCCACAGAAAAGGTCTCAGAGACACTGCCACGTGCGACTGTGGAGCACCCAAGCAAACACTAGAACATATTTTGCAAGAATACCCTACCAATGCAGACCAAACAGAGGCAGTCTGACCAGGGGGAGCGACCAAACTCAAAAGGCTGTGGGAGACTGACGAAGACCTGAAACGCACAGACTCCTTCGAGAACCTCACCGGACTAGAAGCATAGCATCAGTTGATCGATGAAGAAGAAGAAGAAGTGCATTATCTTCGTATATGGGGCTCCCTGGGGTGGGGGAGGGGGGAAGAGGAATTCCCTCCCCTCAACCAGAATAATTTTATTTCTTAGATTTCCATCTTCAAAATGTAAAAAAGAACTGAGTTCTTTATTTTATATTATTTAGAATGGACTTAGGTTACATATTGCATCAAATTCTGGTTAGAAGTGTGTGCTTATTGAAAGTCAAGTGCTAGTAGTAGTGGTAGTGATTGTGGTAGTAGTAGGGATGGTGGTGGTAGTGAGGGCTGTGGAGATGGTGGTAATGATATTACCGGTGAAGATGTTTGTAGTGGTGATGAAGGTAATGGTGATAGTGGTGATGATATGGTGGTGATGATAATAGTAATAGTGATGATAGTGGTGGTGATGATATGGTAGTGATGATAATAGTAATACTAATGGGGGTGGTGATTGATGATAATAATAGTGATGGTGGAAATGGTAATAGTGGTGGTGACGATGATGATGGTGTTGGGGATCATGATGGTTGTGGTAATGGTGCTGATGGGGGTGGTGGTGATGATGATGTTAATAGTGATGGTGGAGGTTGTGATGATGGTGGTGGTGGTGGTGGTGGGGGCTGTAGAGGTGGTGATCATGGTAATAGTGTTGGTGGTGATGATGTTTGTTGTGGTGGTGGGGATGGTAGTGGTGGTGGTATTGATGGCGGTGGTTGTGATGGTAGTGGTGGTGGGGATGGTAGTGGTGATGATAATAATAAAAGCTGTCCATCGCAGGCGAAGATAACAACAGCAGTCAGACATGTTGTGCTGCACCTCACCGGAGGTGGCTGTACAGTCGAATTCTGGCACGGAAAATCCTTCCACATACGTAGCATTTAATGTCAGAATTGGACATGTGAATATCAGTTGTTTTGTCTTTACGCAAAGTGCGTTTTTTCTGTGCTGCGGAGGTCCGGCACTCCTCAGCAATGGATGTGCCTCTGATGGTGGTTCTACGCCATGCCTTGCGGTCCTGTGCAAGACATTCCCATGAGTTTGCATCGATGCTGAAGCGTGTCAGAGATACTTTGAGGGAGTCTCTGAAACGCTTCTTTTGGTCACCGGATTGACGCAGGCCCTTTTTCAGCTCACCATACATCAGTTGGTTTGGAATGCGGTTGTCTGGCTTGCGCACGACGTGGCCGGCCCACCTGATCTGGGTCTTCTGCAACAGTGTGTGAATGCTCGGGATTTTTGCCTTCATGAGAATCTTGTGTCTGGTACCCTATCCTGCCACTTTATTTTGAACAATCTACGGAGACACCTTGTAGAAAGTGGTTTATTTTCCTAGCATGCGTGCTGTACACAGCCTACGTCTCTCTGGTATACAGAAGGGTGGGGAGCACTACAGAGCGGTAGACTTTGAGTTTCGTATCAAGCCTAAGACCCCTCCTATTCCAGACACCGTTGCGCAACCTCCCAAAAGGTAGCACTGGCCTTTGAGATTCTGTTACTGACCTCACAGTCAATACTAGTTCCCCTGGAAAGAATGCTGCCAAGGTACGTGAAGCTGTCTACTTCGTTCTTGACTCTGATATATGGGTCACTCGGGGCAGGCCGAAACATTACTTTGGTTTTTTGTTTGGTGCGATGGTAGGGGCGGTGGGGATGATGATATTTGTTGTGGTGGTGACAATGGTAGAACATTAATAGTAATAGTAGTAGTTATCGTAATTATAGTAGTACTGCCATAATGTGTAGTATAAGGTACTTGTAATACGTTGGCTCCCGAGCCCCCATTGTGGACCTTGGATGCCAGTTTGGACCCCAGACCGAGATACACAGTACACTCTTGCAACCCACCCTCAGATAGACCTCGGATGGAGTGGCTCGGAATAATTAATAGGGAAGTTATATTTTTTTAAACAGTACAATCTTTTGTAAATAAGCACCTACATATTGTTGTAACGACTGTAATACAATGGATTTAAAAGATTTTGATCTCACAATAAGTCTTAAAAAAACCCAAATGTGCTGGAATAGAAAGTAGATGACACGCCAAGTCTTAGCATCGATAATTATGTACTGGCAGCTGTACAACAATTCACATACCTGGGTTCCCTCATCAAAAACAAGCTCTCTCTAGAAATAGATAGTCGCATTGGCAAAGCTGCTGATACATTTGCTCGCCTCATAACGCGTGTTTGAAAAAACAAGAAACGGAAATAAAAACCAAGGCCATGGTATGCTATGCATGTGTTGTAAGCACACTTCTATATGGCAGCGAGACTTAGACAACCTAATGTCAAATAAGAGCACAGGCGTAACATCTTCCACCTACGGCCCCTGCGATCCATTCTTGTAATTACATGAAGGGACAGGGTGACAGATAATGAGGTGCGCTCTCGCACTGGTCTCCCAAGTAAGTATACGCTTCAGAAGACTACGATGGCATGGCCATGTTCGTGGCATGGAAGATGATCGCATTCCCAAAGATATCTTCCATCGACAGTTGACGGATGGCAAGAGAACAGTTGGCCGACCACAGTTGAGGTTCAAAGATGTGTGCAAGCATGACATAAAGGCCCTGGACATGAATCTGACATCCTGGGAAGACGAAGCTGCAGACCGATCCAGATGGAGATGTACCATGAATGTCCACCTCACGCTTGGTGAAGCGAAGCTCTTGCAACACGGAGAAGTGAAAAGACAACGCCGCAAGGCGAAAGATCACAAAAGCTAAGTATAAATTTTTTTGTTTATCATTCCAAGTCATATCATCCTATATTCAGTCATGACTGAAAGGGTCTACTACTACTAATCCAATAGAGGAGTGAAGTGATACTTTTGTAACAGCAGTAAATTGAGGTCCAAATAGGTTAACGGTTGTAAGAAGCGACGGTCTACAAAGGACATGCTAATGACCTTTGTAATCACCTACCTATTGTAGTAACCACTGTGATACAATAGAGGAGCGACCCTGGGTAAGACCATTTTGTGCCTTTGTTGTCATCGTCCTTGCCATCCCAGCCTTCTGCCTTTATGAGTTCTACCAGTCCGTTTTGATATTCTTCCAGCAGTGCTTCCGCTATGACAGTCCAATTATTGCGGTTTATCCGACCTATTGCGGTTATTGTCCACAGCTGGAAGAAAACATAAAGTGAAAAATATAAATAAAAATAAATAAAAGAAGAGTAACCATAGCAAAACAAAGACTAAATAGCCTGAAACAGATGGCAGAGCACGTACAAAACAACACAAATGAGTCTTGAGAGTTTTTCCTGTTGCAGCATATCCCTGCGAATCATGGATGATTATCAAAACTTAAAAAAAGAATCGAATTATTCGACAAATATATACATAAGGCAGGAGTTGAACATAGAGGAAAACTGGTTTATCAACTCCATTTCGGCCAGAAAATGTAAATACTTTGGTCACATCAAGAGACACAACGGTCTTGAGAGAACAGCGATGGAAGGTATGGTGGCAGACAAAAGAGACAGGGGTAGACCAAGAAGACGATGGCACCAAGATATCCAGGAATGACTGTGACAAAGGCTGGAGCCTTGACAAGGCAAAGAGTTTATTTTAGACAGGTTGTGATGGGAGCGACGTTATATAAAGGACATGCTACATGATGATGGTCAGATACTACACTGAGACGAAAACACAAACGAAACCTACATTACGACCAATAGGTTTTCCGGCTTATTAAAGCCAGATACATGACCAAATGGGAAACTGAACATACCGGCTACACCAAAAACGATGCCTATTACCAGTTGAACAGAAGAGAGCAGGTCGTTGTCTTCAGACTTCGCACTGGCCACAATAGACTGAGGTACCACCTATTCACCAAATTGAAGATAGGGGGTACCGACGAATGCCCGTGTGGTACCGAGAGAATGACCGCTGAGCATCTGCTGCAGAACTGCCCGACATACGAGGATCAGAGAGGGCAGATGTGGCCATCACCAGTGGAACCACAAGACAAGCTCTATGGCAGTGTCGACAGCCTCAGGATGACCGCCGCTTTTTTTCGAAAAAATAATGGTTACTGTCTGACTGCGAACGAAGAAGAAGAAGACGAAGAAGACCAATAGGTTTTCACCAGGGACATCGAACATCGACAATAATGAAAGTGCGAATCGTAGAAGAAGGGAAGAACAAAGCTGAAAACCGTAATGATAAAAGAGTTAATGTTAAAAGAGGGCGTTAATGATAGGTAAAGAGAAACTGGGAGACATGAAGGCACGAGACAACAAATAGTTGCAACAGTGTTAGTGCAAATAAAATTAAAATACGGCGAGGCTGCGGCAGCACTGTGGCTGGCACTGAAAAGGGACAAGGATCTATGTTTCGTACAACCAATGGGACTAGAGTAGGAGGGAACAAATGAGAGGATGGCTGGTCAGTCAACGGATGAGCACCACTGGTCAGCCATATTTGTTTCTAGAGCTAGGTAAATAAGATATAAAAGACAATGCACAAAGGAACCAGGGACATCCAGAGAGAGAAAGCGAGAGCGTTCACTGGGTGGCTATCCCATCATACACATAGATCTGTGAGTGGGACAGCCTGTAAACAAAGGGAGATAGAGATCTGATCACATCGAGACAGCAGATTCGTCTCGATACAGATTGAGTGGATCTAGAAGGCCGACTGTTCTGTAAGGAACCAGTACATTTGGTATCTGTGTAAGAACGGTGACCCCTCGTGATCCCCGTGGTAAGAGAGTTCGGTACGATTTAGGATGCAGCGAATCCTAAGGACTGCGATTCCAATGGTAAGATAGTTCGGAATGATTTAGGATTCAGCGAATTCTAGGGACTGTGATCCCAAAGGTACTTGAGTTCTGAAAAAGAGGTGCATCACTTAAGCCCTCAGAGAACGAAATTATTCGACATAGGTGTAACACGGGTACCAAAAGGGTACGGATCAAACACTTGAGAACTGGCCATAGTTATAAGTGAAACATAACTCATGTGGTAACTTATGTTGAGATGTTTGACAACCTAAAGTAGCAACTCTGACAGGAACGACAGATCATCAACAACGTAGACTATCTGGGAGACGACAAAGAGTTAGAACCATTGATTTGCAATACTATTGGCTTGGCTTGGCTTCGTTCGTTCTCAATTTCCCCACACCAACCCAAAAAGGGCTTAAGTAGCAGAATGTAGTCCAGAGAACGGAATGCGATGTGTCGTTGTTTACAGCTTGACTGCGATATTCCCCCTTTTCGGCCAAACACATCCGACTTCAGCAAGCATTTTTTGAGTACCGGGTTAGCTTTCCCTCTTCGATCCCTTCTCCTTAGTCAGTCTGCTCTGTTGCAGCCTGTTATCCAGGATCGCCGAGTGGAGGTGTAGAAGGGTCTTGGCAGCTCTGGCTCGCTGGCCCTGACGTTAGCAGTCAGCTATGGGTCGCTGACCGCTGCAGCTCATGTGCTGCTCAGCATCTTGATCCCGTAATACTTTTGAATTAGGCGAAGTTTAGGATTTATGTTATTTTATATGAGACGTAGAATCTGGGTTTAATGTAGTTGACAGGAGTAAGATCATTAGCACTTGCTTATAGCTTCTGTGATAGTTTAGTATTTATATACATTTAATGATTATTTAGTTTAGGAGTTGTTGAAATTATGTAACCATTACTCATGTAAATAAATTATATTGTTTTGTCTTATGGTCAGGATATTGTTTCTTTGTTTTTCTGTGTTCAAGTCATGTCGTGGTGTATATATGTGTTGTAACTATTAAGATAGTAAACTACTCACCTTAAACATATACTCTAAAACCCTTACGCTGTCCCATTATCACAGAAGACGCAATGTAAATAAAGAAGAAGTTTCGGATGTTTCATTATTGCAGTTTTGATAAGGAGCCTCTCCTTTCGTTTGTCCTCGTGTCTTTGTCTTGTTTTTTCCTTTCTTGTTGATGAACCTAACGTAACTTATTTAACGTCTTTATACTGGTTTAGAAGACTCTTGAACATACGTCTGTTTTATTCTCTTCTATCTGTGGACTGACAGGCATACTCATCACTAATTCCCTTCGTGTTTTTATCATTATGGCTTCATCCTTTTTCTACCTTATTTTATAATTCCCTCGTTCATTATTTTTGTTCCGCGCTGTACCTATTTATTATTTTTGCACTTTATGTTGTCTTACTCAACCAAAACCACTATCACTTAGGTCCGATACTTTCGTTGTGAACCTTTGTCTCTCGTTTCCTTTATCAACCTAGTGTCGAAACGGTGATTGGCCCTGGCGTGACCTACATTCGTCTAACGCGTTCAGGCAACCTTTGTTTCTTTAAGTCGCAAGCCCAATCTCCCCTGACACTCCAGCTGGAACTATCACAATAAATCTCTTGGCATAAAATAATGCTCATCTGACATACAACAATATTTTTCTGACATACAACAGTTCTATTTTTGACCTACAACAATTCTCCACTTGACATAAAACAATGCTCATCTGATATACAAGTCTATTCTTGACATACATCATTGCAAATCTGACATACAACAATGCTCATCTGACCTACTAGGATGTTTTTATGACATACAACAGTTCTAATTTTGACATACAATTCTTCTCTTGACACACAACAATGCACATCTGACATGCAACAATGCACGCCTTACAGACAATAATTCTCCTCTAGGAATCCAACAATGTTTATCTGGCATACAACAGTTATATTTTTGACATACAATAGTTCTCCTTGGGACATACAACAATCCACATCTCACATACAACAACATTTATCTGGCATACATGCAGTTGTATTTTTGACATACAATAAAGCACATCTGACATTCAACAATGCTCACCTGAGATACAACAATTTATACCTTATATACATAAATTCTCCTCTAGGCATACAACAATGCCCTTGTGACAGGCACATTTTCTCTTCTTGACATACAATAATGTTTACCTGAAATACAACAGCTCTCCTTTTGATATACAACTATTCTCACCTGACATACAATTCTTCTCTTGACGTACAATAATATTTATTCTATATTCAACAGCTCTCCTCTTGACACACAACAGTTCTCTTATTGACATACAACTATTCTCATCTTTGCATACAGCAACGTTTATCTGATATACAAAAGTTCTCCTCTAGATATAAAACCATGTTTACCTGACATACACAAATTATTCAACTATTGACACACACCAACGTTTATGTCACATACAGCATTTTTTTCTCTTGACATACAACAATGTACATCTTACAAACAACAATTATAATATGACATAAAGTAATTCTTCTCTGACATACAACAATTCTCCTCTGACATACAACAATTCTTCTCTGACATACAACAATTCTCCTCTGACATACAACAATTCTCCTCTGACATACAACAATTCTTCTCTGACATACAACAATTCTCCTCTGACATACAACAATTCTCCTCTGACAAAGAACAATTCTCCTCTGACATACAACAATTCTCCTCTGACATACAACAATTCTTCTCTTACATACAACAATTCTCCTCTGACATACAACAATTCTTCTCTGACATACAACAATTCTCCTCTGACATACAACAATTCTCCTCTGACATACAACAATTCTTATCTGACATACAATAATTCTTATCTGGCACACAACATTTCTCCTCTGACATACAACAATTCTCCTCTGACATACAACAATTCTCCTCTGACATACAACAATTCTCCTCTGACATATAACAATTCTCCTCTGACATACAACAATTCTCCTCTGACATACAACAATTCTCCTATGACACACAAGCTGCTATCTGTTGAAGCCCCATGTTTCGGGGACGGCCTCTCCTGCGCTTCTAGCCAGCTGGTTGGATACCCTTAGCACTTTGAACTGCCTTGAGAAGGATCTGGTGAGCTGCAACTTCCTGATCCAGTCGGACAACATGTCCAAACAGGGAAAGGCGACGACGGTCCAGGGCTTCTAATACAGTTGCGAGATCAGTCATAGTAGAAACCTCGACATTACGTACAAGGTCGTACCAACAAATTCCAAGAATACGCCGCTGATTGCGCATATGAGAGGACTCGAGTCGTGAGATGTCCTATTTCAGGAGAGTCCAGGTTTCTGCTCCATACATCAGCACTGAATCCCACACGACTGGTAAATACGGAGCTTTGAACTCATGGATAATCTACTATCGTTCCACACGCGGTGGAGGTCGTTCATCACCGAAGCAGCGAAGCCAATCCGTCTTGACATATTTGGGCTACTGCGTCCGTCAGATGACATTGTGCATTCGATATAGAACGATGAGCCGGTGGGCTCAGTAGAAAGGACTAGGGATGGATTTATTGAAGTGTATCTAGAAAGATACGAAGATCAAACCGATGTGGATATGCCTTTTCCATGTGGCAACATTTTGGTGCGCGGCAAAGACATTATGTAAAGTGTCCCATTCGTTTTCTTTCCCTGGTTTTCCATTATACCTTTCAAACCAATGTAAAGGGGGACAGCGGGGGCTAGTAGATAAGTGACACGGCTCACTATCCGGAGGGGCTGGGTTCGATCCCCATCACAGCACCGGCCGTTACCCCAGGGAGGCAATCCCTTAGAAAATGCAGGAGGAAGTAGACCTTTACATAAAATGAATGCTGAAGTTGGATACACTGGGCCGACAGGCGCAAAATAAAAACCACAGTGCAACGCACACCGCCTTGGGGAATAGAGAAATAAGCCGAACGCAAAAAAAAAAAAAAAAAAAAAATCAATGAATGCAATTCAATAACATTTGACATGGACATAATGTGGACCAGCTAGAGAACGACGTACTTTGTTCTGGTTGTTTTTAGCTGGACGGGGCTACATGTCACACCTCATGTGTCAATATGGCTGATATTGCTTCCTTCTTTAAAGATTGTGTAATTTCTTAAGGACTTTGTACACCAAGGTTGCCTGAACTTACTCTACCTGGTTTCTTTCCATGGAACATGATGGAAGAGAAAGTGTTTCTCAACAAGCCAGGAAATCTTATGGTACTGCAAGACAACATTGAGTCTGTGGATTCCGATGTGCTGATGAATTTCTACCGTAACACGGGGAAGCGTGCGCAGGCATAAAGTAAAGTAACCCATAGCATTACTGCCGTAGGGGTGTAAGATTTTAGCGATCTCACATTTCAAAAGCTCGGCTATATGAGGGCGGAAGCCATCTCCTCTCTCTCGTCGCTTTTACTTCTCGGACTGAACCGGTACCCATTTAAGGCTTGGTCGACCCGGGAGCCATTGCGGTCTGAAAAAAACCATTACCGCCTCAACTGGGGAATGAACCCTGGACCACTCAGATGCGAAGCCAGAGCGCTAACCACAGCGCTACGCGGCTTCACCGGATGCCCCTTACGATATGTTCTATGAGCTCTTTTTGCTTTTTACCCATCAAGGTAAGTCCATGCCAATCGGGGATAGGACATGGTTTCATACTCGCACGGTGTTCTGACGTTCAGAGCGATTACTGAAGACGTTGTTCCAGGTCCAGATGGAAGAGTTCTACTGTACAGTCAGGGCACCAAGAAAGTGAAGATTAGATGGGAGGACTCTGCAGGGTCTTCTAAACCAGTATAAAGATGTTAAGTTAAGTTAAGTTAAGTTAAGTTAAGTTAAGTGTATCGTCTTGCACGGGGAATGCACAGAGAGGGATTACAATTTGAACCAATTTCCAGATAAGTAGTCTCGACTCCTTCATACTAAAGTTCAAAACTTTTCGACCATTCCTCGTTCACTTGGGAAATAGTCAACCCGCGTACTTTAAAAGTTCAAGTTGTATATTGTCGGGGACCGCGGCTCTGCCATCTTTCAGTTTTTCAATGGCTGCCTTTACCTCAACAAAGCTAGGGGCGTCAGGGCTGGTGTCAGCGTCAGGAGCTGCTGTGAGAGACTCAAGGAGTAGATCTTGCGAGAGGGTGGCGTTGTAATGTTCGACCCACCTGCTAGCTATTTCCTCTCTTGAATGCAGGGGGATCCATTTGACTTATTCAGCCATTAGGGGGTGTCGCTCTCTTGTCTTTGCGCATTAGACCTTCCTTGGCCCTGTCGGCTATGTTGTTGTAATGGTATTCTAGGTCTTTCTTGGCACCAGCCCTGAATTTGTTTTGAAGGCGCCGCTGTTACGTGTGGTCACCCCTGGTCATCGCTGTACACTTTTCCTCTAGGATCACCAGGCTGAACACTGCCAGCCAGGGAATTCAGATACTCTTCTAAAGACACAAAACTGCGTCAACTTTTCGTGGTTGGCCTTGGCGACGATGGACCAGGCAGATTTAGGGTCATCCGAAAGGGTACACAGAGCAACACATTTACTGTCTATGGATGTGGCGCAGTGGGCTGCCAGATTAGGGTTGGTACGCAGGTATCCCGTGTCGTATCTGGCAAATGATGCAGTCTTATTGTGGAATCTTGACAGACGGCCCACACTAACGACTAGGAGAAGGTGACCAGTGCTGACACAAACACGGATATATATCTTTCTTGTTTGTATATGCCCCTATGGATGTCTCCCACACCGACCAGAAGGACGTGTTTCACTCCTCCACCCAGACAGTTTCACATCACGACGAGTTTATTAACCTCGGTGATTTCTACGTCACACCCCAAACCGACTGGCAGGGTCTGGAGTCCATGTTGGGTCCATACGGTAGTGGAACGCCGAACGACAGCATGTTCTGATTCCCCTCCTTCTGTTCCTCTTTTGGCATCATGATATCGCTCATCTGGTTCAGACGGAAGGCATCCCATCGGTTCACGTGGATCTCAAACGATCACAGGACCAGAAAGGAGCAAGATCATATCCTGACTGTGATCAAGACGCTGAGCAGCGCATGAGCTGCAGTGGCCAGCGACCAATAGCTGACTGCTAGCGTCAGGGCCAGCGAACCATAGCTGCCAAGACCCTTCTACACCTCCACGTGGTGATCCTGGATAACAAGCTACAGCTAGGCAGACTGGCTAAGGAGAAGGGATCGAAGAGGGAATGCTTAATCCGGTACTCAAAAAATGCTTGCTGAAGTCGGATGTGTGCAAATATCGCAGTCAATCTGTAAACTACGACACAACGCATTCCGTTCTCTGGACTACGTTCTGGTACTTAAGCCCTTTCAGGGTTTGGTAGCAGGAGATTGAGAACGAACGCCGAAGAAGAAGAAGAAGAAGAAGAAGATATCCTGACTAGAAATCCAGCTATCATCAGATTGTACAGGGTGCACTGTCCTTATCGCAGAGGAAAATATCTTCCTCTTCTTCTTCGTACGCTGTCAGACGTCACCTTTAATTTGTTCGAAGAAAGCAGCTGTCATTCTGAGGCTGTCGACACTGCCGTAGAGCTTGTCTAGTGTTGCCACTGGTGGTGGCCACATCTGCTTTCTCTGGTCTTCGTATGTCGGGCAATTTTGCAGCAGATGTTCAGCGGTCATTTTCCCTGTGCCCCAAGTGCATTCATCTGTGCCACATGTCTTCAATTTATTGAATAAATTGTACCTCAGTCTGTTGTGGCCTATGCGAAGTCTGAAGACCCCGACCTGCTCTCTTCTGTTCAACTGGTAATAGGCATTATTTTTTGGATAGCCAGTATGCTCTGTTTCCCATTTGGCCATGTATCTGGCTCTAATAAGCCGTTTTGACTCTTCGTACGTCATACTAGAATCTGGTTGTGGTAGTCTTGCACCTTCTTTTGCCAGTCTGTCTGCCTCCTTGTTGCCTTGGATGTTACAATGGGATGGAACCCACTGTACCACTACTGCTGGCATAGTTGACAGAGTACTG
This sequence comes from Ariolimax columbianus, assembly GCA_036924085.1. NCBI lineage: Eukaryota > Metazoa > Mollusca > Gastropoda > Stylommatophora > Arionidae > Ariolimax > Ariolimax columbianus. Next base: position 78,788,192 of record JAVGWX010000012.1, read on the forward strand.
CTCTTAATTCATTAAGTTCAGTATTTTTCTGGCTTTTTAGTGCTGTAACCACGGCTAGGGCATCTGTAAACAGGACTATCTGGCTTTCATTTAATTGACCTGTCAGCATTGTTTCTACTGCAGCCTTCAGTGCCTCTGCCTCCGCTCTGAAATTGCTTGAGAATTTTCCAGTTGCCCCTGACAGTGTTATTTTTCTACCATTTGGTAGGCTCAGGAATACCCCTCCCTCTCCATTCTGTGTTTGTTACAGAACCGTCGGTGAAAGCATGGGTCCAGTTCATGCTGGGGTAGTTTTCCACTATGTACCTCAGGGTTATGTCTCTCCTTTCTTGTTCAGTTTGGCTGTGCTTGTTTCCAATACCTGGTATATTTTCTACCACCAGTAGGAATGGGCTTTGCTGTTGTTTTGGTGTTCATGGGGTCTTCGCTCATCTTTGCTTTGGCTATTTCTGCAAAGTTTCTCCGCTTTAGTTTCCCTTTTCCAAATCTATTTAGACGTAGAGGAAAATATAAACATGATGAAAATATACAAAGAAGAGCGATAAACTGATAGCGGGGTTCTAGAATTTTAGTTATGAAGAAAGACTAAAACAAACCGACATACCGTATCTAGAAACGAAAAGAATTTGAGGTTTATTAGATAATCAGAGGGAAAAGATAAATTAGACAATAACAATAACAAGTTTTTTTCTAAATTCACAAGAACAAGAGGTCACAGCCACAAAACAATTAAAGAAAGGTCCAGATTAGATTCCAGGAAATATTTGTTTAGTCAGAAATTGGTGAATGCTTCTTCTTCTTCTGCTTCTTCTTCTACGTTCGTTCTCAATCTCTTACTACCAAACCCTGAACAGGGCTTTGTAAGTAGCAGGATGTAGTCCGAAGAACAGAATGCGTTGTGTCGCTAGTTTTCAACTTGACTGCGATATTTGCACCTTTCGGTCCGACACATCCATCTTCGACAGAAGGTGAATCCTTGAAATGCATTGCCACACGAAATAGTGGCGGCGGGTGAATTAATTAATTCAAGAATAGGCTGGACTGGCATAGGTATTTATAGATGAAGTGAATATACCAGAAACTGGTTAGATACATACTCTGCATAGTCTTCTACATCAGTATAAAGACGTTAAGTTACGTTACAACATACCACCCACCTTTCCAATGGCGTCAGCCTTAATTTCTAAAGCTATTTTTCGCTGATCAACTTCGGTTCTTCCTTCAAGATGTTGAAAGAGAAATCCGCCAAGTATAGCGTACGCAATAACCAATGCGCAAATACCAACGTGAGATAAAAGAAATGCTAAGAACTTCTTGCAGTATTTTTTACATTTTTCTTCGGCCGTTTCAATCTTGCTGTTTTCCTTATCATGTTTATTGGTAAAACTTGGTACATTGTTTTCGTCTTTGGTCGAAGATACCTCATTCTGATTTACTCGATCACTATCGGAATCAGGGATTGACATATTTTAGTATTTTAGAAGATCAATACACGCAGTACTCGTAAACACTGAACCAGCGGCTAGTTTTCAACATTCATTTAGAAAATCTGAAAAAAAAATCATAACATCAATATACAGAAGAATAATGTTCCGTATGATTATATGAATTATGCGGCGTTTTTTTTCTTTTGTAACAAATATTCACTATATTTTAGAGGCCCTCTTTCAACTACAAATGTATGTTAATTATTTTAATATATACACATGCCACTGCAAAGGTCATTACAACTGAGAGGCAACACGTGTCTCTGAAGAAACGAACGAACGAACGAAAGCGTGACATGGCAGTGTTTGAATACTGCAAGTTTCAAGTTTTCTCTGGTTTCAAGAGAGTTGGGACAAGCGCTTAGTCCTATCGGGGTTGGACAATAAAACTCGAGAAATCCCGTACACATGATGCGCACCTGAAATAACCCAAGACAGTCGAAAATCTATAAAATTAGGCTGTTTGTCTACACTCTATTGCAAGTCTACACTCTATTGCAAGTCTACACTCTATTGCAAGTCTACACTCTATTGCAAGTACAATTCTCCCTCTTTGTTCTTCTCCTGAGAGGGACTTCAATTACAATTTTTAAAAGAAGCAGACAGCTTAAGGCTCTGCACACTTCCATCCAGTTTTTCAAAAAAGGGCATAAGTTGTTGCCATGGCAACTCCTTTCACTAGTGAGAAAAAATAAATGAAAAATAAATGATTCATCACCATGTAGCATTTCCTTTGTAGAACGTCGCTCCCATCATAGTCTGTCTGAAAGAAACTCGTTCCCTTGTAGAACGTCGCTCCCATCACAGTCTGTCTGAAAGAAACTCGTTCCCTTGTAGAACGTCGCTCCCATCACAGTCTGTCTGAAAGAAACTCGTTCCCTTGTAGAACATCGCTCCCATCACAGTCTGTCTGAAAGAAACTCGTTCCCTTGTGGAACGTCGCTCCCATCACAGTCTATCTGAAAGAAACTCGTTCCGTTGTAGAACGTCGCTCCCATCACAGTCTGTCTGAAAGAAACTCGTTCCCTTGCAAAAACACCAGCTTCCGTCACTGTTATACTCAGGCATTCCTGGATATCTTGGTGCCATCGTCTTCTTGGTCTACCCCTTCCTCGTTTGCCTGGCACTATACCTTCCATCACCGTTCTCTCAAGACCGTTGTGTCTCTTGATGTGACCAAAGTATTTGCATTTTCTAGCCAAAATGGAATTGATAAACCAGTTCTCCTCTATGCTCAACTCTTGCCGAATGTCTACATTTGTTCTTTTCTCTGTCCAGGGAATTCTGAGGATCTTTCTGTAACATTTTTACTCGAAGGATTCGATTCTTTTTCTAGAAGTTTTGGTAATCGTCCATGCTTCACAGCCATAAGCTGCCACAGGAAAAACACAGGCTATCATTACTTTTACTTTTATCGTTTTGTTGGTGCCCTGCCATAATTTCTTCAGGCTGTTCAGTCTCTGCATTGCCATAGCTAGTCTTCTTCTGATTTCTTTCGAGCACGTTGTTCTGACGTTCAGAGCGATTACTGAAGACGTTGTTCCAGGTCCAGATGGAAGAGTTCTACTGTACAGTCAGGGCACCAAGAAGGTGAAGATTAGATGGGAGAAGTGTATCGCCTTGCACGGAGAATGTACAGAGAGGATTACAATTTGAACCAATGTCCAGATGTAGTCTCAACTCCTTCATACTGAAGTTCAAAACTTTTCGACCATTCCTAGTTCGCTTGGGAAATAGTCAACTTCCCCAGAGTGGGCAGATAGAGCATGTTGGTTTTGTGTTTGTGTTTACCAACTTAAAATTATTTAAGATTTTCTCTTAAGCCTGGACGGCAAAGTTACTTCACTCAAACCTGCCTCACCCCAGTCCATTTAGTCTTTAGTGCATTGGGTGGTCCATCAGTCGTTTGAATTTTCCAGCCTGCTGTATAATTCTGCTGTCTCGTCCGTTTTCCACTAGCTGCAGATTGTCTTCTTCTTCTTTTGCGTTCGTTCTCAGTCTCCCACTACCATGCCCTGAACAGGACTTTGCAAGTAGCAGGATGTAGTCCAGAGAACGGAATGTGTTGTGTAGCTAGTTTACAGCTTAACTACGATTTTTGGTCCTTTCGGTCCGACACATCTGTCTTCGGCAGGGCTGCAGATCTAAAATAGTTTCCAGGTCTTTTATTTGTGTGGACTTTAAGGCTCCGTAACTTAACTTAACTTAACGTCTTTATACTGGTTTGGAAGACTTCTGTAGAGTCTGTATACAACCAGTTTAATTTGAATTGCCTTGCTCTAAATACTATGTGCATCCAATCTTTTCTTGAATGCATTAATTTGTCCTGCCTTCATTATTTCTTTTGACAATTCATTCCAAGTATTCACCACTTTGTGACTTCTTTTTCTCCTTCGTTAGTTCTCAATCTCCTACTACCAAACCCTGAAAGGGTAAGTAGCAGAATGTAGTCCAGAGAACGGAATGCGTTGTATTGTAGTTTACAGCTTGGCTGCGATATTTGCACCTTGCGGTCCAACACATCCGACTTCAGCAAGCATTTTTTGAGTACCGGGTTAGCATTCCCTTTTCGATCCCTTCTCCTTAGCCAGTCTGCTTTGCTGCAGCCTGTTATCCAGGATCACCGCGTGGAGGTGTAGAAGGGTCTTGGCAGCTATGGTTCGCTGGCCCTGACGCTAGCAGTCAGCTATGGGTTGCTGACCACTGCAGCTCATGGGCTGCTCAGCATCTTGATCCCACTCTGTGACTAAAACAATATTTCTTAATATCTAATCTAGATCTTCCTTTAGTTAATTTGTAGATGTGCCATCTTGTTCTTGTAAATGGTTGTATTAAAAAACATTTGTTATAGTCCAGATTATCCTTTCAGTAGATTATCCTTTAAGCATGTATTAAGTCACTTCGAATTCTTCTCTTTTCTAGACATTGTAGGCGAGGTTTTATGTTTCTTACCTCATAACTGTAAGTTATGTTATAATACGTGCTATTTGGTTTTGGATGCCCTTTATTGTGTCAAAGTTGGATTTTGCTGAATTGAACCAAGCTGCAATGTCAAGTTACAAGACTGGTCTAATTCCCCGCGTATAATTGGTTAGGGTACTTTCAGCAGCATACCATGTCGTACCATCTAATTTCTTCATGATGGACATACGCAGTCTCGACCACAGATTTATCTTATGACTTTGAGTTGCCAAGTCCGAAGTCGATCTAGTGTAACTCCTATGCAAATTGGGGTTTCACTCTAGCGTATCCCTTGTCCATTTAGTTGAAATTTTTCTGTTGTGTGTTTTATTAGGGAAGAAGATGGTGTGTTGTTTTCTGTTCATGTATTTGTCAGTTCTTAGACCATTTTTCCAGTGTTGCCAAGGATCCCTGCATTCGTACATTGGATGTTCGAGTGTGTTTTTCAATGATCTTCATTGGCAGGTCTTCCGTACATAGAGAGCTGTGGGTACATTAATGAACATTTTCTGTGATGTGGTGCTCGTTATAAAGGAGCTGCTGAAGTCGGATGTGTCGGACCGAAAGGTGCAAATTACGCAGTCAAGCTATAAACTAGCGACACAACGCATTTCGTTCTTCGGACAACATCTTGCTACTTGCAAAGCACTTTTCAGTGATTGGTAGCGCGAGTTTGAGATCGACCGAAGGAAAAGAAAAAAACAATCTCTACAAATTTAAGTCCACCTTGCCAAGGTTGGAGAGCTTACGAGCCCTAATGATTCTAAGTTGGGCAGGCCCTTGAAGAGGGCTTAAGCAAATCGGTCGTGGACCATGTGGAATCCATTGGTGAGTAGTGTGCGCTGTGGAACGCACCAGTCCACAACCAGCTAGAGGTCAAATGTATTCTTGTCTCCTTCGTTACTGTTTGTTCTCTATCAATTATCGCTATTTTGGCGACGAAATGCAGACCAGCGGACATTATAACTCTGCCCTTTATGACGATCTCAGAAGTGGTGGATAACGTCAGACGTATCATCAATCATTAGGGAAGGGCTGGCAATGCAGCCTGAGAAATTATGAGATGGCTGATTCAGATATGTGACACATTGGACACCGATACACTGGACTGGCTCTTTTCTGTGAGTATCGAAAGAGGAATCTACACGCTCGCCTCCAACCCCATTGTGCCTCTAGAAGAACAGATGCAAGCACCACGAATCCCCCATACTCCAACTCAGGAGGCATTGGGCTGTCATGATCTAAAAGCTCCCAGCTAAATTGATTAAATCGGTATCATTATCAAACCATAGGAAGTTCAGAAGTGTAAGGCCGTTGAATGAGTTACTAAGATCAAGTTGCAAATAGAAACATACTGATTGAGCTTCAAAAGGCTAGCACTGGATTCAGTAGCAACATTCTGCCCAAGACCTCACCTTACACCCCCACCGTACTCATGACCCTGGCTGTGTTACAGCAGCTTTCCCAACAAGGTGGGGAATGACACTATGGTCCTCGCAGTGGTGAGTTCACAGAGAAACGTTGCATTGCACTACAGCGAGGGCGGTATTGAGATATTGAAAAAAAACAGCAGAATTAATCGAAGAATCAGGTGTCCCAGTCCAAATGAGCATTGATAACAGAAGAAGAACAGCAACTTGAATCCTGGTATTCAATCAGGAAAAGTTTTCCGATGCCAGGTAATCAAAATCTGCTTGAACCTGTGTTTGTCCTTCACCCTGGAGTACCAGGCGGCCACACGAGCGGTTGTAGTTAGATGGCCACCAGAAAGCCACACTCCTCATCTACCGATCGTCCCTCTGTACATTCACATTCACGCAAAGTCGACGACATCCGAAAACTCTGGTCACAACATTCCATCAAAATATTTTTTAAATAACTAAACTTAACGTCTTTATACTGGTTTAGAAGACTGTGCAGAGTCTGTATACAGCCAGTTTCATTTACATTTCTTTGCTCTAAAAATTATGTGCATCCAATCTATTCTTTAATGCATTAATTGTCCTTGCCTGCACTGCTTCTTGTTGTAAAATGATTTTCAAGCATTCACCACTGTCTGGCCAACAAAATATTTTCTAATATCTAATCTGGATCTTTCTTTAGTTAATTTGTAATTGTGCCCTTTTATTCTTGTAGGTAGTTATAAATGGAAGAACTTGTTGTAGTCTAATATATCCTTTCCTTTGATTATCTTAATAAACCTGTATTAAGTTACCTTGAGTTCTTCTCTTTCCTAGACACTTAATAACTCTAACTTCCAAACTGTACAAAATCTGAAACTGTGTCCTAACCTGAGATATCACATTTTGTATGATACTGTTGAATTGTGTACTTCTGATGACTCTTATAACTCAGACAACTCTCAAAGAAATCATAACAGTATTTCCTTAAATGTATTCTGTGCTCTGTGTTTTTGTTTAAATAGCGCATTCAAGTTGTAAGTTTCTGCAAGTGCAAATAAGAAGTGCAGCTATAAATAGATAGATCAAAATTCCCGATTTGTCACATGAATTGAAAGCGCATAGAAATAAGAGTTAGGTAATCATCACCATCATGTAGCATGTCCTTTATTGAACATCGCTTCCATCAAAGTCTGTCTGAAAGAAACTCGTTCCCGTGCCAGAACTCCAGCCTCCGACTCAGTCATACCCAAGCATTCGTGGATATCTTGGTGCCATCGTCTTCTTGGTCTACCCCTGCTTCTTTTGCCTGGCACCATACCTTCCATCACTGTTCTCTCGAGACCGTTGTGTCTCTTGATGTGACCAAAGTATTTGCATTTTCTGGCCAAAATGGAATTGACAAACCAGTTCTCCTCTATGCTCAACTCTTGCCGAATGTCTACATTCTGAGATCAAGAAAGAAAATTTTCGGGGTAGACATGTTGAGAGTTCACATGTTGGAAGTTGACATGTTCAGAGTTGACATGTTGGGAGTTGACATGTTGAGAGTTCACATGTTGGAAGTTGACATGTTCAGAGTTGACATGTTGGGAGTTGACATGTTGGGAGTTAACATGTTGGGAGTTGACATGTTGGGAGTTGACATGTTGAGAGTTCACATGTTGGAAGTTGACATGTTCAGAGTTGACATGTTGGGAGTTGACATGTTGGGAGTTGACATGTTGGGAGTTGACATGTTGAGAGTTCACATGTTGGAAGTTGACATGTTCAGAGTTGACATGTTGGGATTTGACATGTTGGGAGTTGACATGTTGGGAGTTGACATGTTGGGAGTTGACATGTTCAGAGTTGACATGTTCAGAGTTGACATGTTGAGATTTGACATGTTGGGAGTTGACATGTTGGGAGTTGACATGCTGGGAGTTGACATGTTGGGAGTTGACATGCTGGGAGTTGACATGTTGGGAGTTGACATGTTGGGAGTTGACATGTTGGGATTTGACATGTTGGGAGTTGACATGTTGGGAGTTGACATGTTCAGAGTTGACATGTTGGGATTTGACATGTTGGGAGTTGACATGTTGGGAGTTGACATGTTGGGAGTTGACATGTTGGGAGTTGACATGTTGGGAGTTGACATGTTGGGAGTTGACATGTTGGGAGTTGACATGTTGGGAGTTGACATGTTCAGAGTTGACATGTTGGGATTTGACATGTTGGGAGTTGACATGTTGGGAGTTGACATGTTCAGAGTTGACATGTTGGGAGTTGACATGTTGGGATTTGACATGTTGGGAGTTAACATGTTGGGAGTTGACATGTTGGGAGTTGACATGTTGGGAGTTGACATGTTGGGAGTTGACATGTTCAGAGTTGACATGTTGGGAGTTGACATGTTGGGAGTTAACATGTTGGGAGTTGACATGTTGGGATTTGACATGTTGGGAGTTGACATGTTGGGATTTGACATGTTGGGAGTTGACATGTTGGGAGTTAACATGTTCAGAGTTGACATGTTGGGATTTGACATGTTGGGATTTGACATGTTGGGAGTTGACATGTTGGGAGTTGACATGTTGGGAGTTGACATGTTGGGATTTGACATGTTGGGAGTTAACATGTTGGGAGTTGACATGTTGGGAGTTGACATGTTGGGAGTTGACATGTTAGGAGTTGACATGTTGGGAGTTGACATGTTGGGAGTTGACATGTTCAGAGTTGACATGTTGGGATTTGACATGTTGGGAGTTGACATGTTGGGAGTTGACATGTTCAGAGTTGACATGTTGGGAGTTGACATGTTGGGATTTGACATGTTGGGAGTTAACATGTTGGGAGTTGACATGTTGGGAGTTGACATGTTGGGAGTTGACATGTTGGGAGTTGACATGTTCAGAGTTGACATGTTGGGAGTTGACATGTTGGGAGTTAACATGTTGGGAGTTGACATGTTGGGATTTGACATGTTGGGAGTTGACATGTTGGGATTTGACATGTTGGGAGTTGACATGTTGGGAGTTAACATGTTCAGAGTTGACATGTTGGGATTTGACATGTTGGGATTTGACATGTTGGGAGTTGACATGTTGGGAGTTGACATGTTGGGAGTTGACATGTTGGGATTTGACATGTTGGGAGTTAACATGTTGGGAGTTGACATGTTGGGAGTTGACATGTTGGGAGTTGACATGTTGGGAGTTGACATGTTGGGAGTTGACATGTTCAGAGTTGACATGTTGGGAGTTGACATGTTGGAAGTTGACATGTTGGGAGTTGACATGTTGGGAGTTGACATGTTGGGAGTTAACATGCTGGGAGTTGACATGTTCAGAGTTGACATGTTGGGAGTTGACATGTTGGGAGTTGACATGTTGGGAGTTGACATGTTGGGAGTTGACATGTTGGGAGTTGACATGTTGGGAGTTGACATGTTCAGAGTTGACATGTTGGGAGTTGACATGTTGGAAGTTGACATGTTGGGAGTTGACATGTTCAGAGTTGACATGTTGGGAGTTGACATGTTGGGAGTTGACATGTTGGGAGTTGACATGTTGAGAGTTGACATGTTGGGAGTTGACATGTTGGGATTTGACATGTTGGGAGTTGACATGTTGAGAGTTCACATGTTGGAAGTTGACATGTTCAGAGTTGACATGTTGGGATTTGACATGTTGGGAGTTGACATGTTGGGAGTTAACATGTTCAGAGTTGACATGTTGGGATTTGACATGTTGGGATTTGACATGTTGGGAGTTGACATGTTGGGAGTTGACATGTTGGGAGTTGACATGTTGGGAGTTGACATGTTGGGAGTTGACATGTTGGGAGTTGACATGTTGGGAGTTGACATGTTGGGAGTTGACATGTTGGGAGTTGACATGTTGGGAGTTGACATGTTGGGAGTTGACATGTTGGAAGTTGACATGTTGGGAGTTGACATGTTGGGAGTTGACATGTTCAGAGTTGACATGTTGGGAGTTGACATGTTGGAAGTTGACATGTTCAGAGTTGACATGTTGGGAGTTGACATGTTGGAAGTTGACATGTTCAGAGTTGACATGCTGGGAGTTGACATGTTGGAAGTTGACATGTTGGGAGTTGACATGTTGGGAGTTGACATGTTGGGAGTTAACATGCTGGGAGTTGACATGTTCAGAGTTGACATGTTGGGAGTTGACATGTTGGGAGTTGACATGTTGGGAGTTGACATGTTCGGAGTTGACATGTTGGGAGTTGACATGTTGGGAGTTGACATGTTGGGAGTTGACATGTTCAGAGTTGACATGTTGGGAGTTGACATGTTGGAAGTTGACATGTTGGGAGTTGACATGTTCAGAGTTGACATGTTGGGAGTTGACATGTTGGGAGTTGACATGTTGGGAGTTGACATGTTGAGAGTTGACATGTTGGGAGTTGACATGTTCAGAGTTTACATGTTTAGAGTTTACATGTTCAGATTTCTTTTTCTTCTTCTTCTTCTTCGTACGCTGTCAGACGTCAACCTGTATTTTTTCGAAAAAAGCAGCGGTCATCCTGAGGCTGTCGACACTGCCAAAGAGCTTGTCTAGTGTTGCCACTGGTGATGGCCACATCAGCTTTATCTGGTCCTCGTATGTCGGGTAGTTTTGCAGCAAATGTTCAGCGGTCATTTTTCCGGTACCACACGAGCATTCGTCAGTGCCACCTATCTTCAATTTATTGAATAGGTGGTACCTCAGTCTATTGTGGCCAGTGCGAATTCTGAAGACCACGACCTGCTCTCTTCTGTTCAACTGGTAATAGGCATCGTTTTTTGTGTAGCCAGTATGTTCTGTTTCCGATTTTGTCATGTATCTAGCTCCAATAAGCCTTTTTGACTCTTCGTATGTCACACTAGTATCTGGTTGTGGTAGTCTTGCACCTTCTTTTGCCAGTCTGTCTTCCTCCTCGTTGCCTTGGATGCTACAGTGGGATGGAACCCACTGTACCACTACTCTTTTTGGTGCGGACTGCTGGCATAGTTGACAGAGTACTGCTCTTAAATCATTAAGTTCAGTATTTTTCTGGCTTTTTAGTGCTGTGACTACGGCCAGGGCATCTGTAAGCAGGACTATATGGCTTTCATTTCTTTTGCATGTCACCATTTCTTCTACTGCAGCCCTCAGTGCCTCTGCCTCCGCTCTGAAATTGCTTGAGAATTTTCCAGTTGCCACTGACATGTTAGGAGTTGTGAAATGGGTGTTGAAGTCAATCGTACCATAGTTAATGCCATTACGTTTGCCGATGTCGAAGCCATAGCGGGAAAATCAGTAATGACGTTGCAAATACCTGAAAAAAAATTAACAGCACGGCGAACGAGTTTGACTAGCACATAAATACATTGAACACAACAATTATGGTAATAGCCAAGAATAGGTCTAAATGGTAAAGACGTATGACTGACTACACAGAAATCTGCACTGGGAACAAACTTCTTCAGTAAAATCAGGAAAGTTATGCCCTCCAAGTATAGATGTAAAAAGAGGAGTGAGACAGGGATGTGTATTATCACCTTGTCTTTTTAATATCTACACAGAACAAATATTGAAACAAATAGAGGGGATGTCGGGGTTTGTCATTAGACGAGAGGTAGTTAATAACCTTAGAAATGCGGAAGATACAGTTTTGATGGCAAAAAGTGAGTGATTTGCAGAAGCTAGTGACAAATTTTACTTCTACTTCATCTTCTTCTTCTTCTTCTTCTTCTTCTTCTTCTTCTTCTTCTTCTTCTTCTTTCGTTCGCTTTAAAATATTGTCTATATCTGCAATGTTGTTTCCTGTATAAACTTCACTGTCTTTTGTAGTTCACACACAGGTCCATCAAGTTTCTCTTCCAGTGTTGTTTGTATGGGTCAGTGAGATTTTCTCTGTATATCATCTTCGAGGCAGTGCTGTAGTATGTGCTCTGCTGTCTGGGGTGCCTCTCCGCATGTACACATGGCTGAGTTACCAATCTTAATTGTTGTGTACATGTGGCTGCGGAGTCGGTTGTGTCCTATTCTAAGGCGCAACACAACAGTTTGCTCTTGTCTGTTTATCTTATGGTAATCATCTGGTGTTACGGTTGATGGCTTACTGATTGATTTGATCATCTTTATCTTCTGTTGGTATGTAACTGGCACATCTGGTTGCTCGTCTGCAGCACCCTCCTTTGCCAGTCGATCTGCTCTCTCGTTTCCGGGTTCTCCACAATGATAATGTATCCACTGCATGACAATCTTGCGCTGGTTGCTCAGTTCAGACAGTAGAGCCAGTAGATCTGTCAGTTTATCAAATTTCAGTGCTTGGAGTGCTGATTGTGCATCTGTCAGAAATACTACAGGTTGTGAACTGACATTGGTGTTCAGCAGTTGTTGCCACCTTGATTGCCTGGATTTCTGCATCATATGTATGACATAATTTTTCGCTTGTGACAACAATATACAAAAGAGGTCAAGTTTGGATTAGACATAAACATGAAGAAAACGAAGACTATGATAATGGGAAAAAGTGAAAAGAAACCATGTATCAAGATTAAAATAAAAGTACAACTACTTGAACAGGTACAGAGTTTCTCCTATCTATGTCATAAAGTAACGGAAGAAGGCTAGAAATGAAAAAAGAAATCAAAAAGAGAATATATATCACCAAGACCAAGATGGTATTTAGCAACATGCGACAAAATGAAAAAAAGCTTGACAGCGTTTGGAATATGGTGCTATTGTAGAATGGAAAAGGTGAGCTGCACAAAAGGAAGATCCAATGGCAATGTACTCACTGAGCTAGGCGAACAAAGACACTTATTGAAAAAGATACAAGAACCAAGATTGAGTTGGCTGGGTCACAATATGCGAGATGAAAGCACTTTCTAGACGATGGAGGACTTACATCGAACAAAATAGGTCAAGGTAATGGTTATTCCCATGACAATAATTGCTGTCAGGGATGGAGATAACCCTTCCTGTACTAAGCCTCATCCTATGAGAGGTGCGGTGGCCAGTTCCTTCCCTTGCTGCGTTTACAATCCCCAACTCATACGTCAGGTACCCATTTACAGCTTGGTCGACTGGAAGAGTGGTTGTACCAGGCACGAACCACGTCCTATTGTTTTTTGTTTTGGTTCCTCCAAAAATTCGAACCCTGGCAAGCTGTAATCCCAGTACAGCAAACTAGCTCACTGTCAATTAGGCTACACGCTATATTAAATAGAAACTGAGACGAAAAATGAAACTATTATGCTACTATTTCTTAATGAATATTGTAGACAAAATAATAAACTAGTTGTTTCAAGTAACCTTGTGGACCACTAGGAGACCTTTCGCTGTGGTTCTCTATAACACTTTTGAAAAACCGAGAGAAAAAGAGGGATATATATATATATATATATATATATATATATATATATATATATATATAGAGAGAGAGAGAGAGAGAGAGATGCAGAGAAAGAAAGTTTGACAAAGGAACTTGCAAGACCTCTCAGAAACACTATGCGTATGAGCACTTCATATGCGTCCTGATGGTGAAGTGGTGCCGTGTGCTCTTTATGTTTGTTAGCTAATTCTGTTGTAAAGTGGAGAGCGCTGGTTTTTACTTATAAATCGCTCGCTGGAGGTCTCGACGTTTCCTACGGTTATATTTATCTCAAATATCGACCACCTCATTAAGGTCTAGTCTTCTCTAAACTGCTGCCTAGCCCTTATAACTAGTTTTCCGATCCACCATCATCTCAAATTCCCTTCATGTTTTTTAAATCACTGGTTCGCATTTGCAACAATTGTGATCTTGAATGGAAACTCTTCCACCTTCTTCACCTCCACCTTCTTCACCTCCGCCTCCTCCTTCTTCTCCTCCTCATTCTTCTTCTCCTTCTTCTTCTTGTTCTTCTCCTCCTCTTCCTTCTTCTTCTCCTCCTCATTCTTCTTCTTCTTCTTCTCCTTCTTCTTCTTCTTCTTCTCCTTCTTCTTCTTCTTCTTCTTCTTCTTCTTCTTCTTCTTCTTCTTCTTCTTCTTCTCCTCCTCCTCCTCCTCATCCTCCTTCTTCTTCTTCTTCTTCTTCTCCTCCTCTTCCTCTTCTTCTTCTCCTCCTCATTCTTCTTCTTCTTCTTCTCCTTCTTCTTCTTCTTCTTCTCCTTCTTCTTCTTCTTCTTCTTCTTCTTCTTCTTCTCCTCCTCCTCCTCCTCATCCTCCTTCTTCTTCTTCTTCTTCTTCTTCTCCTCCTCCTCCTCCTCCTCCTCATCCTCCTTCTTCTTCTTCTTCTTCTTCTCCTCCTCATTCTTCTTCTTCTTCTTCTCCTTCCTCTTCTCCTCCTCCTTATTCTTCTTCTTCTTCTTCATCTTCTTCTTCTCACTCTCTCTCCCTCTCCTTCTTCTTCTTCTTCTTCTTCTTCTTCTTCTTCTTCTTCTTCTCATTCTCTCTCCTTCTCCTTCTTCTTCTTCTTCTTCTTCTTCTTCTTCTTCTTCTTCTTCATCTTCTTCTTCTCATTCTCTCTCCTTCTTCTTCTTCTTCTTCTTCTTCTTCTTCTTCTTCTTCTTCTTCTTCTTCTTCTTCTCGCTAGAAAGGTTTTAAAAAAAATACATCTACATGTATCTAATTCTCTGAATAAAGATTGATGTACTGCTGAAGGCTTCCAAACAGTTTTGTCTGGAGGTTCGTCTCTATAGGCCAGTGCACATTCCCCAAATGACTAATCATATAAGCTGTGCAGGATATGTTCGAATGTATGTACTGCTTGTCCGTACGCGCACACAGGCGATAGAGCGAATTTTGATCTGTGTAACTAACCATTCTATCTATGTCCTGTTCTCATGCAGAACAGTTTCACTTGCTGTGTTCAGCCCAAACAGTGATAGTTGTTTCTCATTTGGTCGACTATCCTTATGGCTTGGACAGTGATATTATTTTCTTTTGTTCGTTTTGTTCTCGTTTTACTCCCTTCTTTACTAACCTTTCTTCTGTCTCATTTTCTGGTGTGCCGAGATGTGATGGTATTTATTGTAGCACTATCCTTCTCTTAGCTTTTAGTTTGTCTGGCTTGTTTTAACCATTCGCAGTTTATCATTTTTGATGGCTTGTAGAACTGACATTGCATCTGCAAGGAAAACATCCTGCTGGCTTCTTGGTGGCTTGTAGAACTGACATTGCCTCTACAAGAAATACACCCTGCTGACTTCTTGGTGGCTTGTAAAACTGACATTGCATCTACAAGAAATACACCCTGCTGGCTTCTTGGTGGCTTGCAGAATTGACATTGCCTCTACAAGAAATACACCCTGCTGGCTTCTTGGTGGCTTGTAGAACTGACATTGCATATACAAGAAATACACCCTGCTGGCTTCTTGGTGGCTTGCAGGACTGACATTGCATCTACAAGAAATACACCCTGCTGGCTTCTTGGTGGCTTGCAGAACTGACATTGCATATACAAGAAATACACCCTGCTGGCTTCTTGGTGGCTTGTAGAACTGACATTGCCTCTACAAGAAATACACCCTGCTGGCTTCTTGGTGGCTTGTAGAACTGACATTGCCTCTACAAGAAATACACCCTGCTGGCTTCTTGGTGGCTTGCAGAACTGACATTGCATCTACAAGAAATACACCCTGTAGGCTTCTTGGTGGCTTGTAGAACTGACATTGCCTCTACAAGAAATACACCCTGCTGGCTTCTTGGTGGCTTGTAGAACTGACATTGCATCTACAAGAAATACACCCTGCTGGCTTCTTGGTGGCTTGTAGAACTGACATTGCATCTACAAGAAATACACCCTGCTGGCTTCTTGGTGGCTTGCAGAACTGACATTGCATCTACAAGAAATACACCCTGTAGGCTTCTTGGTGGCTTGTAGAACTGACATTGCCTCTACAAGAAATACACCCTGCTGGCTTCTTGGTGGCTTGTAGAACTGACATTGCATCTACAAGAAATACACCCTGCTGGCTTCTTGGTGGCTTGTAGAACTGACATTGCATCTACAAGAAATACACCCTGCTGGCTTCTTGGTGGCTTGTAGAACTGACATTGCATCTACAAGAAATACACCCTGCTGGCTTCTTGGTGGCTTGTAGAACTGACATTGCATCTACAAGAAATACACCCTGCTGGCTTCTTGGTGGCTTGTAGAACTGACATTGCATCTACAAGAAATACACCCTGCTGGCTTCTTGGTGGCTTGTAGAACTGACATTGCATCTACAAGAAATACACCCTGCTGGCTTCTTGGTGGCTTGTAGAACTGACATTGCATCTACAAGAAATACACCCTGCTGGCTTCTTGGTGGCTTGTAGAACTGACATTGCATCTACAAGAAATACACCCTGCTGGCTTCTTGGTGGCTTGTAGAACTGACATTGCATCTACAAGAAATACACCCTGCTGGCTTCTTGGTGGCTTGTAGAACTGACATTGCATCTACAAGAAATACACCCTGCTGGCATTGACTTGTTGTGTTGCTAATCATTTCTGCAGCAACAATTAGTTCCTGTACTTCAGTGGAGTAGTTTGAACATTTTCCAATGGCTGAACCAATGAACTGAAACTCTATACAAAGAAATGCAGCTAAGTAAGTACATAAGTAAGTAAGTAAGTAATAACAATAATAATAATATTGATAATAATACTAATAATAATAATAATAATAATAATGTTCGTTTAGGCGTCAAAGGCCACTACCATGTCCAACTGCCAAGGCTATGTTCATACGTAGCGTGTCAACCGAAATCCATACAGACTCCTCTGGTGGAGCCGAGTACTTCGCTGCCTTGGGGTGGGAGTAACGAGTAGAATGTGATAGATCAATGTTTGTTACAGGCCTTCTGTGTCTGTCCATGTCTGACTCCGTGTTTTTTTCGTGTTCCGCCCCCGAGACCTCTGGATTGTGCCACTCTCAGCATGACCCTTGCTGTGCTGAGAATACGAGGTTATGAGAGGCATCGTGCAACCTTCGGTAAAGGGGGCGGGAGAAAAGCATTTTCAGCAGGGAGGTCCTTGAGTAGTAATAACCTGAAGTAAATTATGGGTGCAATCAACAGAATAAAGTCCTTTATACCACCTGGTGAAGGAGCTGTGAATTATAATCTTAACAGCAACCAGCAAACATCTAAAAAAGACACAAACACCAGAGCGAGTCGAGAGCTCAGCCATTCAGAGGCGGCCATTTTACTTTAATCCAAAGTAAGCAAAGGTTATACGCTTTTTCTTGTAACGTATCGGGAATGTTGGAGTGAAATGCAAGGGAGTCTGACCAACGTATTGACGGTCTACCCTGCGGTCTTTTTCCGCTTTGGGGTTACCAGACTGCTATCGATATGCTTCAACGTTCGTCCTTTCTTTTTATTATGTGGCTTTTCCAACGATGTTTTGCCTTGTTTGTGTAACCAACAGAGTCTACGTAGTCTCAATTTAAGGTGTCCGCCTCGGGTGCAGGAGGTCGCGGGTTCAAATCACGGTGGAGACTGTTAGTTTTTTTAAAAATCGGGATCCCGCGGAGTAATTTGAACATTTTCCAATGGCTGAACTAATGTACTGAACCTCTATACAAAGAAATGCAACAGGAAGTGATTTCTATAAAGGGATTGTTACTCTCCTTTGTCTGCCATCATTCTCCAATACAATCTTACATACTTTACCAGAAGGTAACAATTTCCCTGATCTCATTGTAGTGAAATCGGACTCTCGTGTTCAGTGTCAAGCACATTAAAAGTCCCTTGGCAGATAGAAATCGAAAAAAGTAGAATTAACGGCTGCTGCATGGACATAATTCAAAATTCTAGTTAACAATCTACCAACATTATGCATACCTTCCACCAGATTTAGTAAACCGCAGAAAATACCTAATACGAATAGTCGATAGCCTTCGGCTACCTGGTAACAGGCTTTAACATGCCTGTTTGAATACCAGAATTCCAAATATTTCAAGTGTTCCAATCGCAACCATCAGCATCGATCGTTAGTTATAACTGTCGTAAATCGAAATCCGAGTGGCCCGCCGGAATCTTTGTGAATGACAGGGACAAGAATAGCACCACTGCCCCTCAGAGAGCACGTCGTAAGAGGCGACTGTGTGTTATGCATAACACGGGCCACGATTAGGTGGTTTGTTAAGAGCAGCATTGATGTCGCCTAACAGACTGTGGGTCTATTTCGCTCTAGTGTTTGAGTCTATTAAGATGGACGCACATCGGTTAACCACTCTCAAAAATACTGGTTATGTACATACTCTGCAGAGTCCTCTAAACCAGTATGAAGACATTACGTTAAGTTAGGAATCATGTTGATTCTGAGTGCGCCGGTTGCGAAGAGTGAGACCGGCCATGCGTATCTCAAGAGAAGTCTAGGTTACCTCCAGTTTATTCCCCATTGCCTTGTAAGTGTCCATGCTTCAGCAGAATAGCACATTGCAGGAAGCACTGTGCATTAAAAGTGGGATGCGCAAACGGTACCAGTTCTGGAAATCTTGTACGGCTGTATGGATTGACGAGAAAACGTCGCCCAACCCGCACGTCTGTGCCTTGTAAGTTCTGGTTTTAAATGATTCAAAGTGCTGAAGAGGTGTTCAAAATAGTCGTATTTCTCGGCGTCTTTCACGTTTTCCCATCGAGGGTAACGAAACAGTTTCGTTGGACACAATTACAAAAAAATTAAACGATATATATATAGTTAGTTTTTTTCCACTTTTGCCGTTATATCGTAGGAAGCTTAAGTCGTCTATCCTGCGCCAAGTGCGTTGCGTCGGTCAATGTGAGCCCTTGTCGCTGCACAACCACTCTAATGTCATCTATCCACCTACCTCGCGGCCGCCCTCTTTCCTTGTAGCCAGATCTACCAGCATTGTAAGCCATCGGTGGAAGTCGATGAGGGTGCATTCTCATGAGATGACCAAACCAACTTATTTTCTGCCTGGAAATGTATTCGATACAAGACGTAGTGCTGACCGTACTTCGAATATCGTCGTTTAGCATTCTGTCTCTTCTGGTAACACCGATGCCTTTCCTCAAACACTTCATTTCACAAGTTGAAGTTCTGCTCTCGCACGCCCTTGACAGAGGCCATGTTTGACACTGGTAGCACAGAATCGGCATAAATATAATGTTTATCAGCTGTTGCTTTGGTGCCAAACTAATGCTCAGTTGTCTAAGCAGTGGGGACAGCTGTTAAGTTACCGCAGATCCTTTTTTGACACATTGTCTCAATTTCGCTGTCGATCCTAGCGTCGGCCTGTTGAAGAGCAATATCATTTAGACTATATTTAAATATATACTTACATACATTGAGCAAAATAGTTGCAAACCCCAAAAAAGGAAATTGTGAGAAACTGTTTTTTTTTTCGTTGCAGCATACAGATGCGAAATATAGACAGTTACCTGAACATGAAGAAAGAGAATCGAGTCCTTTAGAGTCGAAATGTTATAGCAAGGCCATAAGAATGCCGTGGACCGAAAAAAAAGTAGAATGCAGACATTTGACAGGAGTTGAGCATAGAGGTGAACTGGTTCATAAATTCCACCATGAACAGAAAATTTGAATATTTTGGCCACATCAAAACAGTATTTGGAGAAAGGTATAGTGCCAACCAAGAGAAACAGAGGCAGGTCAAGAAGGCGATGGCCCCAAGATGCCAGGGAATACTTGGATATGACTCTGGAGCAGGCTGGAAATATGGCAAGAAATCGAGTTTATTTCAGACGGGCTCTGATGGGAGCGACGTTCTGCAATGGTCATGGTACATGATATTTTTATATCAAATGGGACAGGAGACTCTGGTCAAGCAAAACACATTGATCGGACATGTTAGTCAGAGTCAGGTAAAACATACTGATCGGACATGTTAGTAAGGGTCAGGTAAAACATACTGTTCGGACATGTTAGTCAGGGTCAGGTAAAAGATACTGATCGGACATGTTAGTCAGGGTCAGGTAAAACATACTGATCGGACATGTTAGTAAGGGTCAGGTAAAACATACAGATCGGACATGTTAGTAAGGGTCAGGTAAAACATACAGATCGGACATGTTAGTCAGGGTCAGGTAAAACATACATATCGGACATGTTAGTCAGGGTCAGGTAAAACATACATATCGGACATGTTAGTCAGGGTCAGGTAAAACATACATATCGGACATGTTAGTAAGGGTCAGGTAAAACATACTGTTCGGACATGTTAGTCAGGGTCAGGTAAAAGATACTGATCGGACATGTTAGTCAGGGTCAGGTAAAACATACTGATCGGACTTGTTAGTAAGGGTCAGGTAAAACATACAGATCGGACATGTTAGTAAGGGTCAGGTAAAACATACAGATCGGACATGTTAGTCAGGGTCAGGTAAAACATACATATCGGACATGTTAGTCAGGGTCAGGTAAAACATACATATCGGACATGTTAGTCAGGGTCAAGTAAAACATACATATCGGACATGTTAGTCAGGGTCAGGTAAAACATACAGATCGGACATGTTAGTCAGGGTCAGGTAAAACATACAGATCGAACATGTTAGTCAGGGTCAGGTAAAACATACAGATCGAACATGTTAGTCAGGGTCAGGTAAAACATACAGATCGGACATGTTAGTCAGGGTCAGGTAAAACATACAGATCGGACATGTTAGTCAGGGTCAGGTAAAACATACAGATCGGACATGTTAGTCAGGGTCAGGTAAAACATCCATATCGGACATGTTAGTCAGGGTCAGGTAAAACATACAGATCGGACAATGTTAGTCAGGGTCAGGTAAAACATACTGATCGGACAATGTTAGTCAGGGTCAGGTAAAACATACTGATCGGACAATGTTAGTCAGGATCAGGTAAAACATACTGATCGGACAATGTTAGTCAGGGTCAGGTAAAACATACTGATCAGACAATGTTAATCAGGGTCAGGTAAAACATACAGATCGGACATGTTAGTCAGGGTCAGGTAAAACATACAGATCGGACATGTTAGTCAGGGTCAGGTAAAACATACAGATCGGACATGTTAGTCAGGGTCAGGTAAAACATCCATATCGGACATGTTAGTCAGGGTCAGGTAAAACATACAGATCGGACAATGTTAGTCAGGGTCAGGTAAAACATACTGATCGGACAATGTTAGTCAGGGTCAGGTAAAACATACTGATCGGACAATGTTAGTCAGGATCAGGTAAAACATACTGATCGGACAATGTTAGTCAGGGTCAGGTAAAACATACTGATCAGACAATGTTAATCAGGGTCAGGTAAAACATACTGATCGGACAATGTTAGTCAGGTTCAGTCAAAACACATTGATCGGATATGTTAGTCAAGGTAAGGTAAAACATACTGATCGGACAATTTTAGTCATGGTCAGGCAAAACATACTGATAAGACATGTTAGTCAGGGTCAGGTGAAACATATTGATCATACGGGAACGGCGTGGCCTAGTGGTTAAGTGACACGGCTCACAACCAGAAGGTGCTGGGTTGGATCCCCATCACAGCACCGTCCGTTACCCCGGGGAAGCAAACCCTTAGAAAATGCAGGAGGAAGCAGACCCTTACATGAAATGCATGCTGAAGTCGGATGCACTGGGCCGACAGGCGCAAAATAAAAAAACCAGTGCAACGCAGACCGCCTAGCGGATTAGATACATGTTAGTCAGCGTCTGGTGAAACGTACTTGACAACCGCTTCACATCCACGTAGTTCACCTTGGAAATGGGCTGTTCTCACGTCCGACTGGCTAACGCGGTGGGGAATCGACGTGATCCCCCCAGAAGTCAGCGACACGCAGATGAAGCCAAGCATAACACAACCGGCTGAAAGACCCCGGTCCACCTTCATCTGCACACTCGGGATATGAGGAAAGCTACTGCAACCCGCCACTTAACCTCCTTTTCACTGTGAGCATTCAACATCAACATCACCGTCACAAAAATCATCATTATTATCTTCACCATATACAGCAAATATACACTTTTATTTTGACCAAGTTCTTAGTGTAGTTCGCCCCACTTTTGGTTATAATTTTTTTTAAAGCAGATACAATGCTCAGCAAATACTAGGAACGGGATTTAGGTAGAGGATAGAATGACAAACAAGTGCTTCCGTTAGCCATTCGTTTAACAATTTAACCTACCATTAAACAGGATAAGCGAAATATATGCTCTCAACAAAGAAACATAACATTATAGGTAGGGATGTATATATATATATATATATATATTTATCTTAGCCACTTCTATTCCTTGTGGAGGTGAAGAGGTCGTTTTCAAGTAGAGTAAATGAAGCTTTAGATTGCCAAAAAAGGCAATCTAAAGCTGAGCACAAACTACGGAACTATCGCACTAATCAGCCACGCTAGCAAGATACTATTGCGGATCCTATTAAGAAGGATAGAGAACGGATTTGAATCTGAAATTCACGTGGTCCAAGCAGGTTTTAGAAAAGACAGAGGGACCAGGGACCACATATTCAATATGAGGAATATCAACGAAAAATGTAGAGAGTTTAATGTTGACCTGTACACATCTTTCATTGATTACAACAAGGTCTTCGATACAGTAAAACATCAAAATCTGTGGAACATCATGAAGGAAATGGGGTTTCCTATGCATATTATCTTCTTCTTCTTCGTACGCTGTCAGACATCAACTTGTATTTGTTCGAAGAAAGCAGCTGTCATCCTGAGGCTGTCGACACTGTCATAGAGCTTGTCTAGTGTTGACACTGGTGATGGCCACTTGTGCTTTCTCTGGTCCTCGTATGTCGGACAATTCTGCAGCAGATGTTCAGCGGTCATTTTCCCTGTACCACGGGTGCATTCGTCAATGCCGCCTATCTTCAGTTTATTGAATAGATGGTGCCTCAGTCTGTTATGGCCTGTGCGGAGTCTGAAGACCACGATCTGCTCTCTTCTGTTCAATTGGTAGTAGGCATCATTTTTTGTGAATCCAGTATGTTCTGTTTCCCATTTGGCCATGTATCTGGCCCTAATAAATCTTTTAGACTCTTCGTAGATCTCACTAGAATCTGGTTGTGGTAGTCTTCTGTGCATATTATTCATCTCATTGAAACATTATACCAAGATCAACGAGCAGCTGTCCGAGTATCTGGGCAATCATCATATTGGTTCACAGTACAAAAGGGAGTACGACAGGGATGTATCCTCTCACCTTATCTATATAACATCTATGCGGAATGTATAATGATAAATGTTAGAGAAGATGAGAACATTGAAAGTTTTGATACATTTAAGATTGGCGGGTACGATATTCCAGAGTTACGATACGCAGACGACACAGTGATACTATCAAGACGACAGAAGGGCTAGAGCAGCTAATTTAAGCTGTAATGGACACAGTAAAGATCAAAACCTGTTTATAAACATAAATGAAACAAAGATAATGACCACGGACAAAACAAAATGTCAACATAAATTTACAGTGGGTGGTGAGGAAATAGATCAGGTCACACATTTAGAATATCTGGGCTCTAGAATTGACAAGAATGGCGGTTGCTCGAAAGAAATCAGAAGAAAACTAGCTATGGCAATGCAGAGACTAAACAAATTATGGCAGAGCACCAACAAAACAACAAAAGTAAAAGTCTTGAGAGCATGTGTGTTTCCTGTGGCAGTTTATGGCTGCGAGTCATGGACGATTACCAAAACTTCTAGACAAAGAATCGAATTCTTGGAGTCAAAATGTAACAGAAAGATCCTCAGAATACCCTGGACAGAGAAAAAGAAAAATGAAGACATTTGGCAAGAGTTGAGCATAGGGGAGAACTGGTTTACCAATTGCATTATGGCAAGAAAATGCAAATACTTTGGCCACATCAAGAGACACAACTGTCTTGAGAGAACGGGGATGGAAGGTATGGTGCCAGGCAAGAGAGGGGATATAGACATGCTGGAGAGAATACAAAAAAGAGCGACAAAGCTGATAGTGGGATTCCAGAATTACAGTTATGAAGAAAGATTAAAAAGAACTGGCCTACAGTGTCTAAAAGAGAGAAGAATTCGTGGTGACTTAATACAGGTGTATAAGATGATCAGAGGAATGGATAAAGTGGACTATAACAAGTTTTTTAAAGTACAACCACCAACAAGGACAAGAGGGCACAGCTACAAGTTGACTAAGGAGAGGTCCAGATTAGATATTAGGAAGTATTTCTTTAGCCAGAGAGTAGTGAATGCTTGGAATGCATTGCCAAGTGAGGTGGTGGAGGCTGGGACGGTCAATGCATTTAAGAACAGATTGGATGCGTACAGCTTCTAGAGGAAGGTGTTGTAAATGGAACTGGTTGTATACAGACTCTGCATAGTCTTCTAAACCAGTATAAAGACGTTAAGTTAAGAGAGGCAGAGGTAGACCAAGAAGACAATGGTACCAAGATATCCAGGAGTGCCAGGTGTGACTGTGACGGAGGCTGGAGTTTTGGCAGGGGAATGAGTCTCTTTCATACAGACTGTGATGGGAGCGACGTTCTATAAAGGATGGTGATAAATTCTACATGGTGATAAATGAAGTGTGCAGACAAACAAGTGAATCGCCTGTGTGGGTGGTGGTGTGTGGGTTTGGGTGTGAGAATATATAGATATATTTATATGTACATAAGCAGAGAAATATACAGACAGACTGATAGATAGACTAACAGTCAGACAGACAGACAAACAAACAGACAGACAGACATAGATAGATAGATAGATAGATAGATAGATAGATAGATAGATAGATAAATAGATAGATAGATAGATAGATATAGATAGATAGATAGATAGATAGATAGATAGATAGATCGATCGATCGATAGATAGATATATAGATAGATAGATAGATAGATAGATAGATAGATAGATAGATAGATAGATAGATAGATAGATAGATAGATAGATAGATAGATAGATAGATAGATAGATAGATAGATAGATATATGGATAGATAGATAGATAGATAGATAGATAGATAGATAGGTAGATAGATAGATAGATAGATAGATAGATAGATAGATAGATATATAGATAGATAGATAGATAGATAGATAGATAGATAGATAGATAGATAGATAGATAGATAGATAGATAGATAGATAGATAGATAGATAGATAGATAGATAGATAGATAGATAGATAGATAGATAGATAGATAGATAGATAGATAGATAGATAGATAGATAGAAAAAGACAGAGAACGAGTGGAAAAGAAACACTAAACCGGTGATTTTAGGGAGGAGATGTAAAAGCGGAAGTTTTTGTCACAAACCGACCTTTCACACAACCCAAATTATTGTTAACATTGGACCGTCCCCAGAAGCGTTAACTTCCTAACTGAAACTTTGAACCAAAATGTAAAGGTTACATCTGAAATTGTAGTGGGTGAGTATACAAGGATTGTCGTTATAAGTTTATTTTTGACAGACACAAAATGCGTTGGGATGTTGAAGTAGACAAGAGCTGTGTTTCTAGCTCTCTCCCTTTTGTCGGACCATGTAGAGGACTTTGTTCTTAGTTCTTAGTCGACCTGTACTTCTACATGGGTAGATACCCATGTGCAGGTTCCAGCTCTGGTATGAGCTGGAGAAGGATTTCCTGCTTAGCGGGCTAGGGTTGAGTAGCTTAATACTCTGGTACATTAGGTGGTTAACCGATGTTCACCTTAATAGACTCAAACACTAGAGAAAAGTATACCCCCAGCCTGTTAAGCGCCATATATGCTGCTCTAAATAAACCAGCTAACCATGGCTTGTGTTATGCCGTATCACACAGTTAGTCGCCTCTTTCGAAATGCTCCCTGTGAGGCAGTGGTGCTATTCTTGTCCTTGTCATATACAAAGATGACAATGAGGAAATAATTTGATTTCCAATTTCTATGGCAGAACCTGCTGTAGGGGATGTCTTCTTCTTCTTCTTTAATTCTATCTGTGATATTTGCATCTGTTGGTCTGACACATCCTTCTTCTTCTTCATCGATCAACTGATGCTATGCTTCTAGTCCGATGAAGTTCCCGAAGGAGACTGTGCGTATCAGGTCTTCGTCGGTCCCCCACAGCTTTTCGAGCATGGTCGCTCCGCCAGGTCAAACTGCCTCTCTTTGGTCTGCATAGGTAGGGTATTCCTGCAGAATATGTGTTGGTGCTTGATTGGGTGCTCCACAATCGCACGTGACGGTGTCTCTGATACCCATTCTGTGGAGGTGGGACTTGAGTCTTCAGTGTCTCGTTCTTCTTCTTCTGCTTCTTCGTTCGTTCTCAATCTCCCACTACCAAACCCTGAAAGGGTAAGTAGCAGAATGTAGTCCAGAGAACGGAGTGCGTTGAGTCGTAGTTTAAAGCTTGGCTGCGATATTTGCACCTTTCGGTCCAACACTCCGACTCCAGCAAGCATTTTTTGAGTACCGGGTTAGCATTCCCTCTTCGATCCTTAGTTAGTCTGCCCTGCTGCAGCCTGTTATCCAGGATCACCGCGTGGAGGTGTAGAAGGGTCTTGACAGCTATGGTTCGCTGGCCCTGACGCTAGTAGTCAGCTATGGGTAGCTGACCACTGCAGCTCATGCGCTGCTCAGCATCTTGATCCCGTGTCTCGTTCTGAGTCTGAAGATCTTTGTCTGCCCTTGTCTGCCCATCTCTGCCAAGTTTGTCTATGCTGTTATTTTCTGGCTTGTATTCTTTGTGCTGGTATCTCCGTTCTATTTTAATGGATCGTTTGATGATGGCTTTGCTTCTTTATAGCTCTGTAGATGGAGAGTCTGGTATATGAACTGTTAGAGTCTTCATTGCATGTGTGGGGTAGGGGAATTTGTTCCCTTCTTCGCTGCATTTCATTTCCTAGCCGTTGGTCACTCACCCATTTACAAATGACCCCGTTTACAGCTAGGTTGACCGATAAATGCCAGTAGCTGGAATTGAATGTCGCTACTTTGCCTTGAAAACCGAGTGCGGTACTTGCGTCTTAATTCCCCACAAAGTTTCCTTACCGTACCAATATTGTATGACGGAAACAGACGACGAAGCGAAAGAGGAGGGGGTGGGAGAGGTGTTGAATAAATGCCACTCAATGAAAACTGATATGTCGGACCGAAAGGTGTAAATATCACAGTCAAACTGTAAACTACGACACAACACATTCCGTTCTCTGGACTACATTCTGCTACTTGCAAAGTCCTTTTCAGGACTTGGTAGCGGGAGATTGAGAACGTTCAGGGCTTGGTAGCGGGAGATTGAGAACGTTCAGGGCTTGGTAGCGGGAGATTGAGAACGTTCAGGGCTTGGTAGAGGGAGATTGAGAACGTTCAGGGCTTGGTAGCGGGAGATTGAGAACGTTCAGGGTTTGGTAGCGGGAGATTGAGAACGTTCAGGGGTTGGTAGAGGGAGATTGAGAACGTTCAGGGGTTGGTAGAGGGAGATTGAGAACGTTCAGGGGTTGGTAGAGGGAGATTGAGAACGTTTAGGGGTTGGTAGAGGGAGATTGAGAAGGTTCAGGGGTTGGTAGCGGGAGATTGAGAACGTTCAGGGGTTGGTAGCGGGAGATTGAGAACGAACAAAGAAGAAGGAAACTGATCAGCCTCTCGGGGAGCACAAGTCTCCAACAATTCCAGACCACGCATCTTTTCCAGCTCTCCCCCTGTCAGATGCCATCTTTTCCAGCTCTCCTCCTGCCAGATCCCATCTTTTCCAGCTCTCCTCCTGCCAGATCCCATCTGTTCCAGCTCTCCCCCTGTTAGATCCCATCTGTTCCAGCTCTCCCCTTGTCAGATCCCATCTGTTCCAGCTCTCCCCTGTCAGATCCCATCTGTTCCAGCTCTCCCCCTGTCAGATCCCATCTTTTCCAGCTCTCCCCCTGTCAGATCCCATCTGTTCCAGCTCTCCCCCTGCCAGATCCCATCTGTTCCAGCTCTCCCCCTGTCAGATCCCATCTGTTCCAGCTCTCCCCCTGTCTTCCATGTTTCCCTTACGTTTGTCTTTAACTCTCTCCTTCTTGTGTATGTTCTGGTTTGCCTCTACTTCTCGCGCTTTGGGGGTTCGAGAAAAGAGTCTTGTAATGTTACGTATGTCCTGTTCAACACCAGCGTCTTATTATAATATCATGTTCCACTGATATCTGTCTGGTTCTATGAAATAACGGACTGCATTGGAGTTGTTATCATCATTGGCAGGAATGCAGAGCCATGCAATTGGAATGCTGAGTTCAAGGTTGAACCCTTACTTACTTCCCCTGTCCGGTGTCCCCGTCTTACATCACATCTCCAATGTTCAGCCACGAGGATTGCCTTTTCATTACCCGTATTGCATGTTTTCAGAAGGTCAGGTGGTCTGGGTCTTGTGTTAATCCACAGACGCATGTCTCATCAGCTCTGTATCTCTATCTCTTTCAGTTTTCCTGCATCGTGATACATGGGTTCGAAGTCTATTTAGTGACTTCTATGTTGCGTAAGGCAGGTGGTGTCTGTGGTCTGGTTCCTTCCGTAGTTCGATACATTGATAAGCGATAGTGCTCTAGATGGTGATGTTGTTGTATATACTCTAGAATTGGCAAGACATTGGGAAGTGGCTTATCTGACAGAGCGAGGGGCCAGATTGCTGCCGAGAGAAACGGTGCATATATGCCAACTCTCTCCAGTATGGAAATGAATATCCTAGTGATGATCTCAGCTCTGATGTCGCTTTCTGAGACAACAGGGCATTCATCGTATCAGACTCATAATCATTGCTTCTGAAAGTACAGAAGAGCTGGGTAGAAGTGTAAGAGTCCATAACATATACCACTCATCGGAGAGCATCTACACCTATATGCTCCTTAAACTTTTAGCCTGGCCCTTCTCCTGGGATGATAAGAGTATCATCTGATGTCTCGAGTAACTAGCACCTGCGGGCAACGACTCCACCGCCGCGTGGAAACATCGCAAGATGGTAAGGCTACGGAACTAAACCCAGACAGAAAATCAGGAGTTGTAGCACCTGAGGCGGATGGTTTGAAGATTGCAAACTGATTTTGGCAGTTCCTGTGGTTGAGTTGGTGCCAATTTGTCATGTTTTGTTTTTATTCGGGTTATACCAGTGAGGATGAGAGGGGGATAATGCAGTTTGAGCAGCCCAGTGTCTTCATAATCAGCGCCCAGACTTTCACTCTGGAGAAGACTACTCACAGGGTGTCACGTGCAAGGTCTACATAGACTAAAACGCCTATGATGATCTCCAAGGACCTGTCTGGCTTTGGTGACCTTGCAAGGAGTATAACTTTCGCTGGTAAAAGCTTCCGGCATCATTAGAGCGCGCAAGTTTCAAGCCTCAGTAAGGTAGGATCACATATGGGGAATTTATATTTATATAGAAAACATTCTTTCCATCCTAGTCTGTTGTATTCTGTTTACGCAGTACGCAGAGGAGATGAGGATAACACTGATCGGGTATATTATTCAGGGTCAGGTAAAATATACGGATCAAAACCCCTACCTCACTTCCATGCAACTCTTTCTGAAAAGGGGGGATGTTTTCATGGCAACCTAACAAGGTGGGGAATCGACGTGATCCCAGTAGTAGGCAATGACACGCAGTTGAAGCCAAGCATAGCCCAACTGCTTGGAGGACCCCGATCACTTTCATCAGCATGCTCAGGTTGTAAAGAAAACTTCTGCAACTTGTAACTTAATTCCATTTTCATGGCGCATAAAGAAGTAATCTTACTCATTATGAACATTCATTAATAACCCAAAACTCAACAGTACAGAGCGACCATTTCAATGGTCGTTCACATGACCCCAGCATGAATGGATTCACGTACACACTTGATGTTGTTTCTGTAGCAACTTGTTTTTCATTGTGTATGATCTGGTCATGGTCTGGCGCTAATTAAAACTATTTTATTCGTCTTTTACGATTTTCTAGAAAGAATATATGTCCTTTCTGTCTGTCTTAGTAGGACTTTATGGTGAAAATTATAAACGAATTCATCGAGAGACGGGGGAGAGCTCTTCTATCGTGAAATCTCGTAGACATCAACAGGTCACATCACGTGACATTGTTAAGATGGCCTCTTGTTGTGAACTTTTTTGAAACGTGAACTTTTGTTTCCGCTAGCTGATGTGGTGGTTTAAGAGGTTTCGGAAACCCTTGAAGTCTGGCCTACATCGCAGTCTGAATTCTTTCGTACGTGGATGAAAGTTCGCTGGTTGCGTGGTCAAGTAGAAGTTGATGCAAAACGAGGCTGGGCCTGTTGAAAACGTCGAATTTCAACTTCTGGAAGTTGTCGACGCAGTCGCAAGTCAAACACGAACAGAAGCGGACACTGAGGAGGATATCCCTGTTGACACTGCCTACACGAAAAGAGTAATGGATGATTTAGGTAAGCTTACTTTTAATACAATTACATTTTTAATTATTTTGTTAAAACACACTGCACAGCTGTAAATCAAAATATAAGTAGTTTTAACTTATATCCTTTTTTTACAGCAGGAAGGCATATTCTCATCTGCTTTAACTTATATAGTAACTTATACTACTACTAGTACTAGCCTAGGTCTATAATAGTCTATAGATCTAAATTATAAATTTAAACTAGAGGTAGGCTATTATTAGTCTGCAATAATAATTAATAAACGTATTAAACTAGATACAAGTTCAAAGGTCACTCAACTGGGTATATATGCCTTAGCGAGGCCTGTGAGTGTGTGTGCGTGTAGGGAGATCGTGAAGTCATCGCTAATTTTAAAAACGAGAGAATACGGTTACTATATAGTAGAGTCTAAATATAATAATATTTATACAGACCAGGGAATGTCAAGCCAGTCGAGTGGGAGATATCTACACTGTAGTTGATAGTAGTTAACATGAGTCATTTACTGATTAAGAACTACTTAAAAGGTGACCCAAGAGAATTGTACACGAGGCTAGCATGACTACCAAAGCACATTGAGATTGAGGTATTCATTGCAGATTGCTCCGTAAACCAACCCATCAAAAACATAATAATTGCTTTGATGCAGGCTTCCTCGATGGGAGGACACCTGTAGTGATAGCCATAAACTATTGCTGGAGTAAACGAGAAGAATTTAATAAATTAACAACTGTAACAAATTAGCACTAATACTACTACAGTCACATGTGTCAGGTACTATCTAAGCTGAAAGCAAAGAAGCTACAGTCTTAATGATCACAAAGGCCCGAAGGCAAGTACTTTAAGAACTTGACAATATGTAGATCAAAACCAAACTATCTTATCAATCAACTATTCAGCCATTTAAATCCGTCTCTGTCAGTATCTTAACTAGAAGAGTTGGTATCATTTTGGAAAATGGTTCATAGAACAGACTTCATTGCATATGTGCGTTCCCATACATGATCAGTCCCTTTCATTGCTTAATGGGCCGATACAGACCACACACTCTGAAGCTCCTGCTGCAACTATGAAATATTCCTCTGGCTTCATCAGGTATCAAATTACAGCTGGGTTGACTGGAAAAACAGATGACATAACTGATCTGTCAAAGTAAGCACAATGTTATTTGAACCTGGTATGTCTTAGTTGACCTGCACTTCTCCTGGGTGGTATGCCACTGTGCAGGTCCCAGATCTGGCATGAGCTAGATGTAGACTGAGGAGGATTTCCTGCTTAGCGGGCTAGTCTCGGGCAGCTTATTACTCTACTGAGTTGCCACAAGTGCTGCAGTGGGTGGTTAACTGATGTGCAATTCAATCTTAATCGACTAAAACACTAAGCAAAGTAGACCCGCAGCCTGTTGGATGCCATCTATACTACTCTTAACAAACCACGTAACCATGGCTAATGTTATGCCATGTCACACAGTTAGTCGCCTCTTATGATATCCTCTCTGTGGGACACTGGTGCTATCCTTGTCATACACAAAATCCCAGACAGACCGCTCGGGAACCTAAAATGTTGGGATTGTAAACCAAGTTCACAACTCATGGCAATCGAATGTAGTATAATTTTAACTGAGTGGTCTCGAGTTAAGACGTTGCCCTCGGGTACTGGGGGTCGAGGGTTCAAATCATGGTGGAACCGGGATTTTTTTCATCTGGACTTTATGGTATTTCCCTGGGTCTCTGAGTAGGAGAGATAGGACACCCATATGCAGTGTCGAGGACGTTAAAAATCTCTGCAGTTGGAAATCTAAAAGTTTAGGCTTAACGGCCGCTGCTCGGGCAAAGTTCATAATCAAAGATGGCCGTACATTGGACAGTGGACCACATTTCAGTAGGTCTTTAACTATATGGTTTCTTCTTCTTCGTACGCTGGTTACAGCGATATACGTTGCACTGTGTTACTTTATTAAGCCTGTGGCCCAGTGCATCTGATTTCAACAGGCGTTTCTGTAGAGATGCCGTCCTTAGCCTTTGGCTGTACCCAGCCTATCTGCAAGGCAGCAGTTGTTTTTGGTCAGAGTTGTCTGTCTTAGGGAAGTTGTCTCGCGGGACTATAGAGTCTTCCCCACTCGTGTCTATAGGGTGTGGTGATGATATGATATGATATAATGGACTGTATGTACTAGTTTTTCAAGTATCTCGGAAGAGAGGCAGTCCAGTGTGTCTGTGTCCCAGAAACGTAGCATATGCATGTGAGTGAGGTATCTCCTTGCTCCTTTTATTTTCTCAGCTCATTTGCAGAGGTGGTATGCCTAGCATTCCCCTCCACCTGGGAGGTTGTCACAATAGGGCAGAAGTGCAATGTCCGCTGGCCTGCATCTCTTCTGCGTCTATTGGGATGACTGATAGCAGACAGAGGTAAAGAGCGAGACAGGAGTGCATTTAACCAGGGGACAAGCCTGGTCATGGCACGGAGATGTTGTTCGCCTGGTGTGTGGACATATCTCATGATCAAGGGCTGAATCTCAACAATTCGCAGTGAGGTGGCTGCTCTACTGCTTACGACACCCCGACTGAGAACTAAGTCTTCTATTAGTGGTTTCACACCTCAACGCCGTATGGGGTGAATATCGAGCAGCTTCCCACTCGCTTTGATTGGCGGGATGGCAGAGACATCTTTCTGCGGGTCGGGCTGAGACGCGAGCCCCAGGTCCCAACCATATCGTAGCCTCCCATCGCAGTGGTGCTGAGATTCAGGTCGGGATTCCGGCTTAGAGGCGTTCGTCTGTAATCCCTCAGATGGTAGCCTCGCACCATTGGCGTATCAGCCAAGCATGTGGACCAAATGTCTGAGACCTGCGATTCCTCTCGAATTGAGTAACTATATGGTTTGAACAAACCTCGAATGTTTGGGAGTTGTAGTACACTTCTTTATGGTTCTTTGTTAATATGGCGGCTGAGCCACAAATTATTACTCGTGGGTTTTGGTGATCACACACTCTATAAATGGGTCTGAGAAGTACACCTAGCATTGTTTTGTTTTGAGAGTTTCAGCATTATGCATCTTTTGCTTATCTCTGTATTCTGACATTTTCTATAATTTATAAAGTCACTAGTTTTAGTATCCACCTTTGCCTTGGTAATTACATAATTTGTAATACGCTGCATCATTTTCAATATTTATCTTTACGTATCTACCCCAGTGAAGCCATTCTTTCTGTCCAACTCACTCATTCCATTAATTTCCTGTCGTCCTAGAATCGCTCTTCTTTGTCTTCATTCAACGTCTGTTGCCATAAAATTGTCATCATATTTTCCCATCCTGTCTTGTTTGAGTATATTTTCAAATAACCTTCCACGTCTTCTCTTAATCTTAGTTAGCACTGATATTATATTTATTTTCTAGTAATTATTTCTGCATTGGTTTTCTTATTTGTTCAAAATTGTTTATTTTGATATAAGAGAACATTGGAAATAAGAAGAGAAAAATGCATGTTTTCATATAAACGTGACAACGTCCTTTGCAGGACAAAGGCAGAAGAAGATTTAACATTTATATTGGTTGCTTCATTGAGTCTTGGTTATGTGGTTAGCGGAGCGGCATAGATGGTGCCTGACAGGTGGCTTCCACCACCAGACCTAAAAATAGATGATCGTATGTTCCAGGGGCTAGCAACCAAATGGTTGGTAACAGATACTAGGATGGACCTGGCAAGTCACCAGTAGGTTTTCACCTGCCAAAAAATATGAAACAAAGGAGGGCACAACTCTTCATGACGTCTAGCGACACAAGTGAACTGAAGAGGGATTGATTGGTTGCTTGGTCCCATGACCACGGTCTGAGCAGCACTGCTGAAGATTAGAATCTTTGGAAGAGTAGGGAGAAAATACTTAGATAAGCAAAGTCACCCTATGTTTTTGAATTTATGCTAGTGGAACAAAAATAGAGCAATTGCTAATAGGACTAACTTCATTGTATTGAGCTGCAAACATAAGCGGTCAGTCCATTTCATTACTGAAAGTGCTAATGGCAGAGCACGAGCTCTATAGTTCCCGCCGCTGCTTCAAAGGTTTCCCATGACTTCACCAGGGGCCAATATTTAGAGCTGGGGGGGGGGGGGGGGGAGAAAGCAGTTTTGCAATGAAAAATCTCCATGACATACCCGGCCTGTCAAGTCGACCAGGACATGATCTGAACCTGGTACGATGAGTTTCTAAATCAAAACCACAACCCACATGTTCACTTATTTTGTTATAGATACAATGAATTAACTTTGCAGTTGAATGGACATCCAGGGTATAAAGATCGCATGACTGCCAGTGGTGAAAACCAAAAGGTAGCCACTGGCATTAAAACTTCTTCGTTAATCCTTGGATCAAGGTCCCCGTTTATCTTACAAAAGCCATCATTGTTTGTAAGGCTGTTTTATCTCCATACAGCATTTGTCTCATGTGTCTGGCAAGACCAGTGTTGTTTTGTCTCTTCGTGTGTGAGTGTGCAGCTTTGTAGAATTTGTTCCAAGGTCATGGTATGCTCCTCACATGGGCACCTGTTATCTATCCCAATGCTTATTTTCATGTAAAGATGACCCTGGAGTCTGTTATGTCCAGTTCTCGGCCTTAAGGCGAGAACTTGCTCTTCTCTAGTTAAAATCATAGTAGCTGTCTTCTTTTTGAAAGTGAGGGTGTTGATCAGCCCATTCTTTTCTGAAGTTGGCTCTAATTATGGTCTTTGCCTCATTATATGTGATGCTCAGGTCTGGTTGTGGGGAAACTCCTCCACACTTTGTCTGTCTGCAGCTTCATTGCCTTTGATATTGACAAAGTGGTGAGTACATTGGATGCAGTCAATGACCAACTTTAGGTGTTCTGAGCTGGTTCCAGGAGTATGTGCATTGTTAGAGATCTCCATCTTTATTTTGTTTTACAGCTGCCAATACTGACAAGTCATCAGTCAGGAATGTTTTGTCTTCTTGATGGATATCTTCATCTTAAAAAAACTTGATATATAAGATGCAAATTCTAGATTGTTGAAATGATGAATGTGGAAATGTGAAACTGAAGATACAACAATTATGTAAGGGGAAAGAAGAAGACAACATGTCTAACAGTGAGAGACAAATGTAATGAGCTTTGATTGTTATTGTGTATCATGTCTGCTGTTTGGCTTGGCTTGGCTCATTCTCAATCTTCCGCTACTTATCCCTGAAAGGGCTTTAAGTAACAGAATGGAGACCAATGAACGGAATGCGTTGTGTCGTAGTTTACAGCTTGACTGCGATATTTGCACATTTTGGTCCGACTTCAGCAGGCATTTTTTGTGTATCGGGTTAACCTTCCCTCTTCGATTCCTTCTCCTTAGCATATTGCAGCCTGTTATTCAGGATCACCACGTGTAGGTGTAGATGGTCTTGGTAGCTCTGGTTTGCTTGCCCTGATGCTAGAAGTCAGCTCTGGGTCACTGATCGCTGCAGCTCATGTGATGCTTGGCATCTTGATACCTTACATGCTGTATTAGAAATGATGCCTTCCAACAAATGTGCATCATTTTAGCGTTCTAGTATTTCTTACACTCATTGTTTTTGTAACATGTTACCATCATTCAAAGCCTGTCACTTCATTTGCTCTTTCTAACTCTCTCCAGGTGTAATAATTTAATCTTAGTTCCTTCTGTCTCTCTCCAGGTGTAATAATTAATCTTAGTTCCTTCTGTCTCTCTCCATGTGTAATAATTTAATCTTAGTTCCTTCTGTCTCTCTCCGGGTGTAATCATTTAATCTTAGTTCCTTCTGTCTCTCTCCAGGTGTAATCATTTAATCTTAGTTCCTTCTGTCTCTCTCCATGTGTAATAATTTATTCTTAGTTCCTTCTGTCTCTCTCCAGGTGTAATAATTTAATCTTAGTTCCTTCTGTCTCTCTCCAGGTGTAATCATTTAATCTTAGTTCCTTCTGTCTCTCTCCAGGTGTAATAATTTAATCTTAGTTCCTTCTGTCTCTCTCCAGGTGTAATCATTTAATCTTAGTTCCTTCTGTCTCTCTCCAGGTGTAATAATTTAATCTTAATTCCTTCTGTCTCTCTCCAGGTGTAATCATTTAATCTTAGTTCCTTCTGTCTCTCTCCAGGTGTAATCATTTAATCTTAGTTCCTTCTGTCTCTCTCCAGGTGTAATCATTTAATCTTAGTTCCTTTCTCCAGGTGTAATAATTTAATCTTAGTTCCTTTTGTCTCTCTCCAGGTGTAATAATTTAATCTTAGTTCCTTCTGTCTCTCTCCAGGTGTAATCATTTAATCTTAGTTCCTTCTGTCTCTCTCCAGGTGTAATCATTTAATCTTAGTTCCTTCTGTCTCTCCCCAGGTGTAATAATTTAATCTTAGTTCCTTCTGTCTCTCTCCAGGTGTAATAATTAATCTTAGTTCCTTCTGTCTCTCTCCATGTGTAATAATTTAATCTTAGTTCCTTCTGTCTCTCTCCGGGTGTAATCATTTAATCTTAGTTCCTTCTGTCTCTCTCCAGGTGTAATCATTTAATCTTAGTTCCTTCTGTCTCTCTCCATGTGTAATAATTTATTCTTAGTTCCTTCTGTCTCTCTCCAGGTGTAATAATTTAATCTTAGTTCCTTCTGTCTCTCTCCAGGTGTAATCATTTAATCTTAGTTCCTTCTGTCTCTCTCCAGGTGTAATAATTTAATCTTAGTTCCTTCTGTCTCTCTCCAGGTGTAATCATTTAATCTTAGTTCCTTCTGTCTCTCTCCAGGTGTAATAATTTAATCTTAATTCCTTCTGTCTCTCTCCAGGTGTAATCATTTAATCTTAGTTCCTTCTGTCTCTCTCCAGGTGTAATCATTTAATCTTAGTTCCTTCTGTCTCTCTCCAGGTGTAATCATTTAATCTTAGTTCCTTTCTCCAGGTGTAATAATTTAATCTTAGTTCCTTTTGTCTCTCTCCAGGTGTAATAATTTAATCTTAGTTCCTTCTGTCTCTCTCCAGGTGTAATCATTTAATCTTAGTTCCTTCTGTCTCTCTCCAGGTGTAATCATTTAATCTTAGTTCCTTCTGTCTCTCCCCAGGTGTAATAATTTAATCTTAGTTCCTTTTGTCTCTCTCCAGGTGTAATAATTTAATCTTAGTTCCTTCTGTCTCTCTCCAGGTGTAATAATTTAATCTTAGTTCCTTCTGTCTCTCTCCAGGTGTAATAATTTAATCTTAGTTCCTTCTGTCTCTCTCCAGGTGTAATAATTTAATCTTAGTTCCTTTTGTCTCTCTCCAGGTGTAATAATTTAATCTTAGTTCCTTCTGTCTCTCTCCAGGTGTAATAATTTAATCTTAGTTGCTTCTGTCTCTCTCCAGGTGTAATAATTTAATCTTAGTTCCTTCTGTCTCTCTCCAGGTGTAATAATTTAATCTTAGTTTCTTTTGTCTCTCTCCAGGTGTAATAATTTAATCTTAGTTTCTTTTGTCTCTCTCCAGGTGTAATAATTTAATCTTAGTTCCTTCTGTCTCTCTCCAGGTGTAATAATTTCTTCTTCTTCTTCTGCGTACACAGTCAGACAGTAACCATTATTTTCTCGAAAAAAGCGGCGGTCATCCTGAGACTCTCGCCACTACCATAGAGCTTTTCTTGCAGTTCCACTGGTGATGACCACATCTGCTCTCTCTGATCCTCGTATGTCGGGCAGTTCTGTAGCAGATGTTCAGTGGTCATTTTACCAGTACCGCACGGGCATTCGTCGGTACACCCTATCTTCAATTTGTTAAATAGGTGGTACCTCAGTCTGTTGTGGCCAGTGCGGAGTCTGAAGACAACGACCTGCTCTCTTCGGTTCAACTGGTAATAGGCATCGTTTTTGGTGTAACCAGTATGTTCGGTTTCCCATTTTATCATGTATCTGGCTTTGATAAGCCGTTTTGACTCTTCGTACGTAATACTGGTATCTGTTTGTGGTAGCCTTGCACCTTCTTTTGCCAGTCTATCTGCCTCCTCGTTGCCTTGGATGTTGCAGTGTGACGGAACCCACTGTACCACTACCCTTTTTGGTGCGGACAGCTGGCACAGTTTGCAGAGTGCTGCTCTTAAGTCATTAAGCTCAGTGTTTTTCTGGCTTTTTAGCGCTGTGACTACTTCGAGAGCATCTGTCAGCAGGACTATATGGCTCTCATTTTCACTGTGTGTTGCCATTTCTTCCACTGCCGCCCTCAGTGCCTCTGCCTCCGCTCTGAAATTGCTTGTGTACTTACCAGTAGCGAATGACAGTGTTATTTTTCTGCCATTTGGTAGGTTCAGGAATGCTCCTGCCCCTCCGTTCTGTGTAGTGTTTGTTACAGAACCGTCGGTGTATGCATGGGTCCAGTCCATGCTTGGGTAGCTTTTCGTTATGAAGCTTAGGGTAGTGTCTCGCCTTTCTTTTTCACTCTGGCAGTTTTTGTTTGCAATACCTGGTATATTTTCTACCACCTCTGGAAATATATCCTGCCTCCAAGTAGGTTTTCGTACAGTAGTGATGGGTTTTGGTGTTGTTAGTGTGTTTATGGGATCTTCGTGCATCTTTGCTTTGGCTATTTCTGCAAAGTTTCTCCGCTTTAGTTTCCCATTTCCCAAATTGTTTAGTCTCTGGTACATTGGATGGTCCGTCAGTCTTCTGAGTTTCTCTGACTGCAGCTGGGCTCTGCAGTCTCTTCTATCGGTCATGGATTGCAGTTTTGTAATCTTTTCAAGTTCTACAATTGGCGTTGACTTCATACCACCTGTTATAATTCTCATGGCTTGGTTTTGAAGTTTGTTAACTTTATCGAAGTTCGCCTTCGCTGCTGTTGTCCATGCCGAAATGCCATACTCGAGAACTGGTCTCACTCTTCCAGTGTACAGTTTCTTTAGTATGCCTTCGTCTGCTCCCCAGCTTGTGCCAGCAAGTTTCCTCATGATCGCCATTCTTTCTCTGGCTTTCATT
This sequence comes from Ariolimax columbianus, assembly GCA_036924085.1. Classification (NCBI taxonomy): domain Eukaryota; kingdom Metazoa; phylum Mollusca; class Gastropoda; order Stylommatophora; family Arionidae; genus Ariolimax; species Ariolimax columbianus. Next base: position 78,827,268 of record JAVGWX010000012.1, read on the forward strand.
CGGTTTCTCTCAATCTGACATTTCCATGTCATGCGCCGATCGAATGTGACTCCCATATAGGTTGGGTTGTCGTTTGGCTGCAGGATTTTGCCATTCAGACTTAATTTGGTACTTTGGGGTTTTAATGAGAGCGAGAATATTGTGCACGTGGTTTTCTCCTCGTTTATTTTGACCAGCCATGAGTTCGCCCACTCTTCCAGCGATGTTAGGGCCGTCTGCATCCGATTTCTTGCTATGGTGAGATTCTTTTCAGAGGTCCACATAGCCAGATCGTCTGCAAACATTGAGCTATGGACTCTTCTTGGTATATTCTCTGTAATATCGTTTATATATACCAAGAAGAGTGTGGGTGACAGTACTCCCCCTTGGGGTACTCCCTGCTCGAGTGTCACCTTTTTGCTCATCTGCCCTTGTACTTGGACTCTGGCCGTTCTTTGTTTGAGGTAGTGGTTGATCCACTTGTACATCCTCCCACAGACATCACTTCTTCTTAGCTTGACTCTAAGTCCATCCTTCCAGACTTTGTCAAATGCCTTTTCCAGATCCACCCAAACAGCTACTGTGTGTTTCTGTGCCTGGTAGGCATCTTCTATCTCCTGGGCTATGAGGATGACCTGGTCCTCAGTGGATCTGTGCTGTCTAAAGCCGGCTTGCTGTGGAATTAGTATTCGTTTTTCTTCCAGATGCCGCATCAGTATGGTGTTTATCATCCGTTCCATCAGCTTGCCGACACAGCTCAGTAGGCTAATGGGCCTGTATCCATTTGGATCTGTTTTGTCCTTCCCTGTTTTTGGTACTGGTACCAGTATTGCATCTTTCCATACCTGGGGTACAATACCCCTTTTCCAGCTTTGGTTCAGGATTGATAGTAGTTTCTTCTTCGCTGTTTGGCCCAGCCCCATCAGCATTTCGTTTGTTATCCCGTCTTTTCCGGGAGATTTCCTTTTCTTTAGCGTTCTCATAGCCTCTTCCATTTCGCGCATTGTTAGTTTGGCCATCATGTGCTCTTCATGAGCCGTATTTATGTTTTCGTGTCCCTTTAGCTCTTCGCTAATGTCTGTATGCTTATCTGCAGGGACCTCGATGTGGTTTGCTCTGGCATAGTGATCGGCAAAGGCGTTTGCGGCTTTCTTACCTGTGATCAAGTTCTCGCCCTGCTTGATGGTAATTTGTTTATTTGACGGGGTTTCGTCATTCATGGCTCTGACTAGCTTCCATAGCTTGTTCCCTTCTTTGTCCAGGTTCAGACTTTCCGTTTTATTTTTCCAACTTTCTCTTGCTGTTTGCTTGAGAGTGTGTTTGTACTTCGCCGCTGCGGCTTTGAGGGCGATGTTTGCCTCCATGGATTTTTCTCGTTCTGCCATGTTCCTAGCATTTGTCACTGCATCTTCCACTTTCTGTAACTCATCATTCCAGTAGGGCTTATAGTTTTTCCTAGCTCCTCTTGGGATGGTTTCAGTGGCGGCTTGCATTATTGCCTTGCTTAGGCTCTCCACCATGGGCTTCATTTTGGTGTTTCGTGTGTTGATGGTTTCACACAGCCCATCTGTCAGGATTGCAAATCTGTCCCAGTCGGCTCGTTTGTAATTCCAACGTGGGAGCGGTTTTGTTTCCTGTGGGCCTACTTCCATGTCAATGGTTAGCCTGATCGGCCTGTGGTCGCTACATGTTCTTGAGTAGAAGCTAGGGCTATCCTCCGGCCTATTGATTAGGGAGAGATTTGCATCTATCTCCCAATCTTCCACTTCGTCACCTCTACTGTCTGTGTCAGAGTATCCCCATCTCTCCGAGTGGCTGTTGAAATCTCCAACTACTATGCAGTTGGAGTCTCTGACCTCCATACTCGAGAGCGATAAGTCTCTGTTTGGTGGTCCGTACAGATTGAAAATGCGGAGCTTCGTCTCTTTAGCCATTATGTCAACTCCTACAATTTCTGCTTGTCCGGTGTGATTGACAGGTACCGCGCTACTCGGTATGCTGTTTCTGGTCAGTATCAGGACCCCTCCTTTGTGGCCTTCTCTATCTAGACGGAAGGTCTGATATTCTCTGATTGAGAATTTATGGTTATTGTTGAGGTGCGTTTCCTGGATACATGCCACGTCAATCTTACCTTCATGCAGGTGGTGTGTTAGGGAAAGTTTTTTGTTAATGACTCCCTCCGCATTCCACTGTAGTATTTTGAGGGTCTTGAGGTTTTGGCCAATAGACGTTTCCCCATAGCCATGTGCCTTGACTCCACGACACATGGGTGGGTGACCACCAGTAGTCAAGGGTGGGCCCCTTCGAGGCGTGGGGCCCGGCGCTATCGCTGCCTGGCGGGTCTCCTCAGGATGAGCGCCATACGTTTTTCGGTTAGGTTGTACTGCCATCATACTGTGATTTACGTTGCACTATTTTGTTAGGCTTGCGGCCCCGTGCATCCGATTTCAACAGGCGTTTCTGTAGGGATGCCCTCCTTAGCCTTTGGCTGTCCCCAGCCTATCTGCAAGGCAGCAGTTGTTTACGATCAGAGTTTTCTCTCTTATGGAAGTTGTCTTACCAGACTATCGAGTCTTCACTACTCGTGTCTATAGGGTGCAATGATGATATGTGATGATATATGAGATGGACTGGTTTACCCGGAAGAGAGGCAGTCCAGTGTGTCTGTATCCCAGGATCGTCACGTCCTGCCAGAAACGTAGCATTTGCATGTGAGTGGGGTTTCTCTTTTTCCCTTTATTTTCTTGGCTTCTATGCAGGGATGGTACGCCTAGCATTCCCCGCCACCTGGGGTGTTGACACAGTGGGGCAGGTGTGCAATGTCCGCTGATCTGCATCTCTTCTGCGTCCAGTATGATAGTTATATGGCTGATAACGTACAGAGGTAGATATCGTAGCCGGAGTGCATTCAGCCAGGGGACAAGCCTGGTAATGTCACGTGTAATAATTTAATCTTAGTTCCTTCTGTCTCTCTCCATGTGTAATCATTTAATCTTAGTTCCTTCTGTCTCTCTCCAGGTGTAATCATTTAATCTTAGTTCCTTCTGTCTCTCTCCAGGTGTAATCATTTAATCTTAGTTCCTTCTGTCTCTCTCCATGTGTAATCATTTAATCTTAGTTCCTTCTGTCTCTCTCCAGGTGTAATAATTTAATCTTAGTTCCTTTTGTCTCTCTCCAGGTGTAATAATTTAATCTTAGTTCCTTTTGTCTCTCTCCAGGTGTAATAATTTAATCTTAGTTCCTTTTGTCTCTCTCCAGGTGTAATAATTTAATCTTAGTTCCTTCTGTCTCTCTCCAGGTGTAATAATTTAATCTTAGTTCCTTCTGTCTCTCTCCAGGTGTAATAATTTAATCTTAGTTCCTTTTGTCTCTCTCCAGGTGTAATAATTTAATCTTAGTTCCTTTTGTCTCTCTCCAGGTGTAATAATTTAATCTTAGTTCCTTCTGTCTCTCTCCAGGTGTAATCATTTAATCTTAGTTCCTTCTGTCTCTCTCCAGGTGTAATAATTTAATCTTAGTTCCTTCTGTCTCTCTCCAGGTGTAATCATTTAATCTTAGTTCCTTCTGTCTCTCTCCAGGTGTAATCATTTAATCTTAGTTCCTTCTCACATTCTCTTCTCCATGTATTTTTGGGATACCTCTCTCTTCTCTTGAGAATTCCATGTAAAAGCCTGTGTTGGACTGTGCCTTCTGCAGCGAATGTCCTATCCAACCCCATCTTCTTCGCTTCATTTGTTGTTCCATTGGATGTTGTTGGCTCCTTTTCCATAAGTCTTCATTCCTCACATTGTCCTGTCACTTTTATGCCCATTATCCCTTGTAGGCATCTGTTAACGAAGGACTGGGATCTTTGTTGAATGGCCTTCGTCGTTCTTCATCTCTTCTTGTCCATACAGCAGCACTGACTTAAATATTCTAACTTTGGTGTGAATCTTAATTTCTCTGAATCTCCATATTTTGTTTAATGTCAGGAATTTCCCCATCCTTACATTTGTATCTCCTGATATGTCTATTGTGCTGCCCAAATAGGTAAAGCTATCCACTTCTTCAAACGGCTCTCCCTCCAGCATGATTGTTTATTTGCTGATAGTGCTGTGTTTAAGGAGATTGGTTTTCTTCATATTGATATTCAGTTTCAATTTGACTGGTTGTTCTTTCACCCTATCAAATTTCTTTTGCATTTGGCTAAGACTGGGTGATAAAAGCAACAGATTTTCTGTGTAGTCCAGGTACTCAAATAGTGTCCACTGAATACCAGTTCTTTTTCCTTAGATATTACCATGCTGACCTAGATATTCATTGTTTGTTCTCCTTAGTTTTTGTGTACCTTCTATTGTCACTGAGCGTGTTGTTAATAAACAGTGTCTATCTTTTCGGGTTTGAATCACTGGTATTGTACAAATGTATGTGAATATTTTCTATTTGATTTCACTTATTATCATTAGTATACATATTTGCTTTACATTAACTATATTTGCATATCTGCAATTGATTTCCAGCCTTGTCTTTTTCTGATTAAAATTAGCAAATGCTTCTGCATTTGGTAAAAAATAAGATGGCTGCACTCTTGGCTCGCTCCGGTTTTTGTGTCGTTCTCTGACGTTTGCTGGTTTCTGTTCGGATTATAATTCACGACTCTTCACCAGGTGGTATAAGGACTTTTTCTGGGGAATTGATGTGTTTTCGATCGGTTATCCTGTTTGTAATGCTGTATATCATGCCTGGCTTAAATGTTCAAGACGTTCCGCTTGACTGCACCTAAAATCACTGCAGGTTATCACTACTCAAAGACCTCCCTGCTCGGACTGACGCCACCCCCCCCCTCCAACCCTCTCTTTACTAGAGGTTACATGATTACCTTCCCCAACCTCGTATTCTCAGCACAGCAAGGGTCACGCTTAGGTGGACACAATTCAGAGGTCTCGGGGCGGAACACGAAAAAAACGGAGTCAGACACGGAAAGCCTGACACAAACATTGGTCTAACACATACTCCTCGTTGCACCCATCCCAAGGCAGCGGAGTACTCGGCTCCACGAGGGGAGTCTAGAGATTTCGGTCGACCGCTACGCATGAACATAACCTTGGCAGTTGGACATGGTAGTGGGCCTTTGACGCCTAAGCGAACATTATTATTCTTATTAAATGCTTCTGAGAATACCCACATTTTGGATCATGTGCGGGATCCTCTAAACTGGGAAGTAATTTGATTGATCAATGTAGCTGCACTTCTTTCATGGTATGTAAAGGCCTTCTTATTAGTTTAACAGTATTTTATGTTGACTTGTAGTTTCTCCAGGGTGGGACTGTCATCCACATGCCAACCTCATATTAGTCGCCTCTTGGAAATACTTGCTAGTGTACAGCCTGGCCATTCTTTGCTTCCATTTAAGGCCACGGTTCTTTTTCGTTTCGCATTTTGCTCCTGCTTATGCCTTTCAGTGTCAGGTTATGAAGAGGTGTTTTGACCGTCACTAGTATGTGCTTTGTGCATGGGGAGTTTCACTGCTTCTGTTATTTCTGCTATCTATCATTTGCGTGGGCGACCATTGTCTGTGCATTCATTGTATCTGTATATCATTACTTTCTGATGGATACTCTCTGGGGTTTGACGTGTCACGTGGCCGAATCATTTCGTTTGTTGTCTCTTGTTGAGACTGGTGTTGTACGTACTTGTCTCCTAATATCTTCGTTTCTGATTCTATCAATTCTTGTTACTCCAACCATTCTGCGCAGGTATTTCATCACTGTTGTTACGAAGTGTCTTTTATCTTTGTTTGTTAATGTTAAAATTTGACACTGATAGCACAATGTGGGTAGGAATATTGTGTTGGATATCGATCTTTTTGTATCCATTGTCACGTGTTTACATTGTAATATCGGGGACATTTGTTCAATGATTTAACTTCCTTTATAACTTCTGTTTTGAATTTCGGTGTCGCCTTTGCCATTTGCTGAGATTTACCTAGGTACGTGAAATATTTCACCTGTTTTACTTGCTGGTTTTGTATGAATATTGTTGTTTCTTTTCTGGCAATCGTCATAACTTCGGTTTCCTATATATTGATTTTGATACTAATAACGGGTAACACGAGCAAAAGTGGTGGGGGTTAAGTAGTAGTTTCTAGACTTTGCACAGACCACACCAATTTGACAATACTCATTCAAGTTTACGCTCTCTGTTAATCACTTCTCTTTGGATATGGTCAAACTGACACATGAACGCAGGGAGGGAGATCTATAGGCATGATGTGAAAGCCGATCCAAATGACAGTATCAATCAAGTTACAAGGATCGTATCACCATTTTCTGACTGAGAACCCAACAGATCCCATTTAACAAGTACGTGGACAGAATCCAACCACAACACATCACAAAGCGCGAGCTGTGTACACACCCAATCCTAAAACGTTGATCATCATCTCCTTACATACGCAGCGCTCCACGGTGCTACTTCCTCTGAGGCCAAATGAATGGAACACTTTGTATGGCACTGAACAACTAACAAACACGAGCAGATAACACATCATGGCATTGGCTAAAGGGCGAGACCTCGGATGCTGCTAGATCCGTAACATAACACAGGAAAACATACAAAATAGTAAGGCCATGACATGTACCATCCTTAGACAATCACAAGATGGCCACTGCTATCTGCAAGCATATTCAAGATGAAGCCTGAGATTGCAATACGAAATTTGTCCCTTACCGTTCACGGATAAACTCTATGAACGAACAAATAAAATCATACAAGCCACTGTTTGCTTTACATATATGCTATGTTGACGTCTGATAGCTTCAGAATATTGTACAATAACTGTTTGTTGGAATATGCTGCACTCGAAACGATGTGTGATGAAGTGGAAAGCAGAGATATTCGATGAAAGATATGTATGATTATAGGAATAAATAAAATAAAACGGCTCATTCACGAACACGCTTAGCAGCAACTTGTTATCAACAATTCGGACTGATAAGCATATTCAAAAGGATTATAAATATACATAGATGCTTGTGGTAAAGCTTGACCTGTAAACCTTAGCTTTCGTGTGTATAGCACAGTTCATCGTTGTATGGCACTATCTAGCCAATCGCCAGAACAGTACGTAATCACACTGTTTACGATATGAGAACACACGAGCTTCTTCCTTCTATTCTCGGGGAAGACGAGAGACATTAGGTCATTATTCGTGTATCATATTTGGGGTATTGTTTCTAGACGTTTTTATCAAACACTGAAGGATAGCGATTCTAAACGTGCAATGTCACGAGACGGAGAGTCGTATCACCCAAATCAAAGCCTGTCACCCCTTTAGGCCATTGACAACATCTCCCCAGCATACATGGCCCTGAGCTACTATTTATGCTTCTCTCCCCTGGCTTAATCATATAAGTTTCTCGCATTCTCTTCTCCATGTATCCTTTGTGGTAGTCGCTACCTCTTCCCTTGAGGATTCCATGTAAGAGTATGCATGGCTACATTGAACAGTGCCTTCCTTATCATATGTAATATCCAGTCCCATTTTTTCCGCTTCATTTGTTGTTCCAGTGGATGTTGTTGTCTCATTTTGCCACAGGTCTTCATTCCTCACCCCTCACCATGTCTTGCCACTTTATGCCCGGTATCCCTCATAGACGCATGTTAAGGTCATCACCATGTATGTTCCTATTGTCCGCCGGGGCCTTTGTGTATGACAAGGACACGAATAGCACCACTGCCCTACAGAGTAGATGTCGTATGAGACGGCTGTGTGACATGACATAGCACCGGTCATGGTTAGGTGGTTTGTTAATAGCAGCATATATGGCGTCTAACATGCCGCAGGTCTACTTTGCTCTAGTGTTTGAGTCTATTAAGATGGACTTGCACATTGGTGAACCACCCTCAGCGGCACTTGTCGCAACGCAGCAGAGTAATAAGTTGCTCGAACCTAGCCCGCTAAGCAGGAAATGCATCTCCCAGCTACAACTGGGACCTGTACAAGACTACCCCCTGTAGAAGTAGAGGTTGACTAAAACTAAAACCATGTTGGATGCCTTTCGCTCTCATCACAGTCTCAATATAAGAATCTCGTCCTTTAGCCAATCCTACCGGAGACATTAGTCCGGTCAGGAGCAACATACCGACTAGCAAGCCGCCTACCGGAGACATTATTCCGGTCAGGAGCAGCATACCGACTAGCAAGCCGTCTACCGGAGACATTAGTCCGGTCAGGAGGAACATACCGACTAGCAAGCCGCCTACCGGAGACATTATTCCGGTCAGGAGCAACATACCGACTAGCAAGCCGCCTACCGGAGACATTATTCCGGTCAGGAGCAACATACCCGACTAGCAAGCCGCCTACCGGAGACATTAGTCCGGTCAGGAGCAACATACCGACTAGCAAGCCGCCTACCGGAGACATTAGTCCGGTCAGGAGCAACATACCGACTAGCAAGCCGCCTACCGGAGACATTAGTCCGGTCAGGAGCAACATACCGACTAGCAAGCCGCCTACCGGAGACATTAGTCCGGTCAGGAGCAACATACCCGACTAGCAAGCCGCCTACCGGAGACATTATTCCTGTCAGGAGCAACATACCGACTAGCAAGCCGCCTACCGGAGACATTATTCCGGTCAGGAGCAACATACCGACTAGCAAGCCACCTACCGGAGACATTATTCCGGTCAGGAGCAACATACCGACTAGCAAGCCACCTACCGGAGACATTAGTCCGGTCAGGAGCAACATACCGACTAGTAAGCCGCCTACCGGAGACATTAGTCCGGTCAGGAGCAACATACCGACTAGCAAGCCGCCTACTGGACACATTAGTCTGGTCAGGAGCAACATACCGACCAGCAAGACATGTCAAGGTCAGGCGCAATATACTGATCAAGACCGCGCTTCAATTCCACGTAAAATTCCAGGGAAACATGCTGTTTCCAAAACAGCCTGGCTAACGAGGTGAATCGACGTGATCCCCGTAGTAGTAAGCGACACGCAGATGACGCCAAGCATAACACAACAGCCTGGATGATTCCGATCCCCCTTCATCTGTGAGAACATCGCCTGTAACCCGCCACACAGCGTCCTTTTCAGGACGCACATTACTGTAAACATACTCGTTGTAGGTATTCAACAATAAAGGTCACTGATACTTTACGGCAGCCTTAGTAATATATAAGTGCTCGGACTTGTATAACCAATACGGTACATTCAGACATGCCCTCGCTTATCGGGGTGAATCCGCTCAGTAGAATGGTAGTATACATCTCAAAACATATTCGTCTCTGTCAGTCTTTTTACCTTACATAGTTAGGCAGGAGCTGCTACCCCTCAGTGTGGCAGTCATTCTAATCTCGTCTCTGTCACACCTACGTCTACCCTACACGGGTACCTGTCATACGACTATGGAAGTAAAAGACAGCAAGGAAATAGACTGGTCATCCTTTCTCACACAAGACGTGACTTGGTATACTGAAGTCTCTAACAACTTCCTTCCCCGACAGTAGTGTAACTACTATGGGACAAACCTTGACTTAGTATACTGAAGTCTCTAACAACTTCCTTCCCCGACAGTAGTGTAACTACTATGGGACAAACCTTGACTTAGTATACTGAAGTCTCTAACAACTTCATTCCTCGGCAGTAGTGTAACTACTATGGGACAAACCTTGACTTAGTATACTGAAGTCTCTAACAACTTCCTTCCCCGACAGTAGTGTAACTACTATGGGACAAATCTTGACTTAGTATACTGAAGTCTCTAACAACTTCCTTCCCCGACAGTAGTGTAACTACTATGGGACAAACCTTGACTTGGTATACTGAAGTCTCTAACAAATTCATTCCTCGACAGTAGTGTAACTACTATGGGACAAACCTTGACTTAGTATACTGAAGTCTCTAACAACTTCCTTCCCCGACAGTAGTGTAACTACTATGGGACAAACCTTGACTTAGTATACTGAAGTCTCTAACAACTTCCTTCCCCGACAGTAGTGTAACTACTATGGGACAAATCTTGACTTGGTATACTGAAGTCTCTAACAAATTCATTCCTCGACAGTAGTGTAACTACTATGGGACAAACCTTGACTTAGTATACTGAAGTCTCTAACAAATTCATTCCCCGACAGTAGTGTAACTACTATGAGACAAACCTATGCATGGCTAGAACACACTTAGTTCCCTCAGCGTGGCAGTGAACCTATTCTCGTCCTGTCACCATTTTCTACCCTGCTTAGTTCCCTTTTACGATACCCCCTCAGTATGGCAGTGGGCATATTCTCGCTTCTGTCACACTGCGCCGGAAACCACTCCGGCAGCACAGAAACGCGGAGACCTTTTGTCAAAAACGGAGCCTAAAATAGGCGCACGTGACAGTGCTGGCTGGCAAACTAGTGTGTACATAACATAACTTGAATGACACTCTTCCTATGTGCTTGACACACCAAACATGACTTGGCTTTGGCTTCGGTTCACAGCACGTCAATGCCAGTACTAAGTGAGGAAAACCGATAAGATCTCGCCTGACGACTACGACGACATAAAAGCGGATATTATGCCAGCTGTTTGTATGTCTGCCCCTTGACCAAGGCGACACAAGTGCAAGACCACTGTTGCTTTTCTTCTATCGGGATGGTGGGCAGGGCAGAAGAAATAATACATCTTAGCATGCACACAGCGTGGCGACGTCGCGAGGAAGCTGCCTTTATTCCACATCCCTATAAGTCCTAAATCCCATGGGGACATCATCAATGTGAATAAATGTGTGTGCGATAGTTTAACGAGGGACAGTATGCCATGACACGACTGAGCGATGGCCGATTGATTGGATAAGACCCCAGAGAGAAGTCAGACATCACATTCATATCAGCTTAATTTCCAGTACATTAGTTATGCAAGGATGGGAGGGAGAGTTTATGTAACGAGGGAATAGGAAGAGTTTATGTAACGAGGGAATTTGAAGAGTTTATGTAACGAGGGAATTTGAAGAGTTGATGTAACGAGGGAATAGGAAGAGTTTATGTAACGAGGGAATAGGAAGAGTTTATGTAACGAGGGAAGGGATAGTTAATGTAACGCAGGAATATATAGTTCCAGTGACAAGGTAAGGGAGAGTTTAATGAGGGGAAAGAGTTTATGAAACGAGGGAAGGGAGAGTTTATGTAAGAAATTAAGGGATAGTTTATGTAATGAGGGAAGGGAGAGTTTATGTAAGGAGGGAAGGAATAGTTTATGTAAGGAAGGAAGGAATAGTTTATGTAAGGAAGGAAGGGATAGTTTATGTAAGGAAGGAAGGGATAGTTAATGTTAGGAGGGGGAAATAGTTATGTAACGAAGAAAGGGAGAGTCCACTGGAGCGGAAGACACCCGGTTCCAAGGAGTGAGAAGATGGCGTGTGTTCCACTCTGTTGCTAAGACACACGAGTACCAGACATGGACACCAGATTATATAACACGTGACTTCGTGCTTTGGGCAATGCCATCAGTCGGTTCTACGGGGGCCAAACATAATCTGGCAGGAATCCAGAAATGTGACAAGTTTGCATTAGATCAGTACAGCCCTTACCGGCAAAGCCAAGATCTCTTCTCACCTTTGGTATGCCCTGTGTGTAGTAAGAAACAATTGGTCCTGTGTGTGATTCACGAACCAAGTTGTAAATAAGTTCCCGACTTGACAAGGAACGCAGTCAAGAAGAGAATTAGTCACCCCCGCATCAGAACAAGTAAATATGTTTTTAACTATGTTATTAGGTCCGTCCAAGTTTTTATTTATACCAATCCGCGTTTCTTTGTTTTGTGGAATCAGTTCAGTTCATCCCGTAACCCATCAGGTCGTTGGGGCACACATGAAGACATGAAAATCCCACGCCAACCCTCTCTGTCTGTCGCCACCTGACGTATCTCACCGAGACGAAGGCCTGACCACTCAGTGATGTTGTCCACCCATCTCTTCCTTGGACGTCCTCGCCCTCTCTGTCCCGGTACGGACCCAAAGAGTATCGAGTTGGTAATTCCGTTGGACCTCGCGACGTGCCCGCACCAGGCCATCTTTCGTCTTTTGATAGCTGTGAACAGATCTCCAAAAGGACCAAGCGCGTCTTCAACTCTCTGACGGATTTCTACGTTCGTGGCACGATCTTTATATGTAACATTTAGGAGTTTTCTATAGCACCTCATTTCCATTGCATGTATCCTGCCCTGGATATCTGTTGTAATGATACAGGTCTCGCAGGCATACAGAAATATTGATAGCACCAAAGAGCGCATTAGTCTGACTTTTATGCCGAGGGCGAGCCGCTTGTCTTGCCATATAGGTTTCAGTCGAGTCAGCGTCGCTGTTGTTTGTGCTATTCTTGCAATGACCTCTGGCTTCGATCCCTCTTCGCCGATCAATGAATTTTGGGGAATATAAAAGTGTAATTTGGATAGATTAACCGGACGCATTAGTAGAAGCTGTGTACAGGACTTCAGCTCTCTAGATTATGAGGAAGTTGGTTACAATATGAGAAATAGATGTCCTCCCAAACGGACAACGGTCATTTCAAGTTAAATACATCTTGTGAAAAGGTTGAGGTGTATTATAATCTTCTTCTTCGTTCGTTCTCAATCTCCCGCTATCAAGTCCTGAATGTCCTTGCAAGTAGCAGGATGTTGTCCGAAGAACGGAATGAGCTGTGTCGTGGTTTACAGCTTGACTGCGACATTTGTACTTCCAGTCCAACATATCCGACTTCAGCAACCATTTTTGAGTACCGGGTTAGCCTTCCATCTTTCGATGCCTTCTCCTTAGCCAGTCTGTTCTGTTGAAACCTATAAGCCCGGATCACCGCGTGAAGGTGTATAAGAGTACCTTGGGTCGCTGACCGATATTTCAATCAAGTCTAACACTTTATCACAGACGGCAGTGGTAATGACATGTATGCCGACAGCTTGGGGGCACAATATATGCAACGTTTATGCTGTTTGTTTCGGGACTAATTAACTGCTATTTTCTATTAATAATTGACGTCATTTCATTCCTGGCATACGAATAGGCGTCCAGTAGCCCGATGATGTTGCTAATAAGAATCGACTTCACTGCACTTCACGAAGAGCTAAAGGTTTTCATTCTCTCTCAGTAAATGATGTGGATAATTATAGTTCCTGCGGTTAGCTGGTTGTACATTCTTCTGCTCTGTCTTTTCATGCGCCCCATTTTGCTCGACCCTCATTTGATTGTAAAGTTCTGCAGTCATTGCGTTGCTGGTTTGATTGTAAAGTTCTGCAGTGTGTGCGTTGCTCGTTTGATTGTAAAGTTCTGCAGTCTGTGCGTTGCTCGTTTGATTGTACAGTTCTGCAGTGTGTGCGTTGCTCGTTTGATTGTACAGTTCTGCAGTCTGTGCGTTGCTCGTTTGATTGTAAAGTTCTGCAGTGTGTGCGCTGCTCGTTTGATTGTAAAGTTCTGCAGTGTGTGCGTTGCTGGTTCATTTATTGCAGTGTAGTCATCAACAGGCGGTCATTGATATACTTCAAAACGTCATCCGTAGCCATAACCAACGCGCCTACAATGGCCGCTTGAGTAGCCAATATGTCCACTCTTTCGTTGCTATGAACCCTAGCATGACCAGGACAGTGGATCCACACCAGTTCCTGGAGGTTTGATGACGCTACAGCAGCTTTCCATTTACGTCTAAGCCATCCCTTCTGAAGTAAGGATGTTTGACAAGGCGAGTGTACCTGCTCAAGAGGCATCAGATAGTCATCACAGAGCTGAGGCGACTGCCTCCGTCTCCATTCTTATACTGGAGACTTGCCATGTTTGCTCCACTCTGCTCAGCAGACTCACAATGCCCATCCTGATCAGTCGACTCTCTCTCTCTCTCTCTGTGCTCCATCCACATCTGTTTGCCTTCCCCTGCTCAGCAGACCCACAATGCCCATCCTGATCAGTCGACTCTCTCTCTCTCTCTGTGCTCCATCCACATCTGTTTGCCTTCCCCTGCTCAGCAGACCCACAATGCCCATCCTGATCAGTCGACTCTCTCTCTCTGCCTCTCTCTCTCTCTGTGCTCCATCCACATCTGTTTGCCTTCCCCTGCTCAGCAGACCCACAATGCCCATCCTGATCAGCCGACTCTCTCTCTCTGCCTCTCTCTCTGTGCTCCATCCACATCTGTTTGCCTTCCCCTATTCAGCAGATCTACAATGCCCATCCTCGCGCCATCATGCACAGTGGACTCTCTCTGCTCGACCAAAAAATTGCAGTCCATGGATTGTTCACTTTAGTACATTCACCATCTCCAACGAAAAGGTCGACTGCAATGGATCTCCAACGTTCTCTGTCTCAAACATTGATGTACAATATATCCGATTTGTCCATCTTATGATGTAGCGTTGTTTATCCCTGGCATATTTGCCACATCTTTCCTTCCAGTATTGTTTTCAGCAAGGTGTTATGTCATTTAATGTGATCAATATATTGTAACTGCCGGACTCTGATTTCGTTCATCGATTCTCCTTGCACATCTAACTTATCTAAGACGTCCTCATTTGTTTCATTATCTTCGCATCAGATATACCTCATTCTTATATATATATATATATATATATATATATATATATATATATATATATATATATATATATATATATATATATATATATATATATATATATACTGACTAGGACGTCGCGTCAGGGTCATGCACAATATACCGACCAAGACCACTGTCTCTCTTCCATGTAGCGAACTTTTAAAGGCAGCCTGGTTGACGAGATGTGGATCGACGAAATCCCCATAATAGGGAGTGTCACACATATGAAGCCAAGCATAGCACAACCGCCCGGATGACCGCGGTTCACATTCATCAGTTCGCTTGGGGTGTAAGTGATACTACTACCACCCGTCACTTAACGCCGTATTCAAGGCGTACAAAAGACTAAACATACTCATTGCGGGTATTCAACAAGTCAAAGATATTAATTCTAGTTTGTTCATTATCGATTCTTTGGATCGCCGAGGCAATGTTAACATGTAATGTGTGGTCACTGATCAACCCCAAAGTGCTCCGCCTATCCATAGTTCTTTCTATTTGTGACGCTAAAGCAAGGAGGAGAGCTCTGTTGTTGCAATGGACATGACCAGGACAGTAGATCCGCACAAGCTCTTGAAGGACTGTCCTCTATATCCTCTATTCAATCATGCAGTAGTCACAGCTTCTGTACTTCCGGTCGCTGTAGTCGAATGTTAAGGCCCTCGCCTCTGAAAGAGATTAATGGAAACCCGAATCCCGCAAGTTGAAAGCTACCCTGCCCGATTCAAGGGAGGTAAGGCCTGAGTGTCTGAATCCACGAGTTACCCCCTTTCGTCTCAACCTAATATGGCCTTAATAACTCAGTCATTTTGAATATCTGGGCTCCAGAATTGACAAAAATAGTGACTGCTGGAAATAAATCAGAAGAAGACTAGCTATGGCAATGCAGAGACTGAACAGCCTGAAGAAATTATGGCAAAGCACCAACAAAATGATACAAGTAAAAGTCTTGAGAGCCTGTGTTTTTCCTGTGGCAGCTTATGGCTGTGAATCATGGACGATTATCAAAACTTCTAGACAAAGAATTCAATCCTTCGAGTCAAAATGTTACAGAAAGGTCCTCAAAATACCATGGACAGAGAAAAAAACAAATGCAGACATTCGGTAAGAATTGAGCATAGAGGAGAACTGGTTTATCAATTCCATTTTGGCTAGAAAATGCAAATACTTTGGTCACATCAAGAGACACAACGGTCTTGAGAGAACGGTGATGGAAGGTATGGTGACAGGTAGAAGAGGAAGGGGTAGACCAAGAAGACGATGGCACCAAGATATCCAGGAAAGCATGAGTTTGACAGTGGTGGAGGCTGGAGTTTTGGCAAGGGAACGAGTTTCTTTCAGACAGACTGTGATGGGAGCGACGTTCTACAAAGGACATGCTTCATGATGAGCCCAGTCCAAATACAGCACAAGTTACATCCTCCAAACCGTCTCATGACGACGCCATCACTGTTTGCGATAGGCCACTAACTCCCGGAAGCAAATATATCCGATACGATGACTGCCCTTGTTAAAGAGGCATAAGTGGCACAAACAAAAGGAAAGTCATCGTCTCGATTTCTATTCTCAAACCGGAGATTATTGTCCTGCTTACACCGCTCCTCGTGACCTCAGCGTAGTTGCCATAACATAAGAGCTACGGTCAAGGCCAGCGGTGTTTAATACAAATCAAGAGGAGTGTATGGCCGAGCGACTTGTATACCAGATAACGCTTCATCTCCAACTACGGTATCTATTAAACGATAGCTTTCACCTATTAAGGAACTCAGATTGTTCGTTCAATGTGATATAAATAACATTAATAACTCGGAACTTCTAAATCAGCGCTCTTCTACGTGGGCCCAGCCATGGTCATCTGTCTAAACTACAGATGGCCATACCTCAGCGCCCACTACCGGAAGATTTTAGCTTTCAGGTGCGTGGTAGCAGAATAAGTACATTCTTAATTTAAAATATAGGATTCTTAAGAACGGTGGAGCGGGAGTGTACATAGAATACCCAAACAACATTATGGATATAGTCAGAGCACCAACTGGGAAATTTAAAATATAGGATTCTAAAGAACGGTGGAGCGGGAGTGTACATAGAATACCCAAACAACATTATGGATATAGTCAGAGCACCAACTGGGAAATTTAAAATATAGTATTCTTAAGAACGGTGGAGCGGGAGTGTGCATAGAATACCCAAACAACATTATGGATATAGTCAGAGCACCAACTGGGAAATTTAAAATATAGGATTCATAAGAACGGTGGAGCGGGAGTGTGCATAGAATACCCAAACAACATTATGGATATAGTCAGAGCACCAACTGGGAAATTTAAAATATAGGATTCTTAAGAACGGTGGAGCGGGAGTGTGCATAGAATACCCAAACAACATTATGGATACAGTCAGAGTACCAACTGGGAAATTCTGTCATACATATGATGCAGAAATACAGGCAATCAAGGTGGCAACTGTTGAACACCAATGTCAGTTCAAAACCTGTAGTATTTCTGACAGATGCACAATCAGCACTCAAAGCACTTACATTTGAGAAACTGCCAGATCTACAGGCTTTACTGTGTGAACTGATCAACCAGCGCAAGATTGTTACACAAACCACATGGAAAAGAATCGAGTCCTTCGAGTCAAAATGTTATAGAAAGATTATCAGAATACCATGGACGGATTAAAATAAAAAGAAGAATGCAGACATTCGACAAGAGCTGGGCATAGAAGCGAAATGATTCATAAATTCCGTCATGAACAATTGGTCCCATCAAAAGACACAACGGCATTGAGAAGACACTAATGGAATGTTTGTAGCCGAGTAAGAGCAGCAGATCAAGAAGTTGATGGCACCAAGATGTCAAGTAATGCTTGGACATGACTCTGGAGAAGGCCGGAGACCTGGCAAGAGATCGAGTTTCTTTCAGACGGGCTATGATTGTAGCGACGTTATGCAAAGTACATTTCCATGATGACGATGTCTTAAAAACATTCAAAATATACAGACTCAGTAAACGATCACGACATTTTCTTCAAATAAAATTTTACAGAGTGGGCGGCAGGGAAAACGCACCCTCACGAAAATTATACAAGTGGGCGCCAAGTATAGAAAAGATTGACGAACCATGCTCTAAACAAACTCCCACTATCTGCGTGGTAACGGATGTTGTTCGTTCAGTACAGCTGTGCTCGATACATCATTCTTGTTGGTATCTAATCGTGTCACGTTCTTCGTTGACTATCTTTGTATTGTCAGTGTGTAATTTTTCAATCAGTCTATACTGCACTGCAATCCTGGCAGAGCATATGTCATATGCCAGGTAGCGAAATGTCGTCTAAACTAATCTGGGTATTTTGATTGGCAGTACCATGACGAACCAAGCTCATGTCACAGCCCCCACCCCCAATCGGCGGATAATTAAAGGTGTAGGGTTACTATTACGTCACCATCTATTGTCAGTCAAGCGTAGCACTACGCCGGCCCACTTGTACTTTCTAACCAATGCCTTCTTTGCGACGTCATCGTAGCAAGTTTGTCTCTGGATTGACGGTGTTCCGGATGTGGTCTCTTAATGAAGTCAATCAATCACTGAAAACCGTATCAGCTTCCTGTGGAGCATCTTGTTGAACTGCTCCTCGGCGAATTCGCGGGTCCCAACTTTCTCTCCAGCGGACCCTGTCTGGACCACGAAAGTCCAGTAAGTGGTAAGTACTCCTTTGGAGGCATTTCGAATGTTGGTGCGTGCAGCAGGGGAGTCTGACCATCACATTCCCGCGGTCTTTTCTCACCTCGTGTGTGCCAGACTACTGTTGCTGTGCTCCGTCGACTATCATTGCATCGCAACATCTGCCCATCTATGTTTTACCTTGTCTGCATGGATTACCGCATCATTCAACAGGGACAATCGTTTTTGCCATAATTGTGGAGACCTTGCCTACGTTAGTTCCGGAGAGTGATTCCGACCGTCTCTCAAGGGGGGACCTGGATCACTCTCAATTTGTCCTCTAGTGATTTTGTTAGTGTCCATGTCTCAGCTCCGTAGTACAGTGGAATTGAAGAGGGTGTCTCGTAAGTCTTGGTCATGACAATCATCCAGGACCGTGTTAATAGAATAGAAGGATGCCCATAAAATTGCCAAGTCAAAAAATGCTCTCTGTATCTATTGAAGTTTGTGCGGCTTGTTATGTATACAGGACGGGAAAGCCAACCACATGCACAACCCTTCTGAGTTGCCTCTTGCGACAAGCCTGACGGGTTACAGTGTTACTATTTGTTGCTCCTATTCCGAGACTCGTGAACACTCAGGCGGTGTGTTACAATGCTTCGTCTTATATGCAGGGTCATACCGAAGAAGTTGACCCGGGTCATCCTGGGTGTAGTTAAAAGGTAAGGCACTCGCCTATCAAACCGATGAATGGAATGGGTTCGAGTCCCGCAGGTTGCAAGCGAGTACGTGGTCTCAAAGAGGGTGGGACCAGAGTGCCTGCATCCTCAATTACCCCAACACGTCTTGGTGTATGTCTTGCCACTGGTCCAAGCTAGCTTATTACAAGAGAGTGAGAATGATGGGCAGCGCAGTTGCTTCCTCACTATAATCCAAATACAGGGCAGGTTACATCATGAAGACAAATTCGTCTGATAATGGGCAACTAATTTGTTCTTTTAGTACAATGTGAAAGTTTTCAGTAGGCTCAACACTATGAAGACCACAGTGTCGACCCACTGCTTCGTTTACCAGGCTGTTGCAACATAGCAAGGTCACGGAGAGGTTTTGGTCATTATGTTTCATCTGACCCTGGAAAGTGCATCACGTTCATTACTTATCTTGGCTCCATCTTTCCTTGTTATCTAAAGAGAAGCCTATGATGTCCCTATCAACCAACAAGTATATATCTCATGGAGCATGCTATATCGCCTTATACGAAAGTTTTATAACGTTGCTGCTGATACGAGTTTAACAG
Source organism: Ariolimax columbianus (assembly GCA_036924085.1). Taxonomy (NCBI): domain Eukaryota; kingdom Metazoa; phylum Mollusca; class Gastropoda; order Stylommatophora; family Arionidae; genus Ariolimax; species Ariolimax columbianus. The sequence goes on from JAVGWX010000012.1 coordinate 78,846,775, forward strand.
GTTTCACCAACCGTTGCTGCAACACGCTGAGTTCGAGAAACAAAATAAACTTGCAGACGCGTGCAGATTATCTCGAACTCAACAATATGAAAGAAACGACAGCAGTTACACGCGGCGTGTTTAAATGAAACTGCAACAAGTGAACATGCGTACGATGCATATGATGACGTTACTTCTGGTGTAAACAGCAAATACCAACCGTTAATTTTACAAAATGTCATTATTCTCTGACTCATAGTTTTCTCAGCAGACCGTTGAAAACATGGCGGGTGTGACACGGAATCCGTCCAGAGTTGATCAACGATATGTGATTCGGTTTCTAACAGCTGAAGGATGTCGACCAGTTGACATTCATCGCAGAATGCAGACAGTGTATGGTGACAAAAGTGAGGTGAAGAATTGGACAATGATGTTTAAAGAAAGGCGTGAGTTAGCGCAACAATATGCGCCTGACCTGGTCTCGGACGATCTTTCGTTAACTCAAGTCCTTCTTTAAACATTATTGTCCAGTTCTTCACTGTTGTCTTCGACACGCTTTTGTCACCATACACTGCATTCTGCGATGAATGTCAACTGGTCGACATCCTTCAGCTATTAAAAACCGAATCACCGCTCGCTGATCTTCTGGACGGATTCTGTGTCACACCCGCCATATTTTCAACGTTCTGCTGAGGAAACTTAGTCGGAGGATAATGAAATGTTGCAAACTTGACTGTTGGTATGTGCTGTTTACATCAGAAGTGATGCCATTATGCACATCGTACGTATGTTCACTTTGTGCAGTTAGGTCCGGTTCTATTTGAACCCGCTTCGTATAATATATTGTTATATCATATAATAAAATGATAAATGTGTCTCTTGTGCGTTGATTCTCAAGTCTGGGAAATAGCTCACCATCACCAGGTTAGTCTTATGTTCTCGACAGATCTCGTCAGCTCAGCCTAAGTCTGCGCCTCGATGTTCTTGCACATTGTGTGATGTAATTTTATTTTAGATGTTCTTGCACATTGTGTGATGTAATTTTATCTTGGATGTTCTTGCACATTGTGCGATGTAATTTTATCTTTGATGTTCTTGCACATTGTGCGATGTAATTTTATCTTTGATGTTCTTGCACATTGTGTGATGTAATTTTATCTTAGATGTTCTTGCACATTGTGCGATGTAATTTTATCTTGGATGTTCTTGCACATTGTGCGATGTAATTTTATCTTTGATGTTCTTGCACATTGTGTGATGTGATTTTATCTTAGATGTTCTTGCACATTGTGCGATGTAATTTTATCTTTGATGTTCTTGCACATTGTGCGATGTGATTTTCTCTTTGATGTTCTTGCACATTGGGCGATGTGATTTTATCTTTGATGTTCTTGCACATTGTGCGATGTGATTTTCTCTTGGATGTTCTTGCACATTGTGCGATGTGATTTTATCTTGGATGTTCTTTTCTTCTTTTTCACAGCATATTGTCTTCCAGTAATTGTAATAGCTGGCTTCCTTGTCTCATCGTGTTGCCTAGTCGACAGTGAGCTGGCTTGCTAAGACTGGTATTACAGCGCGCCAGGGTTCGAAATTACGGATGAACAGAAACAAATCCAGGCGAGATTCGTTCCTGGTACAAACGCTGTTCCAGTTCACCCAAATGTAAATTGGTTCCTGACATACGAGTTGTGGAAGATATAAACAGCAAGGAAGGGAATTGGCCACTCCATTTCACATAGACTGCGGCTTAGTCCATGAAGAGTTATCTCCATCCCCGACGGCAATTTTTGCCATGGGACTGACCTTGCCCCTTATCTCATATTACGACAAGTCCAAGAAATGTTGTTTCAAATGCCCACAATGAATAAGGTTACCGGAATCCTCCAGGCGGTTGTGCTACGCTTGGTTTCATCTGCGTGTCGCTCACTACTACGGTGATCACGTCGATCCCTCACCTAGTTAGCCAGACTGCAATGAAAACAGCCCGCTTCCAGGGATGGCTACTAGGAAGCCGAGTTGAAATCCTTAGCCAGTATGTTTTACCTGACCAGACGTTAGTCTTTCTCCCCAGTCCAAAATAATCTACTAGTTTGTATATTTCAATAATTGCCTATATGCCATATATCTTTAAGTTTGCTCGCTTTATATTTTTTTCAGTCCATCTCACTCTTTGCATTCTGCGATGACATCACGACTCTATAAGTTGTTTAGTCTTATCTAGTGATATGAGCGCAAGCGTCAGAGCCACGCTGTGTTGTGAGTCATAAATGCGTTGTGATTCTTTTCCGCATGACCACATTGAAGTTACAAGCCTTTGTTTCTCCCGGATTCCTTTTTTTGTTGTTGTTGTTTTTTTTGTTTGTTTGCTGCTGCGATCATAATTCGAGCAGAGTTCAGGTAATTAATTCTAGGGATATTCGCCCCCACAGAGAATGTGTCGCAAAAATGGGATTGTGTGGCTATAACAGCAGGTCTTGGTTATATGGTTAGCGGAGCAGCATAGATGGCATCTGACATACTGCGGGTATACCGTACTCTAAGTATACGCGCCTACCTCCACCAGCCGCCCGCACAATTGACGATCGTATATTCCAGGGGCTAACAGATGCTGGGATTGACCTGACAAGTCACCAGTATATTTTTACCATCTTCATGTAGCATGTCCTTTATAGAACGTCGCTCCCATCACAGTCTGTATGAAAGAAACTCGTTCCCTTGCCAAAACACCAGCCTCCGCCACAGGCATTCTTGGATATCTTGGTGCCATCGTCTTCTTGGCATACCCCTTCCTCTTTTACCTGGCACAATACCTTCCATCACTGTTCTCTCGAGACCGTTGTGTCTCTTGGTGTGACCAAAGTATTTGCATTTTCTAGCCAAGATGGAATTGATAAACCAGTTCTCCTATATGCTCAACTTTTGCGGAATATCTACATTTGTCTTTTTCTCTGTCAAGGGTATTCTGATGATCTTTCTCTAACATTTTTACTCGAAGGATTCGATTCTTTGTCTGGAAGTTTTGGTAATCGTCCATGATTCGCAGCCATAAGCTGCCACAGGAAAAATATAGGCTCTCAAGACTTTTACTTTTATTATTTTGTTGGTGCTCTGCCATAATTTCTTCAGGCTGTTCAGTCTCTGCATTGCCATGGCTACTCTTCTTCTGATTTCTTTCCAGCAGTCGCCATTTTTGTCAATTCTAGAGCCCAGATATTCAAAATGTGTGACCTGATCTATTTCCTCACAACCCACTGTAAATTTATGCTGACAAAGTGTTTTGTCTGTGGTCATTATCTTTGTTTTATTTAAGTTTATAAACAGGTTTTTATCTTTACGGTGTCCATTTACACCTGAAATTAGCTGCTTTAACCCTTCTGCACATCTTGGTAGTATCACTGTGTCATCTGCGTATCGGAACTCTGGAATCTCGTACCCCCCAATCTCAAATGGGTCGAAACTTTCAATGTTCTCGACTTCTCGAACATTTCTCATTATACATTCCGCATATATGTTGAATAGATAAGGTGAGATGTTTGCTCAGATACTCGGACAGCGGCTCGTTGATCTTGGTATAATGTTTCAATGAGATGTATAATATGCACAGGAAACCCCATTTCTTTGATAATATTTCACATTCATTAAAGAAACCAGTTGATCGCATTACACGATTGTCTCTGTTCTGAAATCCCCAAGACAAGAGATGTAGACGCAGAATAAAGTTGAAATGGAGACGATAGCTTGATACAAACATAAAGGTAACAACGAAAACATGGATAGAGGAGGATGTTTGGCTGATAACAGGGAGCTATGACATGTATTTGTTGAAAACCCGTGTCCCAGGTAGATTTTAACGGTTTTGATAGATTGATATCTCCAGTTAACAACCTATGTTATCGAGTGCCAAGACGCTAATGTTTGGAAACATTATTTGACGCGAGGACGGTTTCTGACGATCAGATTACCTCTTGTTCCAATGTTGCTTTCAACAGCTCATATTTCTAATGATCATTTTCATGTGTTAAATAGAATTACAAAATACAGAATCTGTCTGCTTGGGAAGGATACTCTTTTAGGCGAGAAGAATACACTTTTAAGCGGGAAGATACACTTTTATAAGGGAAGGATACAATTTTACAAGGGAAGAATACACTTTTAATGGGAAGATAACACTTTTAGGCGGGAAGATACCACTTTTAGGCAGGAAGATACACTTTTACAAGGGAAGGCTGCGACAGTACTGGAATATAAATAATGATTATAAATACATGGACAAGTATGGATGAAGGCTTCGTTCGTGCTATTACTCTGCATCTGAGTCACACATATTCATCTTTGTTAGATTCGGCATTCTTTTTGGTGAACGGCTGATTCGAGCATTAGTAGAGCACTCGCTTGTCATGGCAAACGAATGAGGTTCAACTCCGGCGGCTATCGGACTACCGTTACATTTTTTTAGTGAAAGCATGCTTTTTAAACCATGTTTAAATGATCTTAAGCAATAAGTGGGAGTGAAGACTAAATGAGGGTCAGGTGAAACATACTGATCAAAGTGGGAGTGAAGACTAAATGAGGGTCAGGTGAAACATACTGATCAAAGTGGGAGTGAAGACTAAATGAGGGTCAGGTGAAACATACTGATCAAAGTGGGAGTGAAGACTAAATGAGGGTCAGGTGAAACATACTGATCAAAGTGGGAGTGAAGACTAAATCAGGGTCAGGTGAAACATACTGATCAAAGTGGGAGTGAAGACTAAATGAGGGTCAGGGGAAACATACTGATCAAAGTGGGAGTGAAGACTAAATGAGGGTCAGGGAAAACATACTGATCAAAGTGGGAGTGAAGACTAAATGAGGGTCAGGTGAAACATACTGATCAAAGTGGGAGTGAAGACTAAATGAGGGTCAGGTGAAACATACTGATCAAAGTGGGAGTGAAGACTAAATGAGGGTCAGGTGAAACATACTGATCAAAGTGGGAGTGAAGACTAAATCAGGGTCAGGTGAAACATACTGATCAAAGTGGGAGTGAAAACTAAATGAGGGTCAGGTGAAACATACTGATCAAAGTGGAAGTGAAGACTAAATGAGGGTCATGTGAAACATACTGATCAAAGTGGGAGTGAAGACTAAATGAGGGTCATGTGAAACATACTGATCAAAGTGGGAGTGAAGACTAAATGAGGGTCATGTGAAACATACTGATCAAAGTGGGAGTGAAGACTAAATGAGGGTCAGGTGAAACATACTGATCAATATCCCAATATTACGTCGTGGTCAGCTGAACTGGTGAAACATAATGATCAAGACCCCCATCTCACATCGTGGTCAGCTGAAGCATACTGACCAAAAATTCACCTCACACCCTCATTCGAGCTTCTGGTGTCAATAGCCACTTGAACCGCATCAATCTCCAGTACCTGCCCTTGTGCAGACATTGCTCTCACTCTGAAGGAACAGTTCGACACCTACTCATTGAGCGCAATGTTCTTGCGGGCATGGGGAAGAGATTCGTACAAACACTGGCGACACTTACACTTTGTGCGGAGCAGTGAAACAACTGAATAAGACCTACATCTATATAAGAATGACATTGGGCTGCCACGAACAGGCCTGCTCATCAGCTATGGGATAACACGAAGAACCTGAGGTATACTGATGCATTTAGACATGAGCCATCCTGGATGTGCTACTATATGTTTCTCAGCAGGATCACCACTATGAGGACAAGTCTCCGCCTCATGGCATTGAAAATACGTTTGACAGTGTGGGTCGAAGTACTCTATGTCAACTGTTAAGGCACTATGGGATGCCAAAGAAATACAGTCCTCATACAGAATATACACTGACAGCTTCAGTGTACAAACAGGGGGGAGATAAGGATACATATTCGTGTTGGCTATAGAGTGGATAATGAAGACATCAATCAAGGAAAGAAGGAACTGGTATTCAGTAAATATTATCGTCACATGGTGGATCTATTTTGGCAGCACAATTGACACATCATATGTAGGCGTAAGGATCACAGTTGGAAAGGCATTCCTGGCACTAAACAACATATTGAGATCCATATCAATTACGAGTTATACCAAAATTAGAATATTAGACGCCAGTGTCAATAGAGTGCTGCTGTATGGTGCGGAAACATAGAGAACAGCCAAAGCCATACAAAACAGGCTCAAGTCCTTGGTTAATCTATTATCTATGATTGAATCTAGTCGGCATTCCTTTCTCTGGCCCGGCATCCGGTCCGTGTCTGCAAGTAGGTTGTCGCCCCCCTGGTTAAAGAGAAAGCACACTGCTTTCCCCTGGGCCCTCTTTGTTCCAATGTCACTCTTTCATTATTCATCTTTTAGGCTCCACAGGATCATACAGTCGCATCAGATGCTCTCCGTCTATTCCAGGGGTCAGGGAACTTTTTGGGATATTACTCCAACTCTTTGTCTGTTAAATATTTACCACAACCCCCACTTAACAACTTCTCGACTTTAAAACAAACCAATTGCTCTTAAAATAAAGAATAAACTGCTCTCAATGTCTAAGAATCATTAAAATACTTAATATAAAGCCTAAAACATTTTTGCACAAAAGCAATGTACAAGTTGAGGGACTGAGGCATTTTTATTAAAAACAAAACACTTCACGTTTTGGAAAAATGGTACAAGGCGTGTTCTTCTTCTTCGTTCGTTTTCAATCTCCCACTACCAAACCCTGATAGGGTTAAGTAGCAGAATGTAGTCCAGAGAACGGAATGCGTTGTGTCGTAGTTTACAGCTTGGCTGCGATATTTGCACCGTTAGGTCTAACACTCCGACTTCAGCAAGCATTTTTTGAGTACCGGGTTAGCATTCCCTCTTCGATCCCTTCTCCTTAGCCAGTCTGCCCTGCTGCAGCCTGTTATCCAGGATCACCGCGTGGAGGTGTAGAAGGGTCTTGGCCGCTTTAGTTCGCTAGCCCTGATGCTAGCAGTCAGCTATGGGTCGCTGACCACTGCAGCTCATGCGCTGCTCAGCATCTTGATCCCCAAAGCGTGTTCAAATGAAACCGGACCTAACTGCACCAAGTGAACATACGTACGATGCGCACGATGACGTCAATTCTGGTGTAAACAGCACATACCAACCGTCAAGTTTGCAAAATGTCGTTGTCCTCCTACTCATAGTTTCCTCAGCAGACCGTTGAAAACATGGCGGGTGTGTTACGGAATCAGTCCAGAGTTGAACGGTGATTCGGTTTCTAACAGCTGAAGAATGTCGACCAGTTGATATTCATTGCAAAATGCAGGCAGTGTATGGTGACACGAATTGCTGTCTCAATTTTGACGATGGCACGTACTGACCTAATAATATGCGCCTGACCTGTTCTCGGAAGATCGTTCGTTAACTCACGTTCTTCTTTAAACATCGTTATCCAGTTTTTCACTGTTGTCTTCGACACACCTTTGTACCATACACTGCCTGTATTCTGTGATGAATATCAACTGGTCTACATCATCTAGCTATTAGAAACCGAATCACCGCTCGCTGATCAACTCTAGACGGATTCCGTATCACACACAGCATGTTTTCAACGGTCTGCTGAGGAAAGTATGAGTCGGACGATAATGAAATTTGACAAACTTGACGGTTGGTATGTGTTGTTTACACCAGAACTGACGTATCGTGCGTATGTTCACTTGTTACAGTTATATCCGGTTTAATTTCAACACGTCTCGTAGTTTCATTTTGAATAAGAACAACATGCGTATCCGGGATTTTTGGTGTCATGCAACTTGAATGTTGTATTCTGGGTCTTTGTTTTCAAGTTTATAAATGGTATAAAATCCTTTTTCAAAAAGGCAAGTTGCTGAAATAAAAATAAAAAAAAAAGGAACAATTGTGTCGCTTACATATACACAATTTAAAAAAGTCTTTCCCGTGCTTCACTGTTGGAGCGAAGTTCAAGAAGTGCTTATGTCAATCATTTAGGCTCTACAGGCACATGAGCAAGTTGCTTGTTGAAGAGACGTACAACCCAAGTGACAGTATGTCAATCATGCTCTGGAACGTAATTAGGGCACCGCTTTTTGTGTTTGGTCAGATGTCTTGTAACTTATGGTACAAAGACTGCAAATCTTCATATTCTTCAAGAAACTCTACTTCTTCTGCGTTCATTCTCAATCTCACACTGCCATGCCCTACACTGGATTTTGCAATTAGCAGGATGTAGTCCAGAGAACGGAATGCGTTGTGTCGCTAGTTTACACCTTGACTGCTATATTTGCACCTTTCGGTTCGACACATCCAACCACAGCAACTCTTTGTAAAGGTTTTTGTATTGCTATGGCTCAGCTTCTGGTTTCAGTGTAGAACGCTGGATCCTTCTTCTTCTTCGTACGCAGTCAGACAGTAACCATTATTTTTTCGAAAAAAAGCGGCGGTCGCCACTGCCATAGAGCTTGTCTTGCAGTTCCACTGGTGATGGCCACATCTGCTCTCTCTGATCCTCGTATGTCGGGCAGTTTTGCAGCAGATGTTCAGCGGTAATTTTACCAGTACCGCACGGGCATTCGTCGGTACCACCTATCTTCAATTTGTTGAATAGGTGGTACCTTGTGGCCAGTGCGAAGTCTGAAGACAACGACCTGCTCTCTTCGGTTCAACTGGTAATAGGCATCGTTTTTCGTGTAACCAGTATGTTCGGTTTCCCATTTGGTCATGTATCTGGCTTTGATAAGCCGTTTTGACTCTTCGTACGTCATACTAGTATCTGTTTGTGGTAGTCTTGCACCTTCTTTTGCCAGTCTGTCTGCCTCCTCGTTGCCTTGGATGTTGCAGTGTGATGGGACCCACTGTACCACTACCCTTTTTGGTGGGACGCTGGATCCAAATGCTGAAATAGTTTCGCTAACTAAATAACATGGATGTTTATTTCCTGTTCAATTAATTCAAACGCGAAATATGCTAGCTAGCTATGTCAGATATGCAAGCCAATTGGAGGTTCACAACTTATCTGTAAATACATGTTTTTGATCCACCAGAAAGATTTCTAGTTCAGTTCTGAGTCCGCACTTAATTCATAACATTTCCACATAACAGCCACTTCTTTTCTATCAGATAAACGAGATCTGCATATTCAAGTCAACCACCCCCCTCCCTTTCATTGAAACCACCCCCACCCCCACTCCAATCTTCATCTGTACATTAATAGCGAAATAGCTGCTTGTTTAGTGAATGCTCTTTTACAGAATTACATATCTTGATTATAGTAATAAATAATCATCATTACATCATTGATGACTGCTTTGTTCAGGTCCCAACTGTTGCACAAGCAATGCCTGCCGATGGATCATACACTGGATAATTTCTGTTGTTTTATTGTGTTGTTTTTTTAGAGGAACGCGTTGCCGAATGGTTTCTATGCCTGCCTGCCGACAAGGAGGGCAGGGGTTCGAATCCCCGGTTATGGCACATGTTGTTTTAATGTTGGGGGTGAAATAAACATAACCAGCACACGACGTGGCGACAGCAGTGGCGAAGCGGCTTGTAGTCCTCAGCCTGAAAACCCCTCGACTACCCCAGGAATGGGAAAAAGTCGTATGCCAGAGGACAGTTTGAAGCTGTCGTCTGTCAATGCAGTTTTTTAGTCAGTCTAAAACCGTTGAACGTGAACCAAGATAGAGCTGGAGCTCCACCAACACTTGGTGTTTTGAAGCATGCATCAATCTTATTGAAGACAAACTGAATACATTTTACAAAATATCAAGCATCTGCCGTAACATATCAGGTGTCACCACTGCTTACACACCCGATCATTAGTTTGACAGCAAAGCAACAGCTGATAAACAGTATATTTATGTCGATTATGTGCTACCAGTACCAAACATAGCCTCTGCCCAGGGGACATGAGAGTAGAATTTCGACGAGTGAAATATAGTGTTTGATGAAGGTCATCGGTGTTACTAAGACAGTTGGTTCGGTCATCTCAAGAGAATACACCCTCATCAACTTCTACTGATGGCTTACAGCACTGGTAGATCTAGCTAAAGGGCGAGGCAGGTGGATATATGACATTATAATGGTTGTGCAGCGACACCGGCTACCATTGACTGACGCAGATCAATTGGCACATGCCATTCGACTTAAGCTTTCAACTACGCTTAACAGCACAGGTGGTAAGAAAACTCACTATCCAGGCCTTATTGTTATAATTGTAGTCATTGGCTAGACTTGCCAATTTGTGTACCAGTTCTTCACCAATAGCATGTTGTATGTATCGTGTATAAGCAGAGATAGCGCACTGATTAGTACACATCAGTCCCTGCCGAGCATTCGGGGTTCGGCCCCCGTATGGTGCAGGACTTTTCCGATCGCAAAATGGGCCCTGTGGACGTCCCAACCTAAGAAATTGGATACCAAAATAATCTAGGAAGTAAAGACGGCCGGCGCGATCTTGACCATACCACCCCTAGTATTCCGTTAGGCAAGAAAAATATGTCCGTCGCACCATAATACCCAGATGCCATATTGACGTGTTAACGGTGAGTGTAAATTATCACGGTGTTTCTTCATTTTTCTTCTTCTACTTCGTTGTCGTCGTTCGTTCCCAAAATCCCGCTACCAAGCCATGAAAAGGGTTTTGAAAGTAGTGTAACAGTTCCCACCGGAGCAAGGGGAGTTTAGGATGCCTGAACATGTTAAAGCTTAAAGCTACCTGAATGCATGTCAAGGTCACTCACCCTCTCAGCAAAGGAGAACAGAGTTGGGTTAAGGAATGTGGACAGGTAGAAACTGACCACTGGCCTTCCGATTTTGGTAGGGGGAGATTGATTGACAGACGAAATTGGCAGCGGGGCTTGCTGCCAGAGAAATGAGTTACAGGTGTGCAAAGTGTTTCGTTCCAATTGGGATTTAAGATGACCACGACTTGAGATCGATTGGTCAAGCTCTGGCCTTGCTTGAGGATATATAACTCGAGACAAAGTTTAGCTCGAGAGGCTGGAGGAGAGATGGAGAGTGAGCTAGAGAGAGAGGCTGTATGGGAGAGAGAGAGAGACTAAATGTAGATAGTATGTTTAACTCACCGACTTAGGTAGAGGAGCGATTGATAGACTGTTGGACGAATGTTTAGTGATAGAACATGATCGCTCAAATAGGTGTGGGAGTTTTGCATTAATAGATAATCTGAACGTGTGTTTGTAAGCAAGGACACATTGTGAACGAGTGATGTCGAGATCGCCCGTCTGAGGGGATTTCAGTAAGGAAGAGTATTTGATAAGGTGTGTTGAAGACGCAGTTAAGGCGACGTGTGTGTGTGATGTAATTGCAAGGCAATAGAACTGGGTTTTTAGTTAGTTGGGAATTCCATCAATAGCTAATGCTTACAATTCCCGTTTTAGTATAATGTTAAGTTAAGATATGTATTATATTGTGTTTGTAATTTCTCTACTCATTCTATGATATGAGTATGATATAATAAATATGCCACCTGCTGTTTGATATGTCATTTACTGAGTATGGTCATGATGATGTGGATGAGTGAGAATGTTCTAAGTTCGATCACGGCAGCAGAGGGTCTGTTACAGTAGCAGGAGGTTGTCTAGAGAACGGAATGGGCTGTGTCGTAGTTTACAACTTTACCACAATATTTCCACTTTTCGGTCTGGCACATCCTACTTCAGCTAGCATTTTTTGGTACCGGGTTAGCCTTCTCTCTTAGATCCTTTCTCCGTAGCCAGTCGGCACTGCTGCATCAGGTTATCCAGGATCACCGCGTGGAGGCGTAGAAGGATCTTGACAGCTTTGGGTCGTTGGTCCTGACGCTAGCAGACAATTTTTGGTCGCTGACCACTGCAGCTCACGCATCATATTGATCCTATTTTCTTTATTTGATTCTGTTTGAAAGACTGCAGTGAGCACTTTCAAACAGACGACACTTTAAGGCTTCATTTGTCCTTCATCTCCGATTTATGGAAAACCACAATTCAAGAACACTGCCACGTATAAGTTATTCCAAAAACTCCTGTTACTTAACGACTGTTCCTAGTCAGTAAGTAACATGAATTTTTGGAATAAAATTTTTACATGCGTATGAACCAGACATTTGTTGAATAATTTTTCGACATTGTTCCACTGCCCGACAACACGCTTTATCCACCTGTCCACAAGTCTGTGGATGTTCTCTAGAAGAGAGGATGATGGTATGACTTTTAACCATTTTTGCGCGGCATCCATGACCTCGTTTTCTTGAGACCCATCTGCAACACACTTTCCTATAACCGAGGTCTTCATGGACAATTTTGTGCAGTGTCGTGACTCATGTTGAAATGTACGGCTATTTCACCAATAGTGACTCACTTGTTGCCACAAACAAGCTGGTCGATCTGCTGTTTCACTGCGTCAGTTACCACGCTTGCTGGTCTCCCACACCGCGGTTCATCAATGACGCTTTGTCTTCCGCTTTGAAATATGCCAACCCATTCATACACTCTTTCTTTAACTCAAACACTTGTCTCCATACTGATCCTTCATTCTTCTGTAGATTCCAACAGATCTCACTCACTATGAAAACAAAAGACGAATAACACCTCGTTGTTCTTTCACGGTGCAAGTCGACAATGTAGCGGTCATATCGTACGCTATATTGCGCAAGCGCATACTGTTCGGCCGTCTCGGTCCTTAAATGGAAATGGCGTATTGCTAAAGAGGCAGTTAGTGTATTAAAATACAATTTTTCGCTGTACACACTCTTCCATGCACTTTATAATACAATTTATGTACTTTAATGACTATATCTCGTATACCTTTAGTGCACTGAGTGCACTGCTGATCAAACAACATTTAGAGAAATAAGCACAGAAATCGACAAGTCTTGTCGATAATTGCAATTATATCAATAAAGCTTGAATATTTTGTAAAATATAAATGGGATTACATGAGATTTGATCAAATGTTCTAAATCCAACATGTCGGTTTTTAATATTGTCCCAATTACGACATTAACATATATGGCGGGCACAAGCGAAGCAAAATGACCAGATTCGTTCTATTTCTAGAATTAATTTCAACGAATATAAATGAGAACAGAGAAGGACAATCCCTAGCCATGACAGTTCTGTCAAAAAACGGAGATAATAAATCCGACATATCAATGTTGGAAATCAAAGGGAAGCCACCGCATTATTTTCACAAGAAGCCATAGCATTAACATACTTTGGCCACATCAAACGCTACAGTGGCACAGAAAGAACGATACGAGAGCGTATGGTGCCAGACCGATGAGGAGATGAAAAAGAACATTATAGGGGCTCTGGCGCTGACAATGGCGTATGCTGGAGAGTTGGCCAATGATCGAGTGTTTTACAGATCGGCTGTCGTGAGAGCGGCGTTCTGCAAATGGCATGCTATATGATAAGGATGGCGATGAATTGTATAAATGGACGCTGAATTCAAATACGATTGTTACTTAGTTAGTTGAGAAAGAAAACACTTGTTTACCAGACCTGTGTCTCAATAACCAGACAACCAGCACCCTTCTTTATGGCAGGGAGACATGGTCTACCTTCACGCATCAGGAGAGGCGGCTAAACAGCTATCACATGAGGTGCATGTGTAGAATCTTGGGGGTTAGGTCGCAAAGACAAGATCACCAACGCAGAGGTGTTGGAGAGAACAGGCACTGTCACAATCTTGTCCATGCTTAGTCTTCGAGGACTCCGATGGCTGGGACACACTCGGAGGATGGATGATGGCAGAATACCAAAATATCTTCTCTTTGGGGAATTACAGTTGGGGAAAAGGTCTCGGGGCCGGCCACTTCTTCGGTACAAGGATATATACAAACGATTTTGGAACAGGACGCCATGGATCTTGTTACATAGGGGAGGGGGGGGGGCATGATTTAAGCAAGCAGGGAATACAGACACAGGAGATACTAATTGCGGATAGGCTAAAGACAGCTTTGGAGAAGAGACACCATGCGATGCCGCATAAAACTGTCCTGACTTTCCTTGCACACATTGTGGAAGACGCTTCTCTGCTCGGATTGTCCTTACGAGTCACATGCGTTATCGTCATGGACTGTAGTTACATCCCTTTTTTCAAAGCACAATTACTATCGTCTGATAAGACGGAAGGAACCAATGATTGAGTTGAGAGGGGGTTTTGAGAAGTACAGTGACCACTACTTTCCAACTGTTTGTGATTTGGGCGATCAGATTTATAAAGTGTCACAGTACAGCTCTAGATGATTTGTTCACGTGCCTTAATATGACACACCAAGAATGTTTGATGCCATATCATTGGATTCTGATTAGTGTAGTGGTAGAGCACTTGCTTTTTACGGCAAAAATACGGGGTTTAATTACCTTGACCTTCACGCTCCAGGCGACCCAGCTGTAAACGGATAATGGCATACGACAAGGGAAGTAAAAGACATTGAGGAAAGTAGCTGACCACCTTACCTCATACAGGCTATGGATTAGTATGTTGAAGTCTCTAACAACTTCATTCCCCGACAGTAGTGTAACTACTCTGGGACAAGCCTTGACTTAGTATACTGGTGTCTAACAACTTCATTCCCCGACAGTAGTGTAACTTCTCTGGGACAAGCCTTGACTTAGTATACTCAAGTCTCTAACAACTTCATTCCCCGACAGTAGTGTAACTTCTCTGGGACAAGCCTTGACTTAGTATACTCAAGTCTCTAACAACTTCATTCCCCGACAGTAGTGTAACTACTATGGGACAAACCTTGACTTAGTATACTGGTGTCTAACAACTTCATTCCCCGACAGTAGTGTAACTACTATGCGACAAACCTTGACTTTTACATCGACATATTCATTCCAGAACGCAGTCTCCTTCACTGCAGCCCTGAACACATCTCGGTTTCTGACAAGACGACCCGCTCCACACACGGACATCTTTAAACTGCCGGTACTGTCCTGATACCATCTTCTTCTTGACGACCTCTTCCCCTTTTCCCAGGCACCGTGCCTTCCACTATCTGCCTCTCCAAGCCATGGTGTCTTTTTATATAACCGAAATAACTTCTTCCTTGTGATGTTATTTATAAACCAGTCTTGTTATATTCCTAGTTTTTGCAAAGTTTCTCAATCCTACTTCATGCAAGCTATTCTCAATATTCATCTATAACACTTCGTTTCAAAATATATCTTTTTTTGTTGTCAATGGTCTTATTTAAAGTCCATATCTCGCACCCATGTGTTGGCATAGGGAACACTCGTGATCTAATCAGTTGAATCTTCACCTTCTTTCTGGTACAGTTGCACACATTTTTCAGCTGCAGTAGTTTGTGTGATGCGGCTGCAAACTGTCGGTTGATTTTCACCGAACAGTTCCCAGGGGATTTTTTTTATTGAGGATCCAAAATACTCAGATTCTTTCACATCTTCTATTTCTCTACATTATCCATTTGGATTGAATAGTTTTGAAAAAGAATAATTTACTCTTGCTTGCTAAATTTTCACAACTCTCTTGTCGTAAAATATTATACCAAATATTTATATATTTATCCCGAGTGGTCCGCCGGGGCCTTTGTGTATGACAAGGACAAGAATGGAACCACTGCCTCACAGAGAGCATGTCGTAAGAGGCGACTAACCGTGTGACATGGAATAACACCGGCATGGTTAAGTGGTTTGTCAAGAACATCATAGATGGCGCTTAACAGGCTGCGTGTTTACTGTGCTCTAGTGTTTGAGTATATTACGATGGACTCTCAAATCGGTTAACCACCCTTGTCCCAAAGCCGCGGAGTAATAAGTTGCTCGTGCCTAGCCCGTTAAGCAGGAAATCCTCCTCTCGGCTATATCCAGCTCATGGCAGAGCTAGGGCATGCACATGTATAATTTAAATCCTTCGTTACCCTAAAATTGTAATTTTTAACCTATCTGGATAGTCGCAGTGTAATTAGCGAAATGTCACAGCCAAAAAGTAACGACCACATAAATACACTACAAGAAGAGATCAGTCTCATCTTTCAGTTCCGATCAGGACATATCAGAGTCAATATCCACTTAAACCGCATCAATCCCCAGAACCTTGCTTTTGTGCAGACATTGCTCTCATCCTGATGAAACAGTTCAACATCTACTCATTGAGTGCAAGGCGCTTGCGGACACGAGGAAAAGATTCTTACAAGCACTGCCGACAATAACCAACACACTGTACGGAGCAGTGACACAACTGATGAAGACCTGTATATATATATATATATTATAATGGCATTGGGCTGCCAAGAACAGGTTTGCTCAGCAGTTATGGGATAACAAGAACAACCTATATGAATGGGACAGAGGAGACTAACGTCTGGTCAGGCAAAATATTCTCGCCAAGACCCCCACCTCGACTTCCTCGAAATTTTCCCTGCTGCTGGAAACGGACTGCTTTCGTGGCAGCCTGGCTAACGACGTGTAGGATCGACGTGTTCCCCGCAGTAGTGAGCGACACACAGATAGATAAAGTCAAGTATAGCATAACAGCGCATAGAAACCAGGTCGAACTACCTCAGCACGCTCGGGATAATAGGAAAACTACTGCAACCTGTCATTCAACGACCTTTCCAGGGCGCTCTTGTGGTGATTGAAAATCAATCATTCAATCGCGATCAAGGTGCCGAGCAATGTATGAGCTGCAGCTGCCAGCGACTCTTAAGCCAACTGCTATCGTCAGGGCCAGCATGGATGATGATGTGTACTGCATCTTCACTAATGCCCATCTGCGCGGCAATTACTTTGTCAATTGACGATTTTCCTTTACGAGGCGGTCAACGTCTGCAGTCGACTCTGGGGTCACTACTCGGTGTGCCTGACCCAGTCGTGCACAGTCTGTCAAATAACCTACGCCGTTTTGGTACTTCCTACTCCACTCATACATTTGCTGGAGTGAAATGCATCAATCACCGTACCGAACCTTTATTCACCAATGAATTTCTATAGGTTTCACATCTTCGCTGCTGAAAAATAATGACACCGAACGCTGCTTTCCTTTGGTGCACGTCGAAAGTGGGGCTACCATCTTTACTCAGAGGACACATTGGCGTGACATGGCTTGGCTGAAAGGGCTTAAGTAGCAGAATGTAGTCCAGAGAACGGAATGCGTTGTGTCGTAGTTTACAGCTTGACTGCGATATTTGCACCTTTCGGTCCAACACATCTGACTTCAGGAATTATTTTTTGAGTACCGGGTTAGCATTCCCTCTTCGATCCATTCTCCTTAGCCAGTCTGCCCTGCTGCAGCCTGTTATCTAGGATCACCGCGTGGAGGTGTAGAAGGGTCTTGGCAGGTTTGGTTCGCTGCCCTGGCGCTAGCAGTCAGCTATGAGTCGCTGACCACTGCAGCTCATGCGCTGCTCCGACTTGGCATAATACAGGGTTTCCGAAACGACTGAATAACCCACGATTGGAACATGCAGTTTTTCACGAGAGATATTGTTACTGAACCGTTGGCTTAATATTGCCCAGTTGACTATGGTCTGGAGTGGGATAGGCGTGCCTCCGCCAGTAGAAACTAGTGAGGCAAACACATAAAATAAAAATAAAAAAGCAGAAATATGTATACTCACCGGTTTAATCGTTGTGTCAACACCGGTTTTGCCATAGAAACGACTGAATCGAAAACGAGACCACTTCTGTTCGCCCCAATTAACAAAATACGATGGCTATTTTAATTTAGACAATTGTTCACGGTTTTGTTCTGTTTCACGTGGATTTGGAAGGTTATTCCATTATTGAGGGTGATGGAAGTTAAGTTGTTGCAACGGACTTTTCTGAGGTAGTTCTGTTAAGCTTATTTATGTAGATGTAATAAATACGTTTGCAGTGGAAACTTAACAGATATGCCGATCTGGTAAGAACGGGAGCAGTGCTTTGTGGCAATTTCAAGGATGTACAAAACTACTCACGGCCTTCTATATCAGAAGAAAGCCGCGGACAACTGGTGTACCCAAACATAGATGTCTACATGTTTATGACGTAATAAAAAAAATGTGGAGTCTTGAATGTTAACTGCAATTATGACGTCATGTTCTTCGTCTGCACCATGATGGCATTCTTGTCATCATTGTGAACAGTTTTATCAAGTTACAATGGCGTGGTTTTTGTAATTTCTATCGCGCTTTTAATGTTTTCATTTGAAGCCACCTCGTACAATCTGAGTTTCTCCTATGCACTGCTAATTACTGTGGAGTAGGCTGGAGTTTTGGCAAGGGAAAGAGTTTCTTTCAGACAGACTGTGATGGTAGCGACGTTCTATGAAGGACGTGCTACATGATGACTGCTAATTATCATAGTGTTTTTGAATATTGATGTATAGGCCACATTATGCACTGCGCGTATTGACTGGATCCACAACCTCTTGTAATTCCTCTTCACTTTTTTTTTTTTTTTTTTCTTTTTTTTTTCTTTTTTTTTTCTTTTTTTTTTCTTTTTTTCTTCTTTTTTTTTTCCCCGTTTTTTTTTGGGACGTTCGCCTTATTTCTCTAATCCCCAAGGCGGTGTGCGTTGCACCGTGGTTTTTATTTTGCGTCTGTCGCTCCAGTGCATCCGATTTCAGCATGCATTTTATGTAAGGGCCTGCTTCCTCCTTCATTTTCTAATGGTTTGCTTCGCCGGTGTAACGGCCGGTGCCGTGATGGGGATCGAACCCATCACCTCCTGGTTGTGAGCCGTGTCACTTAACCACAAGCCCACGCCGTCCCGCTCCTCTTCACTTTAAGACAACAGTACTGTGTCATCATCGTAAGTAAGATTGCTTATTGTCTTGAAAAGGGCGATAAGGGGCGGATTGTAGCAGCTTTCTTCACACCCCGAGCGTGTTGATAAAGGTGGATGCGGATGAAGATGGCCGCGGTCCTACAGGCGGTTGTGCTATATCAATCTTCATCTGCGTGACGCTCACTACTACGGGGATCGCGCTTATCCACATTCTCGTTAGCCAGGCTGCCTTGAAAACAGTCAGTTTAGATGGAGCGCTACATGGAAGAGAGATAAGGGTCTTGGTCAGTATATGTGTGCCTGACGCGACGTCCTGGTCAGTATGTTGTGCCTGATCGGGCTAGCTTCTCAGTTCCCCAACATTTCTGTGAAATGAAAATATGGCTGGTGTCATACGGAATCCGCCCAGAGTTGATCCGCGAGCAGTGATTCGGTTTCTAACATCTGGAGGATGTCGACCAGTTGATATTAATCGCAAAATGCAGGCAGTGTATGGTGATAAAAGCGTGTCGAAGACAACAGTGAAGAACTGGACAACGATTTTTAAAGAAGGAAGTGAGTTAACGAAAGATTTTACGAGACCAGGTCAGACGTATATTGTTGCGTTAACTCACGTCTTTCTTTAAACACCTTTGTCCAGTTCTTTACTGTTGTCTTCGACACACTTTTTTCACCATACACTGCCTGCATTCTGTGATGAATGTCAACTGGTCGACATTCTTCAGCTGTTAGAAACCGAATCACCGATCGCTGATTAACTTAGGACGGATTCCGTATCACACCCGCCATGTTTTCAACGGTCTGCGGAGGATGGTGCAATTTTGCATACTTGACGGTTGGTATGTGCTGTTTACACCAGACGTGACGTCATCGTGCGCATAGTACGATGTTTACTTGTTGCTGCTTGGTCCGGTTTCATTTGAACACGTCTCGCATATTATACAGGTCTATAAGAATCAATCACTCGTTTGTATGAAGATCATTAGTAGCACACAAACCGAGTTCGCTGTTAATGCATGGGCGCCAATGTCATTACGAACTCTTCTCAAAGTGCTAAGCTGTTCAACTGGCTGTATAAACCTAACCACGCGATGATTGAAACGCGAGACAGAGGTGAGGTTTTCTAAAATTAGAGTAGGTCTGACTAGGTAAACAGGCGTTCTGTTCCTCATCCTCCCTCCTCTTTGAAAAAGTAGAGGCAGTAGTAGAGCGTCTAACCAGTTTACACCTACACAAATCTATCGCTTGGCATTCCCACACACCTAACACACTGGGCTTGTTTTTATCGCCAGTCAGTGGTTGAATACGGTAGGTCACACACACAAACAACGTATGAACGAGATTGACAGAGGACTAGAACTCGGGTCTTATTAGTTTGGAGAATTATACCCCCGCTGTGAGAATGTCGGATTAACATTCCATCTCTGACGAGAGCTTGATTGGACTCCTTGCTTTGGTTCTTGTCGACCTGGGAAGTGCTGATCTGGTCAGTCGTGTTTTCGTTTCCGTTATACAGTGCCTTCGCTGTTTATGGTAGTCTGGATTACACTGTAAGATTTACGTTCCCATGTACTTAGAGATAGATGTGTACTGGATAACTTGTCTTTTTCTGGCAGTTTACTGACACATATGAGCGAGTAGTTGGGCGAGTTCAAGGGATTGTATGTAGTAAGGACTTTATATATACGTTTTTGTGGTGTGTGTACATCGGATGTGTCAGTTGTGTTGTGTGTGTACGCTGG
The DNA here is from genome assembly GCA_036924085.1 of Ariolimax columbianus. Lineage (NCBI taxonomy): Eukaryota > Metazoa > Mollusca > Gastropoda > Stylommatophora > Arionidae > Ariolimax > Ariolimax columbianus. Next base: position 78,867,211 of record JAVGWX010000012.1, read on the forward strand.
GTGTGTCAGTTGTTGTGTTTTGTGTACACCTGGTGTATCAGGTTTTGTGTTGTATGTACACCGGGTGTGTCAATTGTGTTGTGTGTACACTGGGTTTGTCAGTTTTTGTGATGTATGTACACTGGGTTTGTTGGTTTTTGTGGTTTGATACATGTACATGCATTGTGATATGTGTACATAGGGTGTGATGTGTGTACATTCCGTGTCTTTGAGTATGTAAACTGTGGTGTGCTTAATGTATGTATACATATGGTGTGTTGTGTAAATATATGGTGTGGTCTGTAAACATATGGTAGGATGTTTTAGTGTGATGTGTAAACATATGGTGTGATGTGTAAACAAATGATGTGATGTGTAAACATATGATGTGATGTGTAAACATTTGGTGTGATGTGTAAACATATGGTGTAATGTGTAAACATATGGTGTGATGTGTAAACATATGGGGTGATGTGTTTGGTTCAAAGGGGTGTGTGTGCAAGTAAGACAATATTAGAAATATGTGCGTTCATTGTGTATAATAGTGTGTGATGCTGACTGTTGCGTTGCGTATGTTCTGATGTGTGTATGTTATTTTTGGTTGTCATATGTGTGTGTGTTATGCGGGTTGGTATGTGTGTGTAAGATTTGGTGGCATGTGTGTGTAATACGGGGTGGCGTGTGTGTGTAATACGGGGTGGCGTGTGTGTGTTATACGGGGTGGCATGTGTGTGTGTGTGTTTTACGTGGTGTGATTTCGGTGTGTATATTGAGTATGATACGTATGTGTGTGTATATTATACTGGGTGTGTACATTGAGTACATATGTGTGTGTGTGTTTTACTGGGTGCATATATTGAGTATGATGCGTGTATGTTATACTGGGTGTGTATATTGAGTATGATGTGTGTGTGTGTTATACAGGGTGTGTATATTGAGTATTGTGTGTGTGTGTGTTATACTGGGTGTGTATTTTGAGTATGGTGCCCGTGTGTTACACTGGATGTGTATATTGAATATGATGCTTGTTTGTCTGTGTTGTTCTGGGTGTGGTACGTGCTAGTTTTGACACTAACGATGATGTGTGAGTACCAATAACCTGGCTTCAACAATTGAACCGTCCCAGTTATTTGCCCTGACGCCGCTAATCGATTTATGATCTGTCACTGGATACCTGTCCCAAGTGTATGTCACCTCTCCTGTTCCCTTTCTACCTGCGTCGGTGGGGAGAGTAGATTAACGTCCAGTCAGGTATGTTGTTGTTTAATGCCCGCATTGAGTATGTTTACTTTTTCGTGCGCCCTGAAAAGGTGTGTCAAGTGGTGGGTTGTAGTAGCTTTCCTCACATCCCGAGCGTGCTGATGAAAGTTGGCCGAGGTGTTCCAGGCTGTTATGCTATGTTTGGCTTCATCCGCGCGACGCTCATTACTGCGGGAATCACCTTGATTCACATCTCGTTAGCCGGACTGCCTTTCGAACAGCCTGTTTACAGGAACGCTGTATGGGTGAGTAATGTACGTCTTGGTCAGTATATTACGCCTGCCCCTGAAGCGAATTCATGGTTAGTATATTACGCCTGCCCCTGAAGCGACTTCATGGTCAGTATATTGTGCTTGTCTGGACCAGCATCTCAGTTCCGTCAGGTAAAACATATTAATCAGACATGTTAGTCAGGTCAGGTAAAACTTGCAGATCATGCTGCCTTAGCCAGGGTCTGGTAAAAAGTACAGATCACACACACTATGGTAGTCAGGTTCAGGTAAACATACTGACCAGACTATGTTAGTCAGGTAAAACACACAGACCCGACTATGGTAGGGTCATGTAAAACATACATCATCATCATGTAGCATGTCCTTTATAGAACGTCGCTTCCATCACAGTCTGCCTGAAAGAAACTCGTTCCTTTTGCCAAAACTTCATCCTCCGCAACAGTCATACTCAGGCATTCCTGGATATCTTGGTGCCATCGTCTTCTTGGTCTACCCCTTCCTCTTTTTCCTGGCACCATACCTTCCATCACTGTTCTCTCGAGACCGTTGTAACTCTTGATGTGACCAAAGTATTTGCATTTTCTGGCCAAAATGGAATTGATAAACCAGTTCTCCTCTATGCTCAACTCTTGCCGAATGTCTGCATTTGCCTTTTTCTCTGTCCAGGGTATTCTGATGATCTTTCTGTAACATTTTTACTCGAAGGATTCGATTTTTTGTCTGGAAGTTTTGGTAATCGTCCATGATTCGGAGCCATAAGCTGCCACAGGAAAAACACAGGCTCTCAAGACTTTTACTTTTATCATTTTATTGGTGCTCTGCCATAATTTCTTCAGACTGCTCAGTTTCTGCATTGCCATGGCTATTCTTCTTCTGATTTCTTTCGAGCAGTCGCCATTTTTGTCAATTCTGGAGCCCAGATATTCAAAACGTGTGACCTGATCTATTTCCTCACCACCCACTGTAAATTTATGCTGGCATTGTGTTTTGTCGGTGGTCATTATCTTTGTTTTATTTATGTTTATAAAGAGGTTTTGATCTTTACTATGTCCATTTACATCTGAAAGTAGCTGCTCTAACCCTTCTGCACTTCTTGGTAGTATCACTGTCATCTCCGTATCGTAACTCTGGAATCTCGTACCCGTCAATCGTAAATGGGTCGAAACTTTCAATGTTCTCGTCTTCTCGAACATTTCTCATGATACATTCCGCATATATGTTGTACAGATACGGTGGAGAGGATACATACCTGTCTAACTCCTTTTTGTACTGCAAACCAATCTGATGTTTGCCCAGATACTCGGACAGCGGCTTGTTGATCTTGGTATAATGTTTCAATGAGATGAATAATATGCACATTAACTTCATGAAACTCATTGAAGAAAGGAAACAATTAAAACAAATAGGAAGTCAGGGGACCAACACATCATATAAAAACTGCGCAAGAAAAGTTAGAAGAGAAATAAGAAAAGGTTAAAGAAGATACATAGTGGAAACTTGTAAGGACATAGAAGACCTACAGCAACAAGGCAAAGAGAGAGAGGCATTTTAGGCAATAAGAACACTGACACGGGAATTCCGTCCAGTTCCGCATGTCATAAATGACAAAGAGGATAATACATTAACGGAAACCAAAGATATACTGAATAGATGGAGAGAGTACTGCAGAACCATGTATAGAGATATCACAAAGCGCTCAGTTACAATCCTACCAAAGAATGAGAAAGAACCTGAACCAACATTGGAGTACGCTCTGCAATCAAAAGACTAAAAAAGGAAACGTCCCCAGGATGTGATGATATCCAAGCAGAGCTAATTCAAGCAGGAGGGGAGGCCAGTGCTCGAGTCTATCACAAGCTGTGGAAACAGATATGGCACAGCGCAGAGTGGCCAGAAGCATGGAAGAAATCAATTTATATTCCCGTTCCCCAAAAAGGCTACCTGAAGCTGTGCACGAACTACCAAATTATTGCGCTGATCAGCCACGCTAGCAAGATACTCTTGCGGATCATATTAAGAAGGATAGAGAAAAGGTTTGAATCTGAAATTCACTTAGTCCAGGCAGGTCTTAGGAAAGACAGTGATCAGGGAGCACATATTCAATATGAGGAATATCTATGAAAAATGTAGAGTTTAATGTACACCCGTACACATGTTTCATTGATTACTCCAAGGCTTCGATATGGTAACATCAAAATATGTGGGAAATCATGAAGGAAATTGGTAAAACATACAGATCAGGTTAAGTTAGTCAGGGTCAGGTAAAACATACAGATCAGGATAAGTTAGTCACGGTCAGGTAAAACATACTGATCAGGTTAAGCTAGTCAGGGTCAGGTAAAACATACTGATCTGACTATGTTGTCAGGGTTAGGTAAAACATACACATCAGGTTATGTAAGTCAAGAGTCAGGCAAAGCATACTGATCTGACTATGTTGTCAGGGTCAGGTAAAACATACAGATCAGCATATCTGTCAGGGTCAGGTAAAACATACAGATCAGCATGTCTGTCAGGGTCTGGTAAAACATACAAATCAGATTATGTTAGTCAGAGTCAGGTAAAACATACAGATCAGCATATCTGTCAGGGTCAGGTAAAACATACAGATCAGCATATCGGTCAGGGTCAGGTAAAACATACAGATCAGCATGTCTGTCAGGGTCAGGTAAAACATACAGATCAGCATATCTGTCAGGGTCAGGTAAAACATACAGATCAGCATATCTGTCAGTGTCAGGTAAAACATACAGATCAGCATGTCTGTCAGGGTCAGGTAAAACATACAGATCAGCATGTCTGTCAGGGTCAGGTAAAACATACAGATCAGCATATCTGTCAGGGTCAGGTAAAACATACAGATCAGCATGTCTGTCAGGGTCAGGTAAAACATACAGATCAGCATGTCTGTCAGGGTCAGGTAAAACATACAGATCAGCATGTCTTCATCTACATACCAACAGAGATGCTGCAAGGACATGCTGTTTTTTTTCTTCAATTTGTGTTCGTTGTCAGTTGTCTGGATGCCCACCGTTAGCACACATTTTGGAAATTAAGTCTATCATGCGTTATGCTGTTTGCTAAACCACGTGAACCCCATTTTGCAGTTGTTACACTGTTTATCGTTACTCGACTGTTAGCACTAATGTATTCACACACCTGCCGCACAGATTATTTTGCAATCTGATTGGGACGACCAGGTCAGACTTCATCAGCAACGTTTACGCATTCTAAAGAAAATATGTCGACCCAGCTACGCATCAACACGACAAATACTTCTCGCCGCAAACAGGAAGCATTTCCTTATGAATATCAAGTGCATAATATCTCTTCTCTCGCAAATACAATTATGCATTGGAAATCCGTGTGGGTGTGTGTGTGTGTGTGTGCGCGCATATATATATATATATATATATATATATATATATATATATATATATATATCTTTTTATCTATCTTTTTATTCTGCGTTCGTTCTCAATCTACCGCTACCAAGCAGTTTTGTTTGTTTGTTGAGATCGCCTTATTTTCGAAAACGTTCTAAATTGACAAGTATGGCCCCGCAACTGTAGCAGGCTATTGGCTACTTGTATTTTAGATGGATGTTATTCGTTTAACACACTATGTGCAGTTCTGTATCTCGGTATCTCGTTTATCATTAAGTCTCAGGATTTCCCGTTGCACATGCAGGTTACTGTTTCGTTTTTAGAGCAGTGGAGATTTATGGGGTGGGAGGAGAAGAGAATAAATATGTACATTGATATACATGATGGGAAAGAGAGAAACACTGAAGATTGTATAAAGCGAGGGGTATGGAAGAAGGAATATTGGTATGGTAGAATGGATATACAGAGAGAGAGAGACCGACAAGAAGGAATAGACACAGTCGTATTGTAGAATGGATATACAGAGAGAGAGAGATCGACAAGAAGGAATATACACAGTGGTATGTTAGAATGGATATAAGAGAGAGAGAGAGAGAGAGAGAGAGAGAGAGAGAAAAGAAGTAATAGAAGCAGTCGTATGGTAGAATAGATATATATATAGAGAGATAGAGACCAACAAGAAGGAATAAACACAGTTATATGGTAGAATGGATATATATGTAGAGAAAGAGAGAGAGAGAGAGACAGACCAACAAGAAGGAATAGACAGTTATATGGTAGAATGGATATACACACACACACACACATATATATATATATATGAATAGATAATCAGAGATATGTACATAGATATAATAATGAACAGAAGATATAGAAAAGGGAATGCATATATATATATATATATATTTAGGAACGCAAATATACACATAAGAATAGATAGAGAGGCATACACGAAACAAGGAACAGATATGCATTTCGTAGCTACATTGAGGACAATCCCACGAGAAAGATGCACTGACCAGAACCTGGCAGTCTGCTCCTCTTGTGTATACGCCCATGTCAACCTGCTCATCATGTGTATACGCCCCTGTCAGTCTTCTCTCATTTGTCTACTTCGTGTGAAAGCTCGTTATATTACGATTCCTCCTTCCGTGCGCGAGTTGAAGAATGGGGGCAACCACTACAATTGGCCTCATTGGAGATACAGATTGGACTCGCTTCCCAATCACAACACCGGTCAAAAAAAAGACGCTGCTATCGGTGATGAAGTGTTAGATATTGAATTGGTATATTTCTCAACTTGTGTGTATCTATTTCCAAATTGTTGTATGTGATGTTGACCAGTTCTGTTCATCGACTACTTACTTGATTTCCGTGTCCAGAACACGGCGTTAGAAAGTACGTTTCCAATGTTCCACCATGAGGATTGTCTTGGCAGTCCCCCTCAACATGCCATCCATATTGGATGCCTCCAGAAGGCGTGAGCTGGATTTTGTGGTGCTTCACATGTCGCATTTTTACTCTATCCCCATCTCTTTGAATAAGAGTGGTTGTAAGGTTGTCTGGGCATGTGTCTTCATTTGAGCGTATCGTCTGGTTGATCAGTCCTAAGAGTGGTTGTAAGGTTGTCTGAGCATATGTCTTCATTTGACCCTATCCTCTGGTTGATCAGTCCTAAGAGTGGTTGTAAGGTTGTCTGAGCATGTCTCTCCATTTGAGCCTATCCTCTGGTTGATCAGTCCTAAGAGTGGTTGTAAGGTTGTCTGAGCATATGTCTTCATTTGACCCTATCCTCTGGTTGATCAGTCCTAAGAGTGGTTGTAAGGTTGTCTGAGCATGTCTCTCCATTTGAGCCTATCCTCTGGTTGATCAGTTTTAAGAGTGGTTGTAAGGTTGTCTGAGCATGTCTCTCCATTTGACCCTATCCTCTGGTTGATCAGTCCTAAGAGTGGTTGTAAGGTTGTCTGAGCATATGTCTTCATTTGACCCTATCCTCTGGTTGATCAGTCCTAAGAGTGGTTGTAAGGTTGTCTGAGCATGTCTCTCCATTTGAGCCTATCCTCTGGTTGATCAGTCCTAAGAGTGGTTGACAGGTTGTCTGAGCATATGTCTTCATTTGACCCTATCCTCTGGTTGATCAGTCCTAAGAGTGGTTGTAAGGTTGTCTGAGCAGATGTCTTCATTTGAGCCTATCGTCTGGTTGATCAGTCCTAAGAGTGGTTGTAAGGTTGTCTGAGCATATGTCTTCATTTGACCCTATCCTCTGGTTGATCAGTCCTAAGAGTGGTTGTAAGGTTGTCTGAGCATATGTCTTCATTTGACCCTATCCTCTGGTTGATCAGTCCTAAGAGTGGTTGTAAGGTTGTCTGAGCATGTCTCTCCATTTGACCATATCCTCTGGTTGACCAGTCCTAAGACTGGTCGTAAGGTTGTCCGAGCATGTCTCTCCATTTGACCCCATTTTCTAGTTGGTCAGTTCTGACAGATTGTAAGGTTTGTTTGAACATGTTTCTCCATTTGACCCAATTCTCCGGTTGGTTTATCTTAAGACTGGTAGTAAGGTTGTATTGGCTTGTCTTTTCATTTGACCCTGTTCTCTGGTTGGTTTACCTTAAGACTTGTAGTAAGCGTGTGTGGGCTTGTCTCTCCATTTGACCCTATCCTTTTACAGCTCTCTTCTTTTCAGCATAGGTTCGCTCATTAATATATCTGCATACCTGAGATGTAAAGGCGAGTCTTTGTCAACCTATTCTTCTCCCCTGATCTTGTCCTCATTTACCAGAAGGCTTTCATTTCGCATAAGAAGGTGCAAGGCTACCACAACCAGATACCAGTATTACATACGAAGAGTCAAAACGGCTTATTAGAGCTAGATACATGACCAAATGGGAAACCGAACATACTGGATACACCAAAAACGATGCCTATTACCAGTTGAACAGGAAAGAGCAGATCGTGGTCTTCAGACTTTGCACTGGCCACAATAGACTGAGGTACCACCTATTCAACAAATTGAAGATAGGTGGCACTGACGAATGCCCTTGTGGTACCGGGAAAATGACCGCTGAGCATTTGCTGCAAAACTGCCCGACATACGAGGATCAGAGAGAGCAGATGTGGCCATCACCAGTGGCAACACTAGACAAGCTCTATGGCAGTGTCGACAGCCTCAGGATGACCGCTGCCTTTTTCGAAAAAAATAATGGTTACTATCTGACTGCGTACGAAGAAGAAGAAGATTTCGCATATTTGTCCCAGCCAACTAAATCGTCGTTTTTGACTCTAATGTTCGGCCACGTAGATTGCCTTGACGCTCCCTCTCAACGTGTACATCATATTGCAATATTTCCAGAAGATATGAACATGATCTTGTGTCGCATTGTCACTGTATCCTGATCTCTTTTAATAAGTTCTTCTTGCATCGTGATACTCAAAGTCCGGATCGGGGGACGGCGTGGTTAAGTGGCACGGCTCACAACCAGAAGGTGCTGGGTTCGATCCCCATCACAGCACCGGCCGGTTACCCCGGGGAAGCAAACCCTTAGAAAATGCAAGAGGAAGCAGACCTTTACATAAAATACATGCTGAAGTCGGATGCACTGGGCCAACAGGCGCAAAAAAACCCCACAGTGCAACGCACACACACCGCCTTGGGGATTAGAGAAATAAGGCGAACGCAAAAAAAAAAGTCCGGATCTATTTATTGACTTTAATGTTTAATGTTGCGGAAGACAAGTGATGTCCAGTCTCAGGTTCCTACCTAAGCTGAATCTATGAGATCCATGCCAGTTGATTCCATCCTTCGATGCCACGCCTTCTTGGACTAGTGTGTGTCGACTGTATGGCAATTCGTTACGATTTCAGTCTTGTATGCACTGTATCTGGTATCCAAACCAAGGGTGCATTAGGATGCTTTCCTGGCTAAGCCCAATAGAACAGGGCCCGAGCTCATGTCTTTTCTTACAGCAAAGCGCATCTGTCACCTGGAGGTCCTTGGTTTAAACCCGTGTTGCATAGACCAGCATTTTCTTTCCTGTTGTGTTCTTGTCGGGCGTGTACTTTTCAAATGATCATACCATATTTACCATTGTAATCTTCTTCTTCTTCTTCTTCTTCTTCCTCTTCTTCCTCTTCTTCTTCTTCTTCTTCTACTACTACTACTACTACTATTTCTTCTTCCCCTTCATCGTTCAACTGATGTTACTATGCTTGTAGTCCGGTAAGATTCTCGAAGGAGACTGCGCGTTTCAGGTCTTCGCGTGCCCCCCGCAGCTTTACGAGCATGGCCGCTCTGCCTGTCTTTAGTGTGTACAAGTAGGACAGTCCTGCAGCTTATGTTCTGGTGTTTGCTTGGGCGCTCCACAATCTCACGTGGCGGTGTCTCTGAGACCCATTCTGCGAATGTGGGCCTTACGTCTGCAATGTCCCGTTTTCTGAGTCTGAAGATCTTTGTCTGCCCACCTCTGCCAAGTTTGTCTATGCTGTCACTTTCTGGTCTGTATCCTTTGTGCTGGTCTCTCCATTCCGTTCTCATGGATCGTTTCATGAGTGTATTTGCTTCTTTATAGCTCGGTGGATAGGGAGACTGCGTGTCGCCACTTCCGGCTTTTGCAAGCTGCTTTCTAGTTTCCGAGGATTCCACAGTGGATCGGAATCCACTGTAAGACAAAATCTTTTTCTTCGGACAGCAACACAATGTTATTTCGTGTGATAGTCTATCTTGTTTGGAGCTAGTGATGGATTGGAGTATGCTCCTGAAGTCTGTTAGAATGTCTGTTCTTGACCAAAAGCATTCCATTTCTTCCGATCACTGGGATAACGTATTGGGATACCAATTTTCTTTTTCGTTCGCCTTGTTTCCCAAGGTGGAGTGCGCTGTACTGTGTTTTGCGTCTTACGGCACAGTGCATCCGACTTTAGCGCGAATTTTACAATGGTTTTACTTCCCATAAGGGCACTCACTCTGCCTTGCTGAATCCGGACCTATACATATTCGAGTTGTGAGGTGTGTTACTAACCACATCGATACGCAGATGTCCACACTTTCTTCCCCACCCAACCCCACATCGTATATCAAGAGCGTATGAGTAGCAAAATGGTAGTACGCTCGTTTCTTGTGGCAAAGACATAGGGTTGGATTCTCGTCATCGACACGCTCCATTAGACCCGGCTGTAAATGAGTACATGGCTTGCTACTATATAAGCGAATCCAACGAGGGAGGAAAACTGGGCACCCCCACCTCTTCACAAACTACGACCTAGCACAATGAAGCCTCATTAACACTTCAACTCCGACAGCAACGTGTGCTATATGAGTTAAAGAAAGGACGAAGAATTTGCCGGATTCCAACAACCACCCCTTTCGCATTTTGTTAGTTTGTATCTTGAGATGCGAGAACCTGATCTCTCAGCAAAAGTGACCCACCCGTATTCATTCATCTCCTTTTGCTCCCAACGAAGCATAGGTTCACTGCCTCACAGGAAGCTTGCATGTATGACGATGTATCCTCTTGCGGTGACAGTTTCTGTAACAATCTGTTTCACACGAATGAGTTGCTAGCCCCATGCATAATTCTCTTCATCGCCTTTATAACTTTGATATATGTGCGGATGTGCAGTTCTTTCCTCCAGTTTAGAGGACCAGATGGGACAGTTGTGTATATAATTACTGTAGTAACGATATCTATATCGCATAGTAGATATATTTCCTCCAATAGGCAGTATTGTGAACGAAAGCTTCTCCTAATCTTTGACTTTGAATTCTTGTTTTTCCTGGCACGCTTGACTGGTTTGAGGTACGTATACGATATTGTTGACCCTGTTGGTTAGGGTGGAATGCGGGTTGAGTTGGAACAGTGGTGTAGAGGCATGGTTGGAATGTTGATGTTTGCTATTCTGGAATGCAATTATTCTTTGTCGTTCACTCTCAAATATCCACACCCATTTTCGTTTTCCAACTCCTGATCTGTCTTTCGTTACTTGTAAACCAACATATTTGCCCCCCCAAAATAGGCGTATAGTTTAGGTACAACATACAAGAACTAAACCTACGTTCCGACCAAAATGCCTTCATCAGAGACAATAGACACAACACATACGAACTGCCACATCAGAGAAGTAGAGATGAACATATGAAAAGGACACTTAGTTTAGGATCAATGTGGACCGCCAGTTTGACTTCCGCCCAACTCTTATCACCATTCAGTTTATTTTTCACAGAAGGTCACATCTGCTGGGGTTACCGGGGCTACTCTTCTTCTGTCTTCTTCTTTCTTCTTCTTCTTCTTTCTTCTTCTTCTTCTCCTCCTCCTCCACTTCTGCTTCTTCGCTCGCTCGCTATATATATATATATATATATATATATATATATATATATATATATATATATATATATATATATATATATATATATATATATATATATCATACCTATTGAGCTCTACTAGATAATGCCAACAAAACGGAAATGTTTACGTCAGATCTCTATCCGTGCAAGTGGACAGGCGAAGACACAGTGTCGGTACCTACTTTCATAATGAGAAACTGAATGCAATGACAGATATTTTCTGCGGCCGGAAGTCTCGATTCTGATCAATTGATGTTGCTTTGTCTTTCATCGCAGAATACAGGCAGTGTATGGTGACAATTGTTTCGAAGACAACAGTGACGAACTGGACAATGATGTTTAAAGAAGGACGTGAGTTAACGCAACAATATACGCCTGACCTGGTCTCGGAAGATCGTTTGTTAACTCACGCCCTTCTTTAAACATCGTTGTCCAGTTTTTCATTGTTGTCTTCGACACACTTTTGTCACCATACACTGCCTGCATTCTACGATAATGTCAACTGGTCGACATACTTCAGCTGTTAGAAACAGACTCACCGATCGCTGATCAACTCTGGACGGATTCCGTATAACACCCGCCATGTTTTCCAAACTGTTCCCAAAAATTAGACCTCTACACTCCAGCTGTAAGAGGAGCGTGTAGAAACTGTCAACCACAACACAAGAAGACCTCTGCACTCCAGTTGTAAGAGAGGAGCCTGTAGAAACTGTCAACCACAAGAAAAGGAGACATCTACACTCCAGCTGGATGAGGAGCGTGTAGAAACTGTCAACCACAAGAAAAGAAGACCTCTACACTCCAGCTGTAAGAGAAGAGCTCGTAGAAACTGTCATCCACAACAAAAGGAGACCTCTACACTTCAGCTGTAAGAGTAGAGCTCGTAGAAACTGTAATCCACAACAAAAGGAGACCTCTACACTCCAGCTGTAAGAGAGGAGTGCGTAGAAACTGTCAACCACAACAAAAGGAGACCTCTACACTCCAGCTGTAAGAGAGGAGTGCATAGAAACTGTCAAACACAAGAAAGTGTTCATGCAGAAAATTCAGTGATTTTCAGGTTGTGTGGAATGATGACACTTTGTGAAGCATTAGCTTGGTGATCTACCAGCGTGTTTCCGGGAACTGAAATGGGAACAATGAACAGTAACACTGTAACCTGTCAAGCACATTGTATTTGGTGACTGAGGAAGGTTGGGCATGGGGCTGGCTACCCATCCTGTAGAAATGTTAAACCATAAAAACATACATATAACCTTTTAATGACATAGCATGCATTTCTTGAAGATATATGCTCCATTGGGAGCTGCAAATATTTTGCTTGATTGAAATATTTGATTGACACTTATCATCTTCAGATGCTCTCCTAGCGAACCTCCAGAGCACTACTGCCAACATCTCATCTTACCAAAGAAGCCAGAAGCAGCCTCTTCCTTCCCAACCAGAACAACATCAATATAGCCAGGAGCTAAATCATAATTACAAGAGCCAGTACAACCCACCAGCTCAGGGTTTTCAGCATTCTTCACAGGTCTCTTCGCTTTCATCTCAAAATAAACAGTACAATGATTATAGCTCTCCCAATGTAGACGACGATCATGTATACCAACACCAGCAAATCCATTCCAACGTGACATACCCAGGAAACAGCCGGGACCAAGAGAACGTCCAAGACTGGCCGGATCAAAACTATCCCCTGCCCGAGGCCACAATTCTGAGGGACTGTTATCATTCTGGTGGTGGTAACTCTGGCAGTTCCACGCCACCACCTTTGCCTCCTCCACCAGCAGACATCCTAGATTACAGCAGAGACTTTGAGGTAAAACTCTTTGTGTGTTATATCCATCCGTTTCTTTCTCTTCTTCTGATACCTGGGAAAACCAGTTGGTAACTTTTCAATTCTAGTATTGTATATATGATATTATTTCTAGAACATTGTTTTGTAAGTTAGTTAGTTTTCTTTCCACTTGTGCAGTAGAGCGTCGTGGGGAGCTTAAGTCGTCTATCCTGCCCCAAGTGCGTTGCATCGGTCAATGTGAGCCTTTGTCGTTGCACAATCACTGTCAACTATCTACCTGCCTTGCAGCAGCCCGCTTGACCTGTATCCAGATCTGCCAGCGTTATAACCCATCAGTGGAAGTTGATGAGGGTGCATTCTCATGACATGACCAAACCAACTTATTTTGTGCCTGAAATGTATTCGTAGTGCTGACCATACTACGAATGTCATCGTTGAGCATTCTGTCTATCCTGGTAACACTGATGACCTTCCTTAAACACTTCATTTCACACGACAAAATTCTGCTCTCACTCGTCATCGACAGAGGCCATGTTTGGCACTGGTAGCACAGAGTCATTATAAATATACTGTTTATCAGCTGTTGCTTCGTTGCCAAACTAATGCTCCAGTGCCTACGCAGTGGTTTCAGCTGATAAGTCACAGCAGATGCTTTCTGACACCTAATCTCGATTTCACTGTCGATCTTGCCGTCTGCCGAAAAAATACTGACTGCCCAAATACTTAAACTCATTGGCCTGATGAAGAGCAGTATCATTTACACTTATGGGGACGACGTGATGAGAAATATTAGAGAAATAAGGCGAACACCAAAAAAAAAATATAAAGATTTACACTAACGTTGAGTGGCCCAGGTATCCAACTGATCCTCATAGTTTATGTTTTATCCTTGTTAATTTGCATATTGAATTTAGCACAGGTAGTCGCAAGCGAGTTCATCTGGTTTGGCAGTTTGTTTTCATCATCATACAGCAAGTACTGATCATCTGCAAAGAGTAATTCGGGTATTGAGTTATGTTCTGCTTTAGATGTCTCAATTTGACTGGTCTCTGGGTGCGATTTTGTCCATGTAGATGTTAAACAGCAGTTAACTTCTACCACTTACTACTTAGTCACTCTTTTTCTACCGTGAGGTATAGAGGTGTTAACTTCACTTTACTTAACTTAACGTCTTTATACTGGTTTAGAAGACTCTGCAGAGTCTGTATACAACCAGTTTAATTTACATTACCTTGCTCTAAAAGCTCACATCCAATCTATTCTTAACTGCATTAATTGTCCCTGCCTCCACTACTTCCTGTGGCAATGCATTCCAAGCATTCACCACTCTCTGACTAAAAAATATTTCCTAATATCTAATCTGAACCTTTCTTTAGTTAATTTGTAGCTATGCCCTCTTGTTCTTGTAGGTGGTTGTATTTTGAAAAACTTTGAGTTATTGCTCATAACTAATTCTGGAATCCCACTATCATCTTTGTCGCTCTTTTTTGTATCCCTAGCAGCATGTTTATATCCCCTCTATGATAAGGACTCCACACCTGTACAGTACTCCAATCTAGGTCTAACTAATGTTTTATACAGTTTGACGATCACTTCCTTGCTCTTATGTTTAATATTTCTTTTTATCATACCTAACATTGCATTTGCCTTTTTCACTGCTACCGTAACTTGCTCACTCACCTTACCTGTATGATCTATTATAACCCCTAAATCCTTTTTTCCTTATCTATCTTTCTAATATTGTTCTCGCCAATTCTGTAAATATGTTCCATATTGGATCTACCCATGTGGATGACTACATTTATGTACATTAAACACCATTTGCCAGCTTACAGATCGTTCGAGAATTTTATCTAATTCTTTTATTCCTGTATCACAATATAGTGAATTTTTTCTAGAGCTTTCTTTTGTTCCTGTAGCTTCTTAGTTGTTTAGAGTGCATGCTTATTCAAGCTGTGAAAAACTTTTTTTGTAGTAAACAAAGATGTTCATACCTGAATTCTATTCTAATGACAGCTCAATAGTTATACACATTGTGGCTATCTGATCTGCACATAATTTGTTTTGTCTGAAACCTGTCTATCTCATTTGGGTTTCACTGCCTCTTCTTTTCGTTTTGTTCAGGATCTTTGGTCATGCTATATGAGTCTGTAGTCTTCACCAGGTCGGAGCTGCTGCCTCACAGTTTTTATTTTGATACGTCTGGTATCTCATTTTCCTATAGAGTGGGCATTCCTGTAGAATGTGTTCAGAATTCTTGCCCCCTTTTCAACATGGGCATTCATCGGTGTGTGAGATCTTTAGTCGATATAGATGTTATTATTGAGGATTCTGTGGCGAAGTGGTTAATCCACCGGCCTCGTGATCAGGTGGTGTGAGTTCGACTCTGGACTCCGCCGTCTTTTTCACGGGTGCTTTATGCGGAGTCCCCTGCATCTCGCAGTCGCCCCCTGGTTGTCTTGTCCTTGACCTGCCACTGGGGTCGGGCGGCTCCAGACGAGAGAGCGAGGATAAAAAGTAGCGCAGTTAATCCTAACTAAAAATAGCGCAAGCAAATAAATTATGCCATCATCGTCTACGATGGACGTCGGCCTTTGCCCTGCTTTACCTTTATAGATGTTATTTGCTGCCTAATTAAGTCTTTCTATGACGTCTCTCTCTCTCACTCTCTCTCTCTCTCTCTCTCTCTCTCTCTCTCTCTCGCTCTCCCCCTCTCCTGCTGTCTGTAGTGTATTTATTTTTCATAGTCAACAAAGTTAATGTACAAATTTTAATTCGCTAAGTCTGTTCTACAATTATGCACAATATGGCTATCTGGTTTGCATGATGGACAACTCACAAGATACTAATCATTAAACTTGGGGTTCTTCGGGGCGGTCCTTATCACCTTTTCTGTTCCTGCTGGCAGATGATTGGATTATGAAAGCAAATACAGAGAGAAATGGAATCCAATGGACCTTATTTAAACAGCTGGAAGACCTAAACGTTGCAGATATCTACCTATCTATCTTCAGTCCACTTATGTCGTTAGACGTCGTGGCGAGGTGTGACCTTCTTTGTTTTATATTTTTTGGCAGGTGAAAATCCACTGGTGACTTGCCAGGTCAATCTTAGCAGCTGTTAGCCCCTAGATTATATGATCGCCTATTATTTTAGGTTGGTGGAGGTGGAAGTGTAAATTAGAGCAAGGTAGCTCCGCCAACATAACCAAGACCTGAAGTTATCGCCACACAGTCCCCTTTTTGCAACATATTTTCTGTGGGGCATATATTTTGCCTGACCCTGACTAACATGTCTGATTGGTAAATTTTGCCTGACCCTGACCAACATGTCTGATCAGTATATTTTGCCTGACCCTGACTAACATATCTGATCAGTATATTTTGCCTGACCCTGATTAACATGTCTGATCAGTATATTTTGCCTGACCCTGACTAACATGTCTGATCGGTATATTTTGCCTGACCCTGATCAACATGTCTGATCAGTATATTTTGCCTGACCCTGACTATAACATGTCTGATCAGTATATTTTGCCTGACCTTGACTAACATATCTGATCAGTATATTTTGCCTGACCCTGATTAACATGTCTGATCGGTATATTTTGCCTGACCCTGATTAACATGTCTGATCAGTATATTTTGCCTGACCCTGACTAACATGTCTGATCGGTATATTTTGCCTGACCCTGACCAACATTTCTGATCAGTATATTTTACCCTACCCTGACTAACATGTCTGATCAATATATTTTACCTGACCAGACGTTAGTCTTCCTCCCCATAAGGACAGGTGAAACGAAAAATCTTAGGGCACACACTGTAAAAGCCCTAAGATAGACTCACCAAGGAATCTCTGTCATAGAACCCCTGGACATACACCATAAAATAGACCGCCAGGTGCTAAACCAACTGGCAGGTAGCGACCACAGGCCGATCAGGCTAACCATTGACATGGAAGTAGGCCCACAGGAAACAAAACCGCTCCCACGTTGGAATTACAAACGAGCCGACTGGGACAGATTTGCAATCCTGACAGATGGGCTGTGTGAAACCATCAACACACGAAACACCAAAATGAAGCCCATGGTAGAGAGCCTAAGCAAGGCAATAATGCAAGCCGCCACTGAAACCATCCCAAGAGGAGCTAGGAAAAACTATAAGCCCTACTGGAATGATGAGTTGCAGAAAGTGGAAGATGCAGTAACAAATGCTAGGAACATGGCAGAGCGAGAAAAATCCATGGAGGCAAACATCGCCCTCAAAGCCGCCGAGGTGAAGTACAAACACACTCTCAAGCAAACAGCAAGAGAAAGCTGGAAAAATAAAACTGAAAGTCTAAACCTGGACAAAGACGGGAACAAGCTATGGAAGCTAGTCAGAGCCATGAACGACGAAACCCCGTCAAATAAACAAATTACTATCAAGCAGGGCGAGAACTTGATCACAGGTAAGAAAGCCGCAAACGCCTTTGTCGATCACTATGCCAGAGCAAACCACATCGAGGTCCCTGCAGATAAGCATACAGACATTAGCGAAGAGGTAAAGGGACACAAAAACATGAATACGGCTCCTGAAGAGCACATGATGGCCAAACTAACAATGCGCGAAATGGAAGAGGCTATGAGAACACTAAAGAAAAGGAAATCTCCCGGAAAAGACGGGATAACAAACGAAATGCTGATGGGGCTGGGCCAAACAGCGAAGAAGAAACTGCTATCGGTCCTGAACCAAAGCTGGAAAAGGGGAATTGTACCACAGGCATGGAAAGACGCAATACTGGTACCAGTACCAAAAACAGGAAAGGACAAAACAGATCCAAATGGATACAGGCCCATAAGCCTACTGAGCTGTGTCGGCAAGCTGATGGAACGGATGATAAACACCAGACTGATGTGGCATCTGGAAGAAAAACGAATACTAATTCCACAGCAAGCCGGCTTTAGACAGCACAGATCCACTGAGGACCAGGTCATCCTCATAGCCCAGGAGATAGAAGATGCCTACCAGGCACAGAAACACACAGTAGCTGTTTGGGTGGATCTGGAAAAGGCATTTGACAAAGTCTGGAAAGATGGACTTAGAGTTAAGCTAAGAAGAAGTGATGTCTGTGGGAAGATGTACAAGTGGATCAACCACTACCTCAAACAAAGAACGGCCAGAGTCCAAGTACAAGGGCAGATGAGCAAAAAGGTGACACTTGAGCAGGGAGTACCCCAAGGGGGAGTTTTGTCACCCACACTCTTCCTGGTATATATAAACGATATTACAGAGAATATACCAAGAAGAGTCCATAGCTCAATATTTGCAGACGATCTGGCTATGTGGACCTCTGAAAAGAATCTCACCATAGCAAGAAATCGGATGCAGACGGCCCTAACATCGCTGGAAGAGTGGGCGAACTCATGGCTGGTCAAAATAAATGAGGAGAAAACCACATGCACAATATTCTCGCTCTCATTAAAACCCCAAAGTACCAAATTAAGTCTAAATGGCAAAATCCTGCAGCCAAATGACAACCCAACCTATGTGGGAGTCATATTTGATCGGCGCATGACATGGAAAAGTCAGATTGAGAGAAACCGAATGAAAGCCAGAGAAAGAATGGCAATCATGAGGAAACTTGCTGGCACAAGCTGGGGAGCAGACGAAGGCATACTAAAGAAACTTGTACACTGGAAGAGTGAGACCAGTTCTCGAGTATGGCATTGCGGCATGGACAACAGCAGCGAAGGCGAACTTCGATAAAGTTAACAAACTTCAAAACCAAGCCATGAGAATTATAACAGGTGGCATGAAGTCAACGCCAATTGTAGAACTTGAAAAGATTACAAAACTGCAATCCATGACCGATAGAAGAGACTGCAGAGCCCAGCTGCAGTCAGAGAAACTCCGAAGACTGACCGACCATCCAATGCACCAGAGACTAAACAATTTGGGAAATGGGAAACTAAAGCGGAGAAACTTTGCAGAAATAGCCAAAGCAAAGATGCACGAAGATCCCATAAACGCACTAACAACACCAAAACCCATCACTATTGTACGAAAACCTACCTGGAGGCAGGATATATTTCCAGAGGTGGTAGAAAATATACCAGGTATTGCAAACAAAAACTGCCAGACTGAAAAAGAAAGGAGAGATACTACCCTAAGCTTCATAACGAAAAGCTACCCAAGCATGGACTGGACCCATGCATACACCGACGGTTCTGTAACAAACACAACACAGAACGGAGGGGCAGGAGCATTCCTGAACCTACCAAATGGCAGAAAAATAACACTGTCATTCGCTACTGGTAAGTACACAAGCAATTTCAGAGCGGAGGCAGAGGCACTGAGGGCGGCAGTGGAAGAAATGGTGACACACAGTGAAAATGAGAGCCATATAGTCCTGCTGACAGATGCTCTCGCCGTAGTCACAGCGCTAAAAAGCCAGAAAAACACTGAGCTTAATGACTTAAAAGCAGCACTCTGCAAACTGTGCCAGCAGTTCGCACCAAAAAGGGTAGTGGTACAGTGGGTTCCGTCACACTGCAACATCCAAGGCAACGAGGAGGCAGACAGACTGGCAAAAGAAGGTACAAGAGTACCACAAACAGATACCAGTATGACGTACGAAGAGTCAAAACGGCTTATCAAAGCCAAATACATGACCAAATGGGAAACCGAACATACTGGTTACACCAAAAACGATGCCTATTACCAGTTGAACCGAAGAGAGCAGGTCGTTGTCTTCAGACTTCGCACTGGCCACAACAGACTGAGGTACCACCTATTCAACAAATTGAAGATAGGGTGTACCGACGAATGCCCGTGCGGTACTGGTAAAATGACCGCTGAACATCTGCTGCAGAACTGCCCGACATACGAGGATCAGAGAGAGCAGATGTGGCCATTACCAGTGGAACTGCAAGACAAGCTCTATGGCAGTGGCGACAGCCTCAGGATGACCGCCGCTTTTTTCGAAAAAATAATGGTTACTGTCTGACTGCGTACGCAGAAGAAGAAGAAGAAGAACCCCTGGAAAAAAGAGACAAAGAAAGACAGAAGGACACACAAAGTTAAGACCTATTAGCTGATATAAGGAGACAAAAATGGAGTGAATCTGTCAAAAACTGGAGAAAATAGCACAGGACAGGTCTGTTTGAAGAGGGCTGGTTGATGGCCTGTACACCCCAAGATGATAAGGATGAAGAAGAAGAAGAATAACTTTGTTGAAAGCCTTATCTGGCACTGATAAGAGCACAATTCCTCTCAAATTTGCAATGTTCCAAAAGATTGGAAAGAAGGCTACATAGTTAAGGAAAAGCGATCTACAGGAATGGATAGTTAGTTTTATAATCTCTCACAGCAAAATAACAAGTTTTCCTCATTGGATTTTGTGTTTCCTTGATTGTTTTATAATTGTTTTAAATTCAGTAATTTGTGGTTAGTCAATGGGCTATTTTTGGTTATTTATTTCTGGTTATTACTTTGGCTCTGTAACTGTAATGAGTGGTTATTTAATAGCTATAAAGTTACATATATACCATGTGTGTGATATTTGGTTCTTCTTCTTCGTACGCTGTCAAACGTGAACCTGTATTTTTTCAAAAAAAGCAGCGGTCATCCTGAGGCTGTCGACACTGCCATAGATCTTGTCTAGTGTTGCCACTGGTGATGGCCACATGTGCTTTCTCTGGTCCTCGTATGTCGGGCAGTTTTGCAGTTTGCAGCAGATGTTCAGCGGTCATTTTCCCGGTACCACAAGTGCATTCGTCAGTGCCACCTATCTTCAGTTTATTGAATAGGTGGTACCTCAGTCTATTGTGACCAGTGTGGTCTGAAGACTACGACCTGCTCTCTTCTGTTCAGCTGGTAATAGGCATCATTTTATGTGTAGCCAGTATGTTCTGTTTCCCATTTGGCCATGTATCTGGCCCTAATAAACCTTTTGGACTCTTCTTATGTCCTTAGGTTCAAAACTGATACTGTACATCCATAATGTCCATAAGTCAAAACATTTCCCTTGGCTGTTCCATATCAATGATTTGACATGATGATGTTTGTTACCCCCATGCACAGACCTCTTTAATCATCTTTTGAGACATGCTGGGAAGGTTACAGTGAGCCTGTTCTTTTCAAACTCATGCAATAATAGAGTGCGAGGTTGAATAGAATCTCTGTGTCGTCCTCCATGTCAACCAAATTGGAAAATGAGGTTACTATATAACATGTCCTGCTAGTTATGGTGGCAAAACTGTTTCGAAGACAACAGTGAAGAACTAGACAACGATGTTTAAAGAAAGACGTGAGTTAACGAAAGATCTTCCAAAGACCAGGTCAGGCACCTATTGTTGCGTCAGAAGATGCCATCGCCAAAATTGATGCAGCAATTCGGGTGGACCGTCGCCGGAGCTTAAGTTTGCTACACCCTTGTCACCATACACTGCCTACATTCTGCGGTGAATGTGAACTGGTTGACATCCTTCAGCTGTTAGAAACCGAATCACCACTCGCTGATCAACTCTGGATGGATTCCGTATCATATCCGCCATATTTTCAACGGTCTGCTGAGGAAACTATTAGTTGTAGGATAATGAAATTTTGCAAACTTGACGGTTGGTATGTGCTGTATACACCAGAAGTGACGTCATCTTGTGCATCGTAAGTATGTTCACATGGTGCAGGTACAGATTCATTACGCGCCTCGTATATATATTTATTATGTATAAATATCTCATTGTTATATCATTGATACAGCAACCAGTGTACGAACAACATACATTCCACACAGCATCATCATCAACAGCGGGTAGCGGTGATACGGCTGTGCAACAGAGTACACAGGTCAGGGACAGGGGGCAGAGAATGTCTGCCCTTAGCAACAACCTATCAGAGCTGGACCAGCTTCTGCAGGACCTCAACTCTGCCCAGTTCATGGCCGAGGTTGACCGCAAGAGCAGCAATGGTAAGTCTGTCTGTTAGGCATGATCTCATCCTTCTGTCTTCGTTTACCATCAGACAACCATTAGTTTAGTGTTTAGTTTTTGTGGTTGTCAAAGCAGGCGGGTTGCATTGCACCGTGTTCTGCGCCTAGGGTCCAGTACATCCATCTTCAGCATGCATTTGTTTAGAGTTGCTCGGCTAGCCTTTGGTTGTCGTCAGCATACCTGCAGTATGTTGTCTCTCCTAGGGAATCTGTCAGCATATGTTAGCAACCTTATTACTGCCAGGGATTGGCAACCTTGTTCCTGCCAGGGGTTGGCTTTTTCTATCTGGAGTCGGAAATCTTTCTGTCAGGAGCCGGCAATTTTATTCATGCCAGGGATCAGCCACCTATTTCCTTTCAGGGGTTGGTAACTTTCTTCCTGCCAGGGGTCTGCAACCTATTTTCTTCCATGTACCGGCAACCTTCTTCCTGTTCGGAATTGGCAATCTTATTCTTGTCCGGGGTCGGCAACCTTCTTCTTGTCCTGGGTCGGCAACGTTCTTGTCAGGGGTCAGCAACCTTTTTCTTGTCAGGGGTTGGCAAATCTTCTTACTTCCAGGGGTCGGCAACCTTTTTCTTGTTAGGGGCCGGCAACTGTCTTCTTGTTAGGGGTCGGCAACCGTCTTCTTGTTAGGGACTGGTAACCGTCTTCTTGTTAGGGACTGGTAACCGTCTTCTTGTTAGGGGTTCACAACCATCTTCTTGTTAGGGACCGGCAATCTTATTCTTGTCAGGGGCCGGCAACCTTCTTCCTGTCAGTTGTTGACAGTGTTCTACTTGTCAGTGATTGGCAGCTTTATTCTTGTCAGGGGTCGGCAACTTTTTCCCTGGCATGGATTTGCAACCTCATTCATGTCAGAGTCAGCAACCTTATTCGTGCCAGGGGCTAACAACCTTATTCCTGTCAGGTGTAGACAACCTTATTCCTGTCAGGTGTAGACAACCTTATTCCTGTCAGGTGTAGACAACCTTATTCCTGTCAGGTGTAGACAACCTTATTCCTGTCAGGTGTAGACAACCTTATTCCTGTCAGGTGTAGACAACCTTATTCCTGTCAGGGGCCGACAACCTTATTCCTGTCAGGGGCCGACAACCTTATTCCTGTCAGGTGTAGACAACCTTATTCCTGTCAGGTGTAGACAACCTTATTCCTGTCAGGGGCCGACAACCTTATTCCTGTCAGGTGTAGACAACCTTATTCCTGTCAGGTGTAGACAACCTTATTCCTGTCAGGTGTAGACAACCTTATTCCTGTCAGGTGTAGACAACCTTATTCCTGTCAGGGGCCGACAACCTTATTCCTGTCAGGGGCCGACAACCTTATTCCTGTCAGGTGTAGACAACCTTATTCCTGTCAGGTGTAGACAACCTTATTCCTGTCAGGCGTAGACAACCTTATTCCTGTCAGGGGCTGACAACCTTATTCCTGTCAGGTGTAGACAACCTTATTCCTGTCAGGGGCTGACAACCTTATTCCTGTCAGAGGTCAGCAACCTTATTCCTGTTTTTGGTTGAAAGCCGCTTATCTTTACCAAGAGAAAGTTTAATTATTGTAAACATGAACTATTTCTCCCACCAGTGCCCTACTTCTTTTGACCAATTAGCTCTTTCTCTCCCATCCATTTCTCATTGCCTCTCATTCATTTCTTGTTGCCTCTCTCATACATTTCTCATTGCTTCTCATCCATTTTTCGTTGTTCCTCTCACCCATTTCTCATTGTCTATCTCATCCATTTCTTGTTGCATCTCACATCCATTTCTCGTTGCCTCTGATTCATTTCTTGTTGCTTCTCTCATACATTTCTCATTGCCTTTCATCCATTTCTCATTGTTTTCTCATACATTTCTCGATGTTCCTGTCATACATTTCTCGTTGCCTTTCTCGTCCATTTCTTGATTTATATCTCATCCATTTCTTATTGCAAATCTCATCCACTTCTCGTTGCTTCTCTCATACATTTCTCGTTTCCACTCACATCCATTTCTTTTTGTCTCTTTCATCCATTTCTTGTTCCCTCACTCATCCCTTTCTTATTGTCTCAACTTATTCATTTCTCATTGCCTCACTCATCAATTTCTTGCTGTTCTTCTCATATATTTCTCGTGGATCTTCACACCCATTTCTCATTGCCTCTCATCCATTTCTTGTTGTTTCTCTCATCCATTACTCATTGTCCCTATAATCCAGTTCTCATTGCTTCTTTCATCTATTTCTCATTCATCTCATACATTTTTCATTGTCCCTCTCATCCATTTCCCGTTGTTCCACCCATTTCTCATTGGCGATCTCATCCATTTCTCATTTTCCATCTCATCTATTTCTTGTTGTTACTTCCATCCATTTCTCACTGTCTCATCCATTTCTCATTGTCTCATCCATTTCTTGTTGTCTCTCATCCATTTCTTGTTGTCTCTCATCCATTTCTTGTTGTCTCTCATCCATTTCTTATTGTCTCTTATCCATTTCTCATTACCTCACTCATCCATCTCTCATTGCCTCACTTATCCATTTCTCATAGCCCCTCCTATCTATTTCTCGTTGTTTCTCTGATCCATTTCTCGTTGTTCCTCTCATTAATTTTTCATTGTTCCTCTCATCCATTTCTCGTTTCCTCACTCATCCATTTTTTATTGTTATTCTCATCCATTTCTCGTTGTTTCACTCATCCATTTTTCGTTGTTCCTCCGATCCATTTCTTGTTGTCTCTCATCCATTTCTCGTTGCCTCTCATCCAGTTCTCATTGTCTCTCATCCAGTTCTTGTTGCCTTTCATCCATTTCTCACTGCCTTTTATCCATTTCTCATTGTTCCTATCATCCATTTTTCGTTGTTCTTCTCATCCTATTTTTGTTGCTTCTTTCATCCATTTCTCATTGCCTCTCTTATCCTTATTTTCTGCCAGCCTCACCGGTTTTTCACTGTCTCTTTAATCCATTTCTCATCTTTCTAGCCCGTTCCTCTCTGCTACTCTAGTTCATTTCTCACTGTCTACTTGCATTCATTTCTCTCAGTTACTCTTTCATTTCTCTCTGCATTCTTATTCATCTCTCTGCCACTTTTGTCCATTTCTCCCTGTCTGCTCACATCCATTTTTTTTCTCTCTGTTCTCATCCATTTCTCTGGTTGATTAATTTCTTTCTGCCTTCTTATTCATTTCTCTCCACCACTCCTATTCATTTGTCTCTCTCTCCCCCATCCATTTTTATGTTACTCCCATCAGTTTCTCTGTCACTTTCACATATTTCTCTCTGCCTTATCAATTTCTGTCTCTCCCATCCATTTATGTGTCTCTCTCATCATCTTCTATGTGTTTCTCCCATCCATTTCTGTGTCTCTCCCATCATCTTCTCTCTGTGTTACTCCCATCCATTTCTGTGTCTCTCCCATCATCTTCTATGTGTTTCTCCCATCCATTTCTGTGTCTCTCCCATCATCTTCTCTCTCTGTTACTCCCATCCATTTCTGTGTCTCTCCCATCATCTTCTCTCTGTGTTACTCCCATCCATTTCTGTGTCTCTCCCATCATCTTCTCTGTGTTACTCCCATCCATTTCTGTGTCTCTCCCATCATCTTCTCTGTGTTACTCCCACCATTTCTGTCTCTCTCCCACCATCTTCTCTGTGTTACTCCCATCCATTTCTGTGTCTCTCCCATCATCTTCTCTGTGTTACTCCCATCCATTTCTGTGTCTCTCCCATCATCTTCTATGTGTTTCTCCCATCCATTTCTGTGTCTCTCCCATCATCTTCTCTCTGTGTTACTCCCATCCATTTCTGTGTCTCTCCCATCATCTTCTCTCTGTGTTACTCCCATCCATTTCTGTGTCTCTCCCATCATCTTCTCTGTGTTACTCCCATCCATTTCTGTGTCTCTCCCATCTTCTCTGTGTTACTCCCACCATTTCTGTCTCTCTCCCACCATCGTCTCTGTGTTACTCCCATCCATTTCTGTGTCTCTCCCATCATCTTCTCTGTGTTACTCCCATCCATTTCTGTGTCTCTCCCATCATCTTCTCTGTGTCTCTCCCATCATCTTCTCTGTGTTACTCCCATACATTTCTGTGTCTCTCTCATCATCTTCTCTCTGTGTTACTCCCATCCATTTCTGTGTCTCTCCCATCATCTTCTCTGTGTTACTCCCATCCATTTCTGTGTCTCTCCCATCATCTTCTCTGTGTTTCTCCTATCCATCTTCTTGTCGCCCCGATTCCTATCTCGCCGCTCGTCTCACACTAATCAAAGTTACTACCTTGCACTTTTATTTTTTCCACCGATTCTCCCAGACATCTGTCAGACGTCAATCATTTTTTACGCTATCTTCTCACCCACCCACTCTCCACCGAAATCGTACAGGTTATATCTTTCGCCTGCTCCCCCTCTTTCCCCCGGTTCCTCTCATCCACACACACGTAAACAAACACGAAAACTCAATCTATGCCTTCCATGTTTTTGAACCTTAAATCTTGAACACTGTAAAATTTCCTTTGATTTGTTTATTAAAAGTTTGTGTTTTTAAATCTACTGTCTCTAATTTTACATTTGGGCTGAGGTTTTCAATCCAACACATTCGAGGTTTTCAATCCAACACATTCGATGTTTTCAATCCAACACATTCGATGTTTTCAATCCACCACATTCGATGTTTTCAATCCAACACATTCGATGTTTTCAATCCAACACATTCGATGTTTTCAATCCAACACATTCGATGTTTTCAATCCAACACATTCGATGTTTTCAATCCAACACATTCGATGTTTTCAATCCAACACATTCGATGTTTTCAATCCAACACATTCGATATTGGCCTTCCATTACCGCTTTCAACAAGTTTTTTTTTTTCAAAACACCGAGTTCTTTGGATATCAACATATTTACCCGCAAGGCATAACGTAATTTGAAGCTGAAATGCCCACCTGAATAAATTATCACCTATAGCTTACGAGTTTTATCCACATAGAACACCCAGGTTATAGGACGCCAGAGTCTCGAACCTTGCCCCTTATCGTGTAAGCAGGAACAGTCTATCCACAACCCCACCACCCGACCAAATATACTATACAGAAAACCACCTTGGCCTTGGCTGCTGCCGGATGTTTAGTATTTCTTTGAGAAAGTTTAGTGTTTCTTTGAGAATGTTTAGTGTTTATTTGAGAAGGTTTAGTGTTTATTTGAGAAGGTTTAGTGTTTATTTGATAATGTTTAGTGTTTCTTTGAGTATAGTTAGTGTTTCTTTGAGAAAATATAGTGTTTCTTTGAGAAAGTTAAGTGTTTCTTTGAGAAAGTTAAAAGTGTTTATTTGAGAAGGTTTAGTGTTTCTTTGAGAATGTTTAGTATTTATTCGAGAAGGTTTAGTGTTTCTTTGAGAAGGTTTAGTGTTTCTTTGAGAAGGTTTAGTGTTTCTTTGAGTATGGTTAGTGTTTCTTTGAGAAAATATAGTGTTTCTTTGAGAAAGTTTAGTGTTTCTTTGAGAAGGTTTAGTTTGACTGAGAGCTCGACAAAGGCGTACACATTTTCTGAAACCAACAAAATATGAGGTATTGATGCCAACAAAAAAAAAAGAGAGGAAATAAGTATACGTATTTTTTTTACACCAAAATAAAAAAGGACAAATAAATAAAAAGCACATAACTTTTCCTGGCGCCAATTTAAAAAAAAAGACCAAAAAAAAAAAAAAAAGGCATACGTATTTTCTGACGCCAATAAATAATAAGAAAATAGGCATACTGATTGTCTGACATCAACCAATTGGGGGGGGGGGGGGGGGGGGAAAGGGGGAGGGGGGGGGGGCAATTATGGTATTTGGCTGAAAAAGTCATCTTGGGAATCTTCTCTCCTACCAT